>VXBO01012478.1:40307-76272 GCA_013400135.1 Rhinoptilus africanus
TATATATATATATTTATAGATATGTATTAAAAACGATGTTGATGGCATAAGATACAAGCAAGCGCAGACATCTCATGTACATAGTCCTTTCAGATATGATATCTTCTGCAGCAGCAGGTAAAACTCTGTCAGCTTGCTTGGTATGTGTTGCACAGTAAATTCGCAGACCTGAATGCCCAATATTGGTGATTAAACTGCACGCTTTAGCTCGATGCAAGAGATATTGCATATTTTCACCAACTGCTATGAGCTTTGGGAGACATGTATCAAACAAACTATAAAATGAAATTGTCTTTCTACTGTCTATAGGATTTGGTGAGCATTGTATTTTCAAAGCACTGCCTTTCCTTTTGTAATGAGTACAGATTCAGTCTACCATAGCTTTACGTGAGAGTAGATTTCCCAGTGCTTACATTATATATATGTGTATTATGCACACACACACATATATAGATACATACTTCATATTCAGACTTTATTTCATTAAAATAAATTAAACATACTTCCTTTTTAACTGGGCACAAAATGAGAGCTACATCTTCATACACAAATAAGAAAGAAATGCTTTTCAAGCATATTATATGCTTAATTTTAAATTATTTGCTTTCTATAAGAAATCTATAGGACTTTGGCTATTCAGACTTAAAAGGTAGATTTTTAATGATACTTTTGAATTTGGCTTTCAAAAGTGACTCAATAAAATGCTACTTTAACGGTAGGACTAAATAGATGATATAAGGTGTGTGTCGTGAGTGATCACACAAGGCAGACAGAGGGCCTTTGGTTACAAGGAGAGTTGCACCAGTTGATTATCAGTTAAAAAATGATAGAATTGTTGATCTATACATTTTTGTCAGTGCCATCTATAAATCAAATACATCAATTTGGATGAGAGTGTGGTAAATACTACACTATATGGCTATATTTAAATAAGTTCACTTTCGTGATATGTAAAATATGACTTTTTTTCCACATGAAAGCATCAGCTCTAAAAATATTTAACTTGGAAATCACTATTACTTACTTTATCAAAAAAATTTTCCCTGATTTTTCTTCTTTTTACATTTGTGCTGATGGCAGACATGAATGATCACTGAAACATAGAAATTATGTTAAGACTGTTCTCTTTTAAGATTTCTCGTTGCTGCTCCGTGGCCTCGGAAAACCACAGAATAAATCAGTATTTAAAGCTTATTTGCTGGAAAGTCACTTTACTTTTTCGTGACGACTCAATCTTAACTAGTATCTCAGCAATACATCTGTTCCTCTAAGTACACTTGTATTTACTATGGCCAAATCCTAACATCCTTCACCAGGCAAAGAGCCCACTCAGAGGAATGGTGGTTGTGGCTGAGCAAAGGCAGAGTAAAAGCTTAACGAACCTCAGGAACTCGCCCTGCGTAAGTACTCCGGGGAGTATCATTTGCAGGCATAGGCGCCTTGAACTTAGGTTGAGTACCTCCTGCCTCACTCTTTGCATGGCTGGTGGCCCCTCTCATGGCTGGAGAGCTAATTCCTGAGGTGGTGGCTCAGGTCTTACTCACACCTTCCCCAGGGTCTGGCCTTGCTGGGACACAAGGGCGACTTCTGAGCGGGTACCTGGGGCCATGTCCCACTGCCCGGGGATGGGCTCGGCTGAGCAGAGCAGAGCAAACTCCATCGTGCGTACAGTTTTGTGCCAAGGAGAGACCTAACAAAGCTATCATCGTAACCCAGAATAGTTCCTAAAACATATATGTGCTTATTGCTTTTGTCCGTACATGCTGCATTCACTATTACGGACTACAGACAGAAGTACTGTACAGCTTGGACGGACAGACATTTACATTCAGGACTAACCAACGGCTTTTTTTTTGTTTTTTTTAAACATTAGGAAGGAACAAAATGCAGCGGACTGGAGCGGCTCGGGGTCCTCCTCCCGCCTGTGCGCCTCCGCTCCCGTGTCCCGGCTCCCAGCACGTCCCCGGGCCTGCTAACGCAGCTCCTTACACGCCCCGGCAGGTACTCAGCAACAGGTCAGGAAACGCTCATTGACAAGAGTTATTTACAATTGAGTTTTACAGTAGAAACAGAGAACAACATAAAAGGTTACCATCACAGTTATCACAGGACAGGTTGTGACTTGCTACAGGTGTGTAACAAATCACGGTCACGACAGGAGGCACAAATTAAAATAGTGCTTGGTTAAAGTGCTTGATTGTTACACTCTGCTATCCTACTCCAGCATCGCAACAACAACAACAACAACAAGTCAACGTAAAGTGCTTTTCCCCCCCAAGATTAAAAACCAAAGACAAATTATTTCCTACACAATTTGACATAACTTTATTGAAACAATAATATTTTAAAAACCTAGGCTGGTGGCTGCTAGTTCTGTTCATTTAAAATGGTCAGATCTTTTTTTTTTTTTCCTTTTCTTTTTTTTCTTGTTTTGTTTAAAAATGACTGGATGTTACTAAAACATCGGGCCTGATTCTCCTGTCTCTCGCAGCTGCTTCTCGCCGCAACTCTGCGGGAGCCGCTCCTGCCCGACCTCCTAGCGAGAGAGAGCACAGCCAGGCCCGGGGCGGGTCGCTAACGAATCCCTCTTTTTGCATATTTATGTAACGCTTGCATATCTTTCGCCGCACCGCTCGGGCGCGAAAAGCTTCAAACCGACCGGTTCCTCTCCTACGCCAAGGGCGAGACTTTGGCTGACGCCTGGAGTGGGCGTGCGGGTGGGAAGGGGAGACCCGGGGAGCCATCCCGGTAGCCCCGGCACGTGCCACGGGGGCCAGCCACAGCGTCAGCGCCATCGCCGCAGCGCTCAGCCATCCCCGCGGGGCAGGGCAGTGAGCATCCCCCTTCCACGGAGGGCTAGGGCGAGAGCCGAGCTCTCCTTCCAGCCCTATGCTCCCCAGCACCGGGAAGGGAGTCTGGCTGCGATGCCTCCGGAGATTCCTGCTTCTGCATGGCTCCTTCACACCTTCCCATCATGGGTCCCCTGAGGGCCATGCGCTGGCCCTGGGCAGGTATCAATTTTTAGCAGAGGGTAAGTGCAAGTTTCACTATGTCCTAGGGGATGTTTGGAATTAGATACAAGTGGTGCAACTCACCCTGCTGATATTTCAAAAGAAAATGTCAGGTCCTACAGGATATCGCATTGTTAAACACACACAGAGCATTTTAATAATTGGTTTCTCTAGACCGTTATTTGTTTTAAATGGTTTTCACTTGGATTTTCCAATAATGCAAGTGTTCCCTGTTACCTTTAGACATAATATCCATCAGAGAAAGCTGTAGATGGGGAACAGCTGCCCTGAAGCAGTGAGCATTGTGTTTTTGATAGCTTTATACCAACCCCAGCAATTTATTCCAGAGTTCAAATCTGGCTGCCTTGGCATCCTTTATGGAACTAATGGAAATCAGATGTTAATATTTCCAAAAGGAGCTTTAGCGTTCAAGGGGAATGGATGGATATTTGGTCACATTGGCTTCACTGGACAACATGAAAGGAGATCAATGTGTGATCATGATTTGCAATCCTTATTTTTGACTGATGTGGGCAACGTCTTTAGAGTTGTTTCAGAGAAGGACATTTTCACAAACCCACACCGGACCTCCCCCAGACTTTTAGAAACAGGTGGCTTGTTTCAGCCAAGTTCATGCCATGCAGAAGCTCTTTTTTTTTGTGTTGACTGTAAAGACATTCCTTTAAACTTTCAGTAAGTTCTTTTGGAGCCCATCTCAGATGCTTTGATCATGTGTGTTAGCATGTCCTTCGCTGCCTGGTAATACATGGACTTCTGGGGAAATGTGATTTTCTAGTCTGACAGTCTCCTGATTGCCCTGGGTTCTTCCAGTGATACCTTCCATAGAGTAAATGCAGTTTTGCCCTAGCAGCTTAGGGGAGGTGGGTAAAGCAGCAGCTTCTAGATGGTTCTTCTCTGTTCTATAAACATTGTCCTTTTGCTTTAGATAGCCACTGTTTGTAAGATTGTACTTGGGACTCACATTTCCGGGCGGACTTGAATCATAAAGCAGCTGACCTTCATCATCAGTGTCAGCATCTATGTATCTGTGTATACCAGCATCATGGAAGTTGAAAGCTATGGCTGTCTGCGTCTCTGGTGACTTTGGGGGTGTTCTCGCACTCGCAGTTGTGTAGATCGAAGTTTCTGGACTCATGAGAGATCTGTCAGAGAGCAATGAAGTATCTGTGGCAGCAGCAGCAGCTCCCCGGCTCTTGAGAGGGTCTGGATATATTCTCAGTACATTTGATGCTGGTACTAATGTGCTGGTGTCCTCTTCCATGAAGTTAACTTTCAGAGATCTTAGTTTTAAAGGGTTACTGGCCTTTATGGAGCTTTTGGGACTTTCTATGAAAAAAGCAGAACGGTGACTGCCTTCAGAGCTTGGGTTCGTTTCCACAAATCTGGCACCACTCCCCTCCGGCCTGCTCTGTTCCTGAATCACGTTAATGCCACCTTTGCAGGGAAGGGTAGCGAGCGGGCTGTGGGAAAACCTCCCGGAGTCAGGGAACTCTGCCACACAACTAATGAAGCTGTCGATGCTGGACATGCTCCTCATGTCAACAATCCCATCAGTACGAGTCGTCAGCAAGGGCACCATAGGGCCGGGAAGGGTTTCCATTTCTAGCTCTTCCTTTTGCTTTCCAGGTTGACTCGACTCCTTAGTATTAAGGTTTGGCTGGGACTGAGTCTTTGCCATTTTGTTATACATGTCCTCTAGCTGTTGGACATTCAGGTGCTGGGGACTTGAAGACGACCTGGCTTTTTCTGGAGTTCCTTGCTCCTTAGTTTCAAAAGATTTACTAGAGCTAGTTTCAGAGAGCGTTCTCTTGGTCCATTTCCATTTGCTGGGAGATAAATGATTGTCCTGAACTTTATCCTTTTTGGCTATGCTTTCTCCATTCTTTTCAACCACAATGTCCATGAGTTCTATACTACGGGCAAATGCATCCTTCATGTTCATGGAGACAATACTGCCATTCCTTTTTGCTCTTTCAAGAGCTTCCCTGCGCTTAATGGCTTTCTCCTGCCTCTTCTGCTCTTTGTAGAACTCAGAGAAGTTATTGACAATAATTGGGATGGGAAGAGCAATCACCAGCACTCCAGCAATGCAGCACAGTCCTCCTACTATTTTACCTAAAAGTGTTTTGGGGTAGATGTCTCCATAGCCTACTGTTGTCATGGTGATTGTTGCCCACCAGAAAGAAGCTGGGATGCTCTTGAATTTTGTATCATCCTCGTCCTTTTCTGCAAAAAACACTAAACTGGAAAAGATCATAATGCCCATGGCCAAAAACAAGATGAGTAATCCAAGCTCATTGTAACTCCTCCTCAGTGTAAACCCCAAGGACTGTAAACCCGTTGAGTGCCGGGCAAGTTTTAGAATCCGGAGTATCCTCATAATCCGAAATATTTGGACCACCCGTCGTACATTTTGGAACTGAAGTACACTTTTATTGGATTCTGTGAGGAAGATAGTGACATAGTATGGTAAGATAGCTAGCAAATCAATAGCATTCAGCGGACCTTTGAAAAACTTCCATTTCTTAGGCGAGGATAGGAACCGCAAGAGGTATTCCATTGTAAACCATGCGATGCACACCGCTTCCACGTGGGCAAGTTGGGGATTATCTGTGGTCTGCCCAAATTCATCCACGCCTTGTAGTTCAGGAAGTGTGTTAAGGGACAAGGCAATTGTAGATAGTACAATAAACATGATGGAAATGATTGCCAAAATCTGGAAAGAAAAGAGAAAACAGTGAGTTCATTTCAGAGTATATTACAGTATCATTCTCATTAACTCAGGGCTGTATTTCCACTTACACATTTCAAGACTAATTTTGCTCTTAGTATGCTGAAGTCAGATAACCAAGGCATCCTGAGGCGATTTTATTTTGGAGGCTGCTTTAGCTATGTCAGATGCATAAAGGAGATAAAGCATCTACTTCAGCTCCTGCACCTTCATCTATCTGCAGTCAAGGAACATGTACCAAGCAGCTAGGATGCCAGGAGGGCTGTGAAGCAGTTCACAGCAGGAGCTTTTGATTAACTACTAATTAGATGCCCAACAAAGCCCATCTGGACAACAGGCTCTGAAATTTAAGCAAGAAGGAATGCAATTGTGAATACAAGATTCAATCAGAGCAATGTCCTTCATTTATTGCACAGTTACATCTGTAATTTTGGGTGCTTATGGCTAATTACAGAGACGTGTGTACAATTCTACTACATATAAGTGTACAAGTAATACATTCTTTTTCAATGACTCATCTCTAATTTGAAACATGATGGTTGTGAAATACATGAAAACTTTGCCAAGCTTTCTAAAACATTGTGAGCTCTGAGCTACTCTGCATGCGACCATGCAACTGGTCATCCTAGCTCCTCATCACAACCAGGGGAAAGAGCAAATTCATCCAGGCAAACCAGACCGCACAACACTGGGACAGTCAAGACAGGGCAAGTCCAACCCCCAGAGAGCTCATCTATCATCAGAAAGCAGCTCCTGGGCTAAAGCGTCCAATGAGAGGAGAAGGGTCTGCAGTGAGCACCCCCTCTAAAAACCCACATAAATCTGATCAGATCCTGGGCCCCCAACTCTATGCAGAGCTGGAAAGTGTGAAGTGCTACATTAGTGTATTTGCAGCTTTCAGACCATGTAGGCAGGCTGTCCTTCCATACCTGTTTTATACAGACATTGATGCTATACTTCCCAGTTTTCCCTAATTACATCTTCTTTTAAAGCCATTTTAGGGAGGTTTTAGAGCTGAGAGACAATTTGAGGAGTGTTTTTTTTCTAGTAGTGAATTCTTTCTCTAGTTTGTTAATTGGGTGGGATTATATCTAGTTTCTTAGGTTACTGCCAAAATACAGCAATGATTCCAAAACACACGTATATGTGACTAAAGTTTTATGTTTTCATTTCAGTGTAAGCTGCTCCCTTATGCTCGTTTTTCTCATGCTTGATAGAAAAGCAGCATGAAATCAATTGCAACGTATGTGCATGATGACTGGATGCTGCACAATATTAAGCCATGAATTATAAAATGTATCACAAGAGTTCTGCATCATGAATTGCAAATCTGACACACTCCTTCTGCGCCCATATAACTAGATTTTAGGTTTTGTCACAGTGACCTTTATCAGCCAGCCTCACAGGACCAGAATATCCACAGTTACCACCCGGGGCACTGGAGAAAGAAAATCTTTTACAGGATTTTTCTTCAGCTAAGCCCAGCACAGATATCCTGACAGTCAGAAAATATAAGGCTTCTGAACATTTATCCCTAAATGGACAGTCACTACAGTGGAACAAGCCTTCCTGCTGTAGGAGAAACATGCAGATCCAATATGGTTCAGAAACACTGTGTTCTTCTCAAGAAGAGCCTCACCTCTCCTCCAAAGCTGAAAGGCAGAAATGGTCTACAAAGGCTGGAAGTTTC
This sequence comes from Rhinoptilus africanus, assembly GCA_013400135.1. Lineage (NCBI taxonomy): Eukaryota > Metazoa > Chordata > Aves > Charadriiformes > Glareolidae > Rhinoptilus > Rhinoptilus africanus. Next base: position 47,761 of record VXBO01012478.1, read on the forward strand.
ACTTGAATTAAATTTGTGTAGCAAGCTTAAACTTTGGCTTTAGGAGAAAAGCTCATATACCGTCAAAAAAATCCCAATTTAAGTCAAGAGTTTCAATTTAGAAATTTTGATTTCAACAAGTGTTTTAAAATCCACTTCCTGTTAAGAAAATTCCTTCCAAATCAATGTAATAAAATCATTTACTGTTTAACTCACTAAAATGTACTATATAACTATAGTTATATACTATATAACTTTGATTTGTACGTGGCACTGCAGACCTAGTAATTTAATCTGAAGACTGATATTTGACTGGAAACAAAAATTAGCTCCATTAAACACTCTGGTTTCATTGTCTAAATTGGATTAAGTAGAAGAAGTGAATGGTGCAAAAAGCCTCCTGTTCAATGCTCTAGTATCGTGAATTTTAGAATAGCCACACTTTCAGTTACTGAATTGTTGCCAGGAAAAATGCTGGGAAGATTCCTTTGCCTTTTTAAACAGGTTGCCTAACCTATGTTTGTTGTTAGCTGTGCTAGCGAACCTTTCACTGCCTCCTTTCTACCTTCCTCTTCCGTAATTTGCTGCTGAAATACTAACAACCCCACAACAACATGTGCAATGGGGGGGTTTGCCTTGTTGAGAAACTTCTCAGGTCAACAAGCCAAAGGGGAAGGACTTGGGGGTGTGTGTGTGTGTGTGTGCAAAAAAGTAAAAGAAACCATGGGATGAAGAGAAGCAGAGAGAGATGCAGGGAAAAGTGCTTGAACTGGTGGCTTCAAACTCAAGAGAATAAAATGTAAGTCAAGTGTCTCATGGTGAAATGGGGAGAAATTTAGATGTTAACTACTTCTGCATGGTTGTTTGTGTCGAAAGATCATCTCCTGGAGACCAGGTAATACTCTCAAGAAGCAGGGAGACGGATCTCCTTTCCTAGAAGGCTCTTTTAGTGGTTTTGCTGTTATTTCTTTGCTTGCAAACCAACATTTCTGGAGGTGTTTGGGATGTTTTCAATGGTAATTTCAAATTTTTTTGCTTAGTTTTATCTCTGCCCACTATACAGAGAAGGGCTTATTTGTAGACTTAGATGTACCTGGTGTGTTTTATCTCCTTCATTTTCAGTGTAAATATTAACACTCCACCTTTATTCAGTAGATGGCATCCAGCAGCAGTAATTGGTGTCAAACCTTCTGTTTCCTTTGATATACCTTCCTGCTTTGAAGATCAAGGCAATGCCCGATGAACATAAATTTGAAAGCTAGGAGATCTGAGGGTAAAATTTGTTTTTGGTTTAGCAGATTTAGCCATGGAGCTAAGCAATAAACAGTGAGAGACATTTATCATTTCTCCCACAAGTTGCAGCAAGATGTCACCTGTGCTCCTAAGATACAGATTTTCCCCCTTATTGATCTACTGCAATCATACATCTTCAGGAATCTTGTTAGTCTAAGAAAAACTTCTAGATGTGAGCTGACTGTCCTTACGTATTCAAAGCACTTTTCAGTTGGAAAGTACAAAAAAGTGGGAGATGGAATATCTCCAGTGGGGTTTAGATGATCCTTCTCCTTCTCTAAAGCATAGCTTGTCCTGGTAGCATCCACCATCCAACAAAAACTACCCAAGGAGCAGTTGTCTACAGAAAACTGGATCCAGCTGCTGCTGGCAGGCATTATCACTGTGTTCAGTGGCACAGGGCTCTATCCCAATGTATTTACAGTCTGGGAGTTCAGATTACAGAAATCACCGTCTGTCTGTCTCGTAAGGTTTCCTATCTTGGCCATACTGAACCTCTAGCTTGGCAGCTTTTGTATTTTCCACTGTCAGTAATGAGACAGAAAGCTGAAGGAAAGACATTTATGCCACCTAGAATGCCTCTAGACGCGCTCTATGTGGCAGGCAGCCTTTTCATTCTATTTCTAACCTTTCCTCCTTCCTTTCCTCTTCCAGGTTCACTTCGCTTTAACAAGAATAGCCAATGGGATGAATTTGGACTTGAGCAGGAATGATCCCTCTGCCGTGAATAAGGTTCCAGCTGCTTAGGCAAGCGGTTACTGGAAAAATGTGCCCGTTGTCCCTGCTCAAGAGCACTGACCCAAAACCTCTCTGATAAGTCATTGGCTGACTGCTGCTTGCAATGGAAGCAAGCATGGGAAGACTGCCGCCTGCTGTGGCTCTAGTTTTCACGACTTGTTAAAAAACATGCAACATGGCCTTGTGTTGGTGAAAAGTTTTGGGCTGGCAAGCAAAGAGATGAGGTTGAACAGTCTCAAGCACAGAAAGGTCCCTAGAGTGCAGGCTTGGACTTGCAGGAGGAACAGGGATGGGAAAGTTAAGCATCAGGGGCCTGTTAGATTTTGCGAGTACTGCTGAAATGTGCGTACTCCAAGATATGGAGATAGCTGTACCCCCTCCTAGGTCTTGCTGCTGGATTGTCGGGCATATGTTGACTTGTTACAGGGCCTGGGGAAGACATGTCCAATATCACTGCAGGCACATCCAGAGCTTCTGGGTTGGATGCCCCATGTCTGCAGTAGGTCTTATAAAATGCATAGTTAAAACAATGGAAAAGCTTGCAGCCTAAAATTTGGAAACATGGGAAAAATATTTGCAGGCACGAAAGGGTGAAATGACCGGCCTAGAGGACAGGCCACATTGGTGTCAGAGACAGGTGAGGGAATCCATGTGCTTCTGTTGCCATTGTCCTCACATGGGGTCCATCAGAGCTAATGACAGGAGCCTTGATGGGCCAGGTCTCACTGGTCAGGTGTCCACAGCAAAGCATCACAGACACTCCTTAAACTGCTCATAAAGCAGGCAGGGTTTAAGAATAGTTTCTCCATGCACAACTTTCAGACCATTTCCTCCAACAAGTTGCAGGAGAGAAGCTGTGTAGTACCCTTCCTCTTTGTTCCTGTGTTTAATCTTTACATTTCACCTGTAGCGACACACCATAAATTGTGAAATTCCCCACCAGGTACTTTTCTAGATGTCTTGCAAAGGGTATTGGATGGGCTCCTAATGACAGCACTGGCTGGTAGTTCAGCTCTCAGTATGTATGGGAAGGATTCCAGAAAAAACTTCTCCTCCACTAAATTGACTGTTTCAGACAGATTTTTATTGAGTGAATCTCTCTCTGGACTGCTGCTATAGTTCCTTTGTGAAAGCTAAATAACCCAAGGACAGGCAGGGCAAGGTTTTGAATGAATTTAAAGCAGTTGCCTTGACGCGATTAGCATGATTGTACATACATGCTGATTATTACATATGCAAATGAGATAAGCAAGCTGATTATGCGAGTAAGTGTAGCCAGTTTGTGTGCAACTGCTGCTTCCTGAGGCAGGATGGACGTGCCATGCTTGCAAGCCATTAATCCCTACCTCCTCCAAAATTCTGCCCCCCAAAACCTGGCAGGGAACATCTGCCACAGACCTCTCAGGAGACATCCACCTGCACTGGGCCTGATCCTGCTCGCTGGGTGAGGGTGGCCCCAGGGATCCTTCCTCTGTGTGAGCAAGGTCTGTGCTCATCCATGGGGGATGAGAGGGCTCCCGCAAAGAAGCCAATCTCAGAAATTTCCCATCTCTCTCTTGAGCTTGTGGTAGCAGAAGTTTGTGGGCAGCAAAGTTGTGCATGCCACTCCCCAGACAGCACAGAGAGGGGTAAGTTTTAGGTAGCAGGGAGTAACCATTCAGGTTTGGTGATATTTATTGCTTCCTCATCAGCTCTTTGCACTGCTAAAGACCCTAAGTAAGGTCAAGGCTTAAGATCGGAGACTTTCAAGGCCCTTAAAATTAATGAGAATCGGCTGTCCAAATCCCATAGATGGCTCTAAAATCTCAGTGTAAGCATCTGAGCTCTAACTGCTCATGGCAACATGCCCTATACTTTTTCTGTCTTTATATTCGGTAATGAAGCTGATATAGCAAGGAGAAGGGGTGGTGTGTGGGAGAGAGTAGGAGGGTGTTTGAATATAGATTCAATATTCTTGGAAATACGATGAGGAAATTGTTATATAATCAAGAAGTTCAATAATGGTTTTGTCTAATGTGCTTTTTTAGCTCCATCAAGGCCTGCAGAATAAACTTGGCATCAGGACCAGGTTTCATTCATATGCTCCATTTACTAAGGGACTTTTCCTGCAGCCCCCCTGCTTTCCCAAGCAAACAATATACTTTGAGTCAGACTGTCCAGCTCCATCCTGCCATGCCTTTGCCAGCCTCTGTCTCCTCAGGCTCCCAGAAACAGAGAGCACAGAGTATTTTGAGCAATATCCCACATGCTGCACAGTGCGGAAACAGACGGAGAGTTCCTTAATCTCCTCCCCACTTCTTTCTGCACGGGAATAACATCTCCTGCTCATGGCAGCTATACATGTCTATGGTATTTATTGTCAGGGACTTGTTTTAGGAAACGTTTCTTCACTAGAAAATGCCTATTTATTCATTAACTGAAAGGGTTCACAGAACTCTGTCACTTCTGATGTGATGATTCTGACCACTGGGCTTGCAGGATCTTTTTTTCTAGAAAACACTGAGGCCATAAAGAAAGGTAACATTTGCTTCTTGGATCAGGACAAGAAGCTGAGGCCAAACTTGGGGATAGGGTTGCAAGGACAATACAGAGAACCTTGAATCTGCTTTTTCATGTGGAAGGATGTTAAGACGCAATATAAGACCTTGAATCTCCAAAACACTTAGTCACGCTGATTCCTGTGGTGTATAAACCCAGACTTAGGAGTTTTTCCTGGTCTGGCACTTTACATGCCACTTCTGCATCCTGCCCCAAGGAGGTCCTTGAGACCCATTTACAGCAGGAGATCTGTGCCCTGGAGGGGTAGGATCCTGCACCCTGCGGTGTCCCCAGTGACTGTGCCCACAGTCTGTGAGAATGTGAACTTCTATGCGCTTCTGTAAGCGTTACTGCATAGTATAAAATCCATAAAACCAAAATCAAGATAAAACCACTTATATTTTGCTTTGGAAATATATGAGATCTTAATTTTGACATTGCCTGGAAAAGCCCAGTAATAGAAGTTAATTATTTGATTTCAGTTATAGCCGTAATAATTTTAACTGTTGAGAGAGTAAGTCTACTTAATTTAAAAGGGGATACAATACATCTGATGATTATATGTCAATGCTTCGTTCGCCTGCAGGCACCCAAAGAGCTTCAGCTACAACTGCTGCTGAGTAAGCTGAAGTGGGCAGAAAAGTAGCCTTCAGGCATGGCTGCCTGTAAATTCCTTAATGCTGTTAAGAACATGTTTAGTTGTCAGAGAGCTATCAAGCCCCATTAAATGATAAATGGTGTCAGTCTTCCTTCTGAGCAAAGCCCAGATGCAAATGGTGTGCTGGAGAAGAAAATGATAAATGAATGAAAATACTGAAAAGGCAAATTTCAAAGGCATACACCGCCTTTAGACACCAGCGCAGTGATAGTGCTCGAGAGAGGATGAGAGGGGAGCATCTGTCCTATTTCTGCTGCTGCTAGCATAGGGAATATAAAAAAAAAAGAAAACAAACGAATGGCAAATGGAAGCTTAAGTTTCCCATTTTTCTCCCAGCCTTGCCTTCTGCCCGGGAAGACTGGAATCTAGCAAGGAGCATTACTGCGAGATATCCAGCCCTGACAGCACCAGACAGACCTAAACTGCTCCCTGCCTGTCTGTGCAGACACACTGCTGCCATCCTCAAGCCGTGGCAGCGTCCTCTGCTCAGGCCTGGCACGTCAGAAGGTCACTGTGCTCCCACCAAGGGTGTCAGCCGTGCCAGCCCCTGCTCTCCCCCGCCCGACCCGGCGGGTCTCCCTCCCTCGCGAGCATTCCTACCATCACCCTTCCAGCCCTCTTGCCTAACCCACTACATCTTCATCTTGCTCCCACGTTCCCAGCCCTTCTGCCATGCAAAATGCTGGTCTTGGAGCACAGAAGTTGGCATGGCAGTGCGGTATCGCACAGCTTGGTCTTTCCCTGGAAGACAGTTAAAGAGATAGATCCTAATGGTGAAACCCCCAACACATTGGTCATCCCACCTGCTCTGCAACCCTCTGCACCACAGCAAGTCTTTAGCTTTTATCAGTCAGGCTCCAGACCACCTACCCAGACAAAACCTTCCCTCCAGGTACTTTTCAGGTACCTCTCCTGCTTCCGCTATCTACTTTGCATTCAAGTAGACAACGGCTTGTATTCAGGAAAAATAAAATAATAATAAAAAAATTCCTTAAGCCTCAGCACTGGTGAATGCCTGGGAACTGCTTTTCAAGATGCTTTTCTGATTTTACCCTACACCAGGGAGGGAAAATGCTCGTGATCGACTCCCACTATCCCAAGCAGTCTGCTCAGCCTCAGACACTGTTTCCAGGGGAAGCTGAGCTTAAAGTGTTGGTGTTTGCTGAGGTAGTTGTGGGAGGGTTTTTTTAAAAATGGTTAAATTTAATCAGGAATGTGCCAAGATAGCATGAAATCAACTAAATGTAATTAAGCAAAAACTATTAGCTTGATTGCTAAACCAGTCTTCCTCTCATGAATATGCATGAGAATAATTGATATTAATTCTTTTCAAACCTGAGGCACATTAGTCCCGCATATTATAGTGTGGAATTTTTTTGAAGACTAAACCAGTTCCACTGCTTTTTTCCTCACCAAAAGGTATAATTAGTTTTGCTGCAGGGAGATTTACCTAGTCATTGGTACCATACTGAGTTGCCACATAGCGAGGAAATCAGAACAGAGCTCAAGTGATGTTTTGTCTGCAAAAGTGGTGACCACTTCAACATTTTTTCCAGAACTAGGTTAGGAGAAGTGGCAAATCTGGTTACCAGCATCAGTCACACTAATGATATTATGGGGGAAGCCTGCAGGAACAGTAAATCCCTATGGATAGAAAGGCCGTAGCAATATCTCTACCTGTTTCATATGTGTGACGCTAGCATGGGCCTGTTACCCGAGTGTCTGCGCATTTCAGGAGCCTGTTCCTAAGGGCTGACTTTAACGTACTGGGGCCACTGCACCTGGGCTCCTTCTGCAGGTCGTGGGAGGATTCTCCGGCGTGTTTCAGAGGGTTTTTTTTCCATTCATGCTTGGAAAAAGGGCTCAAACCTTATGCTGAGGCACTTTTCTGCCTCACAAGCTGGGGAAGATGTACTCCTGCAGGGATCCGAGTCCTCCTGGACCGAGGGTGCAGCTTTGCCCAGGCTGCAGAGCCCCAGAGTCTGCCCATGCACTTACAGCCTGGTGTAAGAGGAGCTTTGGTGGCATTTTTTGCACTCATGAGAGAGCCTTGTGCTCAGACAAGGGATTACAGCTGTTAATTATTTATTCCTTGCAAGTAGCCTGTAAGGAAATTGAATATCAGCACCCCTCTTTTTGCAAAAGAGACATATGAAGCCCGCAGGTGGTGGGAACATCGCTGCAGGATCCCTGCAAGCTCTCAGCACCTTCCTGGTTCTTAGTCCTTTATTCTGCTAAAACCTCCCGTTTCCCTGATCAGCTTCTCTGCTCTCCATCATGCCCGCAGTTATCTCTGTGGTCGGCAGGCAGACCTTGTATCAGACAGAAGGGCTTTGATACAGGGACACATCCACACGTAGGTCCAGCCCTCCCCTCCCCAGGGGTTTCCTCTAGCTACAGCAGAGCACCCGGACCCGGGTGAAGGCTTTGGCACAAAGTGAATGAAGTGTTTTAATCTCAAACACAGATGGTTCTTCCCTTTGTAAGCACTAAACACTGGATTAAATATCACATATTTAATAAATGGCAACAACTGTATACAAACTGTGTACAAAAGCAGCTAAAAGCTAATCCTTGGCAAGTAAGCATTCATTTTAGTATGAGGCCTTAGCAAGTGGTATGTAGAGACAGTAGATACAGAATCCGTTAGAACACAAAAGAAAAGGCAGCTATACATCAGCATTTCAACAAGAGAGTTTGATCTCAGCTCCGTAAGACAATTTTGATGCATTCTAGTTATAAATATAGAGGATGAAACTGAAGCGTGGAGAAGCATACTTGGTTCTTTGTTGTTTTGTGTGTGTTTGGTTTTTTTCTTCTGGCATTTTTTTTGGTTTATTTTTATTTTTAAAAATCTCTATTGAGCTCAGAAAAAGCTCAGACTCTTTGAAATGTTGGCTGGCAATCTGGGAATGCTCATTCCCATGCTCGCTGACTTCTGGACATTGACACAACAGTAAGCCTTTCCAAACCTCAAAGAAATAAACACCTACTCCGGATAGCCCTGGGCTTTCTGATAGCTCTGAAATCCTTTGATAGCCTTTCCTATGTCCCTGCATCCCAGCACGTTCCCACCAGACACTGCACAGGCAGGCTGGCAACGAGATGCACATCACATAGTGCAGTCCCTTCCTTCTCTCAGCCCCTCCCCAGCACCGGCCCCTGGGATCACCCCGCTACTGTCACCCTCCAGGGTGGTCACGGGCAGCAGAAACTCCTTTATGCTACAGTGGTACCCGAGAAGTACATTTACAACAACAAAGTACTTTTTCTTTACCACAAGTTTTGCAATGCTCAGGGGACTGCAGAAAACCAGAGCTGAACAGAAAGAAGAAACAAAAAAGGAAATAAGAAAAAAACAAGACAAAAAAACCAAGAAAAAGAAAAAAAAAGCTACTCTGTCGATTTGGATAGGGAGCAGAGCCATTTTTTATACTGTTTCTTGGGTTTTTTGGTTGGTTGGTTTTTTAGTGGCTGTTTTACTGATTTTTTTTGCCCTTTACCCTAATGAAAGTCACCTGAAACTGTTTGAAAAATGCAGGCGTGCTGCCTTTTAGTGAATGGTTATTGGAGAGAAGGGAGGAGGCAAGATTCCTGTAAACGGCAGCTGAATAGTGCCAGGTGGTACATCATATTTTAACCCATGTGCAGAATAACAGAGACCAGCATTGAAGATTAAGGGAAATGACACACTTCACTGGGTTTCAGCACATTTTTCATTTCCCTTTTTTTTTTGTTTAGGGTTTCTATGTTAATATAGGATGATACCACACTATATACTGGCTGGCAGAAATTAATCTTGTCACGAATGTACTTCTTTGAAAGGCTGAGCCTTCCTGAGCTCTTAATTTGAGCTGATTTGACTGTCTCATTATCATAGCAGCAGATTTTGGAATAGCAAAGTTGAACCTTACTTGAACTTGTTGGCTACATTCGCACTGTTTTTCTTTCTCCTCCCCACCTCCATCCATGAATAATAATATCCAGTATCACTTTTTTTTTTATCCTACCGAGGCCTCCTAGTAACTGTTTGCTAAACAAACACACGCTAACATGGCGTGTTGGGGGAGAAGCATATTAAAGAGCCTGAGTTTTGTTTGCCAAAGATAGAACTTGTCATTCCAGGGAAACGTGCAGTTTGATGTCCTGGGAAACTCGGGATTTTCTGTCAGGCACGTGGTCCCGTTATCTTGCACATCGAGCAGACTGCGAGCACGACAGCTTTGGCGTTTGCAAAACACATACCGCATGTGGACTCAGGCCAGGTCACTGCTTTTTTTTGTGTTTCTGCTCCGAAATCTCACTGCAGTTCAGCTGAACCGTCCTCCTCTGGGCCCACTCTTTTCCTCTCGGAGCCCGGCTCTGCTCGACTCATCCTGCCGTGGCTCCTGAGTAGAGCTGGAAGCAGCTCTAACATCGTTTGACCTTTCAGAAAATAACGTGTCCTTCTAAACACACAGGGGCTGTGACAACGCCTCACTCCCAAGTGCCACGGTCCCGGCAGCAGGGCCATCCGTCCCTTCCATCTGCAAGAACTTTCTTCAGAAAGAGAGAGCGGGTCTGCAGGGGCCGTGCCCCGGGGACAGACGGTGCAATCCAGTGCAAGGTCAGACGAAAGCCACCCTGTGGGTTCCTTTAGCTGCTGGATAAAGCTCTGTCTCCCATCAGCTTGCATTATCCCTAACAAGCTCTGGCAGACTCTTCAGCTCTCTGCTCTTCCATCAAGACGAACTGGTAAGACCCACTTTCCCGAGGGCAGCACTTAACCCTTTCCACATACACTTGCTTGCCCATGGGGAAGCCCAGAGAGTAACTGGGTCCTGAACAAGGCGCACAAATCGCTCACGCTACTGCAAAATGCTGATCTGGGGGATTTACCCCATGTCCTCCCTGCTGGAAGAGGCAATCCCGGGGTCCCCTGGTGCTCTGCACCTCTGCAGAAATGGGCACCTGTTTCTGTGCGGACATTTGGCCTCATTGTGAGTCCGGCACAAAAATGCCAAAAATCCCTCCACAATGCAAGATTTACAAAAGATCCCAGCTCCTCTGGAGGTATTGAAATATGGCATGTGATATCCAGCGTCTCTCATTGACAGCACTTGTGACAATCGTCTGCTGCCTGATGCGAGCTGCTGGAGCTGGTCCGCTGAGAAGCTGCTCGGCGCATTTGGAAACAGGACACAGAGGAAGCCCAGCACAGGGAGAAACCCACTGCTGAGTGGGAAAAAACAAATCCAGTTTAAACTGGGAGCCATTTAAAGAAGGCAAATCACTGAGGGGAAAAATACCCTCAGCATGCCAGGGAAATAAGTTTATAGGAATTACCAGGGGATCTAGGAATAACCTTTCAGTGGTTGAAATCTGGCATAGACAGATGTGAATGAGAGTCGCCAGCAGCTGAGGTCTCTCCATGCATTATGTGGAATGAACTGGCAATTCCCAAGGCAGTCCTGAACGGCCAGGCTCATCAGAGGAGCTAATATTGGCTTATTGTTTTCCTTTCTTTCTTAGAGAGGAAAAAACATCCTAAGGGATACTGGAGCCGTGTGTCCCAATTAACCTGCTGCAGGTAGGGTCAAACTGCTCTCTCCTGCATCTCCTTCAGAGAGCACAAGGCGTGTCTGTTCCCATGGCCACTCTCCCCTGGGAAAGAGAGAGGAAGGAGAAAAGGTGCCGCTCTATTTATGAGATAGTCCTGCTTCATAGCACTGCCCTTCCTGCAGCCTGGCTGAATGGTCTGTCTTCTTTTCTCTCTCTCTCTCTCTCTCTCTCTCATTTCTCTGCCAATTGATTGCTCACTGTCAGAGGGTATTATTGGCTTCAAAAGCTTCATTTTCTGTTTCCTGAACCGCTCATCTTCTCCTGCCTCATTGCTGGTGCTGGAGGTCGGATCTGAGTCCCAGAGTCATTAGGCTGTTTGGGGCTTGACCTTGAGATCTTCCTTTCTCACCCCATCACATGAAAAGCCCCTTTGATCATCTCAGACATACACTTAAAAAAACCCCCCAGCAATCCAATAGCAAGAGATGACTTGATTATTTCAGTGGTAGGCAGAAATAAGATGGAACCAAAATATTCCCATCTGGGATTAAAGAATCCCAATGCCTGGGGGCATTTCTGCTCACTGCAGAGCTGGGGCTGCGGCCCCAGCATCCCTGCACACCCCAAAAACTTGCTTCAGTTCTGTAAACCAGCAGCAATTGTGCTCTAGTCCCAACTTTTGCTGTGGATGAACTCATGGGTTGCAAGATGCAGTTGTACAATTTGCATGAAAACTACAGCCTGTTCCTGAAGGGTTTCCACGTGGGTTGGGAATCCCCAGGCTGTGACTTTCAGTGAGTGGCCACTGAAAGCACACGGTAAAAAACCGAAGTGGCAGATCCTGAGCTGCTGCACTGTACTGTTCAACTTCACCCTGCCCAGCTGGGTAACCATGGAGAAGAAGTTGCAGTGGTAAAAATGCCTTAGAGAAAACAATTATTTTCTCTATTTAACACCTTATATATTGCTCCCTGCAATATTCCAGAGAATTCGCTTGTTCTCTGCAGAGTTTTGCCAGCAAGGTCTCATGAGATTCAAATCTTTGACATGAGATTTCTGCTATTTTCTGGGCAGAAACATCTTTATCAGATTATTGAGTAGTCAGTGGACTTGCTTAGGAAATGGTTGCTTAGAACATAAGATCAGCAGGGCAAGGAGCCGAGACTTTCCCTGGGCAGGCAGGAAGATGGGCATCGGCTCTCCTTATTCCTGGGGTGAATAAGCCGGACATGGAGTTGCTACTACTGTGGCTAAGCTTGACTGAAGATGTGTGGCTTGGGTCTTTCGGTGGGTTAACTCATTTCCTCTAAGGCTTTGTACCTTTGCAGAAAAGAATAAATAATGCTCAGTTCTGGACGGCCTCATCCTGTGCTGCTGCGAGTTGTGCCAGCCCAGGCTCACAGCCAGCAGCCGTTAACAGGAGCCTCAGACAAGCCAGGCTTGTGCTGACCGTCTCCCTGGCCCCACGGAAGACATAGGTGAGATACACACCCTGTGGACATCAGCCCTCCCCAGTTGAGGACCAGAGGTTACAGGTGCCAACTCCGGAAAAACACCGAGTGGGAACTAAAGCAAGGAGAGAGGCTGTCCACGCGTGGGACGCAGCCAGGGATAGCCGGCGTGAGATGGTGTTTTGAGGAAGGGCTGTCTTTGTCAGAATTGTTCGCATTTATCAACTTTTTCTGGAAAGATTTTGAAATTCTTCACTTACTGAATGTGCAATTTAAGGCAAAAAAATAATAATAGTTCAGGGTTAAAGGGGTCAAAAGGAGAAGTTTTGATAAAAATAATAAAAATTTAAAAAGAAAATATAACAGAAACATGAATATAATGAAAAAGTAGCTTTGTTTCACACGCTTCCATAATGCAAGCAGCTTCTGTGTGTTTTGCAGTGCTCATGTGGTGAGTCCTCACTCATCATCTATTTATCTCCATGTACAGCGACATGGCTGGGGGAGAGACGCAGTTAGAGGATGCTGCTCCTGACCCGGCTGAGCGCAGCCCCAGAAGTCCCTCAATTTAATAGGGCGCTGTTTCACCAGGGGTCTTTCCTTCCATGCTGTTTGCCAAAATACAATACAGGGTGGAGGGACAAGGCCTTTTTCTTACCGAAAAGGATGCAAACTCTGTGTCCTGCGCTTGCCACCCAAGTGCCCAGCTGTGTCCCGCTGCCCTGCTCTTGCCACCAGCCCCATGAAGGGAGGCTTGAAATCTTCCCATTTAAACTCTGGCTTTGGGCAAGTTGGATGCAAAACAGACAAAAATGAGGCATTCTGTCTGAAACTCTGCTCTTGAAAATGTGAAGAGCTACTCAGGCTGTATTCAAGCTGCATGTAAGAGATGACACTATTGGAAACCAAATAAAAAATCATGAACGCTTTGTCAACAGGGCAGGAGAGGAAGGGATGGCTCATATTTAAAGTTGTCTTTATCAAATCCAGCCCCATCTACACCTCTAGATTTTGCTCCAAAATCAAGCTGAACCACTAAGCTAACAAAGACCCCAGTTACCAAAGGGAGAGATAATGAAGATACAAAGGAAGAAAATTAGCTGGCAAAGCCATGCTCCTGGGTTATTTCACCGCTCCATGGGGGAGCACTGAAATGCTGACAGTTTACCTTTCAAACCTCTCAAAGAAAACAACTCTTGAAAATTGCTAAAATATTATTAACACACACAGCAACATAGCAGCAGGGTTGTTTTGTCAAAGTGACAGCAAAGGCCGTGTGTGTCTCCCCGCGCTGCCAGCAGCAGCGTCTGACAGCCAGGCCGGGGGGGGATTTGCTCCGTGTAGGATGTGGGATCGCCCTCCCTGTGTTGCTGCATTCCTGTGGGTGGGGGATCGTCAGCCTCGCTCATACTCCGAGCGTGCTACCATTGCAGCCTGAGCAAAACTCGCTTAAAGAGAGGATTTTCAAAGACTGTAATATGTGATGTAATGGACCTCTACCCCTCAGTTCTGTCTTTTGCAAAACGTCCTCTCTCTGCACCAAAAAATAATTCCCAAAGAAATGAGTTTGAGACCAGTGTGGGACCATGCTAAGTCCCTGTGAAAGGCAGCCTGGAAGGAGGGGTTTGGAGTGCCTTTTGCAGGGCTCACTCGTGTCTTCCAAGACTTGTCGCTCCAGGTTGGGATGCTCAGAGGAATCCAGGTTGGACCATGTATCCCCCTCTGAAGTTGCTGTTTGCAGAAAAAAATCACAGCCAATCTCTCTCTATGTGAGGATGGTGGAAAATGTAGAAGAAATGGGAAATTTGGAGGGAACTATACAGTTATTTAAATGAAAATGTCAAGTATTATTTTTAAAGAAAATTCTATTGAAGAAAAAAATACCATTCATCAACTCCCTGCATTCGCAGTGCGGTGTCTGCTGCTTTGAAATCAGGCTCTAGCTGATGTTATTTTGGGGAATTTAAGCCAGACTCTTGCTGTCACCATCTCAATGTTCTTGGCTTTGTTGCTGTTTCTCTGTTTTATTATTCTGAAGGAAATAAGTCTATTAGTGTTCTTTTTTTTGGCAGAGGAATGGCTGTGTGAGCACCGAGTGGACGGACTCCAGGTGGCACAGTGGCTCAATGCACGAGTCCCTTCTGCTACAGGCAGGTGCAATGGCACAGGGATTTCCCTCCCGCAGCACAGGGGTTTGATGGGCTCGCAGGGGCCCTGCATTAAGCACCTGAGCTGAGCTCCGGTCCTGTGGGCAAATCCTGGGCAGCCCAGATGTGATGCTGAGGGCAGGGGGAAGGGGTACACATGAGCGGGCACCTGCGGACACATCCCAGCTGGCCCTGGTCTGCCCCGTCCCTGCCTTCACAAGGGTCTGCGGCACGAGACCTGGACTTCACCGAAAAAACCCCAACCCTTCTTATACTGCCAAAGTTAAAATCCTCCGTAAGGCTCACTCTGTGTCTGTGAACAGTATTAGTGAGCCTTTCCCCTGCCTCCACATGCACCGGGTACCGCTGCTCTCTGTGCACAGATGTACTTGGTGTAAATACAGCCCAGCAGCAGATGTGACCATCCCGAGCACAGGCTATGAACCAACCTGGCTTCGACAAGCTGCTCTTAAGATCACCTGGTAATAGCCCAACAGGGAGCCAGGCAGATCTCCTCCCTCTCCATCGCTGTCTTTTAAGAGTTTATTAGTTGCCTGCTGTTGTAGTAAAGACTGGTGCTGTTACAAGCACTTGCCTCTGAGGGCTTCTTAATTGCCCCCTGAAAACCCCACACCCAACAGGTACCCAGATAATTTACCAGCCACATTTTGATGCCTATATTTAAAAGGGTGACCCTAGTTTGAGAAAGCATTTTTTGGGGGGCCAATCTGTAATTTGAAACAGCTGAAACATATTTTTAAGTAACCCTGTAAAATAACGTGCTGCCAGGCAAGAGCTTTGGGTTAAATTATACCCCCACGAAAATCACAGCATGTAAAGGCGGCTGCTGGAAGTTGACAGTGCCTTAATTATGGCAGCCCCAGTGGGCGATATTGCAGCAGTACAATCAAGCCTCAGAAAACCTGTGCTTTAAGGTCACCGGTTAATCCTGTGTGCCTTGTGCACGTCCTGCTTTGGAGCTGTGCTGCTGGTGTGGGTCGCGAGCCCTGGACCCGCATTTTCAAGGCAAACAGCTTCAGAATAGCCGAGCGTGTCCGCTTGCTGGGGAAGGTTTCTGAGCTTTTTTTTTTTCCTAGTTCAGTCTGCTCCAAAAAATAAACACAGAAACTGCTCTGCACAGTGTTTCTTGACAAAAAGCCACCACTCTGCTGTGTTGCTTTGCGACAGCGGCACCATAAAATATATGTTCCTTGCTCTGCTCTATGCATCCCCAGCTTGTGACTTATTAAAAGTCAACATATTCCCCCTCCTCAGCCCTCTCCCGCATCAGCTCCTATGGAGCCAGGAGTATAAAAACACTAAGCCTCTCATTGTTAATGGCCTAAGCAAATGATTTAATCACAATGATGTAAAAGGAGTGAGGAGCCTGTAGGATGGAAAAAATGCTGGATGGACAGTAAGACTAATGAGGTAATGTGTAAACCCAGGCATTTTCTAACAGACGGGACGTGGCAGAGCTGACATGTATACTGAAAGGCACATAAAAACATAGACAAAACAATAGACTGGGTTGGCCATAGCTGGATTTACGCAGTGGAAACATTTTTTCCTCTGAAGGCAAAGGCAAGCAGCATAGAAGGCTCTATGCTTGGCAGCACAGTCACAGCATCGCGACTGGAGATGCAAAATGCCCATACTCGAGCACAGCCGGCCTCCGCAGTTGTGTGAGGCTATCTCATGGACACTCATGCAACAAGTTTCCCGGGGCTCTGCAAGATAAGCCAGCATCACTGTACCCACGAGGAAAGGGCAGCCCAGACAATTTGTTAGACGTGTCAGTGGGGGAGATGGCAGGTGGCATCACCGAAGCAGCAGGCTTGGCACACAGGAGCCAGTCTGCATTGCTTGTCCTGGCTGTTACTTGCAAGGTATCTCTGACAGCCAACTCAGCTGCTCTGCAAGATTAAAGTCTCCTTGTGCCATCCGTGCAAAGTAAAACGTGCCCCTAATTCACACCTCCGGCAGCCACGGGGTGACATCTGTGTGCAGACAAGCTCCCCGTTCCCACGATGGTGGAGTTTGGGTAGCATGAAGAAGTGGGCGCCCAGCGATGCCTACGGGCACGGTGGTCCCACGCCGGTCCCGAGGCTGGGATGAGACAGCTGCTTCCCGATCCAGGCTGGGCACCGCTCAGCGAGAGAGCCAAGTGACACAGCTCCTGGGGCTGCCAAACATATGGCGTGCTCCACGTGTGAGCACTCTACACGCTGCTTAAAAACACCAGCTGCTCGAGGTGAGAGCACGAGTGGTGGGGAGGAGAGGAGAGCGCAGGGACATGAGCACGTGTGCCCAGTTTCACTATGGGATGGCTGATGGGGAAAGTCTGTATTTTTGCCTGCCTGCTCTTCCTGGAGAAACCTCTTGGAAATTCCTGGTGGTACGTGCAGAAAACCATGAAGCAAAAACAACTGAGTCATCTGTTTCAAACTGTCATAGCAGCTTCCCCTGTCAATCTGCATGACCCACTCAATTCTCATCCATTTTCTCCATTTTGGGGGAGCTGTGAAAAATAAATACAATCATTCCAGTTTATTGGTTACAGCATATGCTTGAACTGCAGTTTTTTGGCCAAATTCTCCTGTGGCTGTACCACAATTTGGGCTTTATATAATGCAGGCAATAACACCAGACACGATCAGAGAACTTGGTCTGACTACATTGCTTCTCTGCCCTGGACAGATTTATCACAGTTCAGTGCTCTGCAGTAGCTTAGCCAGGGATAAAAAAATATAAGAATTTAGTTATTAATGTCATTTTCCATTGAGATAGTGCATGAAATCAATCTATCATGCTAAATCTACAAGTTCCAGACTGTATACATAAGGTATATTAAGGGATTTGGAAAGATTAAGAATAGCTCCTAAGCGTCTGTGTGTGTGTATAAGCACTGATTGTTTTATCTATGAATTACCTGCTGCTGTGCAGAAAAGGCAAAGATAAGGAAACCAGCCTGAATCGGCCTTGTTGGGAACAGCATTAGCGGGATTATTTGCTCGCAGCTGAGCTCTGCCTCTGCTTCTCTGGGCGATGTGAAAGTATCGCAGAGGGGTGCTGCTCTCCAGAGCCAGGGGAGCCCGGGAAATACCTGCCACCCCAAAACCAGCTGGCATTTCCCCGTGTGCTTGGCACTGTGCCCCTCAGGTCAGTGCCCACGGGATGTCCCCGCTCTGTGGCCGGGGCCGGGTTGTGTTCCTGCAGCGCTCCCACCCTGCAGACCTGCCCCAGAGCCCCGCTCCCTGCCCTGCCGCTGAAGTCCCCTGGCAATCACAGTTTCAACTCTTCTGCCAACTGCCTCCTCTACAAACTCACTGAAGCACTGATCACCTCTGCGTTTAAAAAAATGCATTGAAAAATGCAGCATTGAAACGCTGTAGTGCCTAGAGCCAGTGGTGCGTTTTCTTCATTTTGGGGCTGCCGGGGTGTTTTGGCGCAGAGGAAGAGCCCTCTGTGTGCAATCAGCTCCCCGGGCACAGCAGCTCCTGAGCGGGATGGGCGGCTGGACCGTGACATGGGGCTGCACAGCCACAGGAGGCTCTTGGTGTGCAGAGCCCACCGGGGTCACTGAGCCACCGAGCCTGCGTGGCCGAGCAGGGGGGTTTCCAGGGTGGCAGTTCTTTTAAGAGCAATTAGGACAGCCTGAGTGAGAGGTCAGGACTCAGCACTTCTAAAATATCCATCTTGTTTTCAGTGCGGCTCGCTCCATGTGCCACGGGATAACTACCAGGGTTTGTAGCTGTTCCCAATTAGTGACAAAGCATCAGACTCAGCCTGGCTCCGCTCCCGAAGGACCAGCAGGGCTCTGGCTCTTGTAGGCAGTAGCCCAGGAGTCTTGTCTCTGCTCCTAGTAAGACATGCTGATGAATTAGCCATTCACACACGAACGCAACCCGGCTCTCGCCTTGTGACTTGCTGGATCTTGTAAGTCCGGCAGGAAGGCAGACGTCTGCAGGGCAGCCACGCTCAGCGGTGCCGCGTGAGCCCGGGCAGGCCGGCTTCGCCCGGGGTTACCTGGCTGAAGGCACCTGGGCTTTATTCCCGGGATTAGTGTCAGAGGAAGCGCTTACAAGGAAAGCCCGTTCCACGGGACAGCAAATAAATACATGACTCTTAGTCACTTACACTCTTAGTGGCACATACACTCTTAGTCACATACACTCTTAGTGGCACACCTCAGGCGAAACATGCGCTATTCCAAAGTGGTTACCTGGGCTGGTCCTGGAAAACCTACGTAAGGAAGGATACCTTTCCCCAAACACTCATCGCGTGCGTAACGGCGCAGTTTATAAACAGCATCCTCTGAAAAGATTTTCCTACTGGGTAAAGGCCCATTATGAGGACTTCCTGGCTTACGTGGCTGTATATAGCAGCGGTAATCCTATTATGCTTATCTTAAATTGCCCTCCACCGAACAGTGAAACGAACTTTATAGAACACTAGAAGCTTAATTAAGCCTCCAAGCCTGCTGCAGGCAGCACAATTCTGCCTCTCCGCAGCTGCACGGTCCTGTTATCACAAAAACCACAAAGAGCACACCTGTGCCCCCCCCCCNCTCAGTAAAGTCAAGGCAAGCTCTTCATAGGAATAGTTGTCCTACTAATTCTTTATCACAGAGCACCCAAATCCATGACCCTGTACATATGGCAATAACTGCTCTTGCAAATAGCTGCGCTGAGGCCGAAGACCAGTTGCTCGTGAGCTTCTGTATTTTCATCGCACAGCTGTAAGGATAAACAAAAATGGTGCTGCTCAGCCAGGCCCTGAGCCTGGCCTTTCCGGAGGGGCTTTGCAAGTCTCTGAAGAAGCAATATTACACCTACAGCTGGCGAAAAACAGCTGGGTTGCAGCAGCCCTGGTGCCTCTATGCAGCGTTTTTGCTGAACATCAGCGTGGACCGTGGGAGCACCCACCGAGACAGGAGAGCTCAACAGCTGCGTCAGGCTGTGCCACGGGTGTCAAGGCAGATTTGAATGGCCCAGCTATCTTGTTCCAGCTGCGTAAGGCTGGATGACAATATTAATGTTTCTCCCCTGACACTTTTTCACACTATTCACACTTGACAGTCTTTGAGTTGCCCCAGAAAAAGCTGAATGTCAATGAAGCTCCTGGGCAGAAACCAAAGGGATGAGCAAGAGCATACAAGCTGCAGCCGGAAAGGGCTATATTGCTAACTAATATATTAAATATTGCTTTAAAAATCATAACACAACTGACAATCCTGCAAACAGCACATCCCCAACTGCCATGGCTGTCTGTGCAATGCACGCCCAGTCCTGGACAGGACAAGACCTGACCCGAGGATGTCACCAGCAAGAGGTGCTGGTATCACCCCGAGCGTGGCCAGCATGGCTTCACTGCTAACCATCCATCACTAAACGTGGATTCCTGTGACCTTTTCAGTCCTTCCTCATGCCTTTTCCTGATGGAGGGCACCTCTGAGGTTTAGCTTTAGAAAGTAGCATCTTCAAATGCTTGCTTTTTTGTGTTACAGACTGAGACAGGCTAAATATTTTGTGTTCTTGTCTCGCCTGGCTGGTAACCCAGATACTATTAGCGAAGCACAACTGGGTCACGCAAATTAATATTAGCATCTGCGTTAGCTGCTTTATTTACATCACTGTAGCTGTCAAAAGTTGTAGGCAGCTTAAAAGGAATATGGTTTATTTATTTTGACACTAGCAGACAAAAAGCTAGGTGAAGGAAGGCTGGTTCCTCAGGCCCAAGAGGCCAGGCAGGGCCCGTGGCAAGCACAGGGCCAAAGGGGGCAAATGCCCAGTGAATGGTCTGGTCAGTGCTGGGTGAGGACAGCAGCTTGTCCCATTTCACATGGACCAGCAAAAGACTTGGCCAGCAATACAGCCTAGCAATGTCCACTGGTTTTCTGTGTTGCCCCAAACCAGACTAAGTGTTGTTGAGAATAGAGGATGGAAGGACCCTGATTTTCCAAAGGTCCCTGCTCCAGGCGAGTCCCATCAGCACCATTCTGGTTGCTGGATGCAAAAACACGAAATAAAATCACAGAATCACAGGGTTGGAAGGGACCCTCGAGAGATCATCTAGTCCAACCCCCTGCCAGAGCAGGGTCACCCAGAGCAGGGGGCACAGGAACGCGTCCAGGCGGGTTTGGGATGTCTCCAGAGACGGAGACTCCACCACCTCCCTGGGCAGCCTGGGCCAGGGCTCTGCCACCCTCAAGGGAAAGAAGTTCCTCCTCATGTTTAGGTGGAACTTCCTGTGCTCAAGTTTGTGCCCGTTACCTCTTGTCCTGTCCCTGGGCACCAGTGAAAAGAGCCTGGCCCCATCCTCCTGACACCCACCCTGTCAGTATTTATAGGCAGTGATAAGGTCACCCCTCAGCCGTCTCTCTTCCAGACTAACGTGTGTCCTTATGGCTAAGCAACGGAGATAGAGGTTGATACTGATTATTACACAGGAAACACTCATCCTACCCAAGATAACTTCACGTATTCTGGGTGGAGATCTGTGTTGCTTCAAGATGTGGACCTGGCAGGTCTTCATCAAGGTTCATGCGGAAAATTTTCTTGATGGCTGGTCCACAGCTCCGGTTGCCGCAAACTTCCCCACATGATGCTGCTGTCGCATCAAGGCTAAGAAACCCAGGCCCAGTTATTCCCAGCTCCTGCTGTGGTGTGCCCTTGTAGTGGGGAAGGGGGAAACTGCCCTGCAGCCCCCAAGGCTGCTGCCACCACCAATGTCCTGCCCTGTGAGCTCGGGTCCTCCCCTAGCATCTCACCATGCTTCAGCAGGGCTCTGCCAGGGCCAGGGCTGGGTTTGAGGCACCAGGTCGAAGAGGTTAATTTCTAAAAGCTCTGATCACTGTTTCAATATAATGAAGGAATTAATTAACTTTCCAGATTGGTAATTAAGGAAGCTTCAGCCATATGAAGTAGAGTCTCTTTCTGTAGGTCCCTGCAGTTCCCAGAGTGGTCAGTACGTACGTGAGACCTGCAGGTCCTGGGTGGAGTGGAGGGAGGTGGGCTGCGAGGTCGGTGTTTAGAGGGGGACTGGTGTGAGCGCAGTCAGACTGGCATCTGGGGAGAACAACATTATTACTATTTTTAGCCAAAATCCAGAAGATACTGTTAAGCATGGTGTCAGTTACACCTTTCTCCGCTGATGTCTGCAGCCAGAAGCTCTCCAACATGCAGGTGCTCAATCACGTTTCTGTGAATGGATTAATGATCCAGGGCTCTGTCTCCACCTTAGAGCTTACTGCTGTGAGAAACTCTCAGCTAGTGCATCTCCTGGTGGTTTCATTCTGGATAGGTAGCCAGTACCATCCTGAGCAGATGCAGCGTCCCTGCTGCATTCTGCCCCCTTTCCAAAATTCCCCCGTACCATGAGCCAACCATCCTGTAAACAAAGCCAAGGCTTTGTGTACAAGGAATGCTTGTGCATGCATTTCTTTATATGGGAACTGAGGTAATATGAATTTCTGATTAATAGAAATCTCAGCAACGTAGTATTTATGCTGGTAGGGTGCTTGCAATCAGCAGAATTCTTAGAAATGCTTTTTCTTATCAGTAGAAATTGTATCAACTCACTCTTCCAGTCTACTCAAAAAAACCCTTAAACAAAGAAAACTAGAAAACAGTTTCACAAACNGTGCATGCATTTCTTTACATAGGTACTGAGGTAATACGAATTTCTGAGTAATAGAAATCTCAGCAACGGGGTATTTAAGTAACTGCTGGTAGGGTGCTTGTAATCAGCAGAATTCTTAGGAATGCTTTTTCTTATCAGTAGAAATTGTATCAACTCACTCTTACAGTCTGCTCAAAAAACCCCTTAAACAAAGAAAACCAGAAAACAGTTTCACAAAACAACTTTTCTTGGCAACAACATTGTTAACTCCCTGGGTGCCTAAAACCTGTTTTAAAACAGCATAAAAAAGCAGAGCAAACTTTGAGTGTGTCTGCAGGGCATAGACGTTCCAGGCAGGTGAGGAGCTTGGGTTGAGCTCTGCTGGTGGGCCTTTACCTTGGGTTCAGACAAGCGATGGAAAGAGCTTGGGAGCTACCAGGGTGGTACAAGATTGTGAGCAATATCGCTCTGGATTCCCTTAACCGTCATAGCTGTGTGACGCTTATCATAGCTTATCATTTCACTGCATGGATGAGACAGATCCCTGTATGTTCCAGCAACCTGCACCAGGAATGCAATCACTTCCCTGCTGAAGACCAGCTATCAGTGAACTAACCAAAGCAGAAAAGAGAAAGCTGACGGGAGACTTTATTAATGTTTACAAGTATCTGAAGGGTGGGTTGAAGGAGGATGGAGCCAGGCTGTTTTCAATGGTTCCCAGTGACAGGACGAGGGGCAATGGGCACAAGTTGGAACATAGGAAGTTCTGTTCAAATACACGGAAAAACTTCTTTACGGTGAGGGTGACAGAGCACTGGAACAGGCTGCCCAGGGAGGGTGTGGAGTCCCCTGCTCTGGAGACTTTTAAGACCCGCTGGGATGCAGTCCTGAGTAATGTGCTCTGGGCAGCCCAGCCCTGACCAGACGGTGCCTACTCCAGCATCTCATCCCTGCTCGGGCTTTCCCCAAACCTAGATCCAGAAGGGCCTGATGTGTACATCCAGTGGGCCTAAATGTACATCCATTTGTGCCTAGAGGCTCTGAGCACCAAGACACATGATAGAGGGGAACAGCTATTTGCATACAATCGTGTGATTAACTTTGAGTATATATTATGCCCTTAAACCCGTGTGATTTTTCACCCAGTTACACGACAGTGTGTTTTCAGATCAACCTCAGCTCCAGTCTCAGTTTTAAGACCCCAATTCCTACTATCCTTCCCCGCCATACAAAACTCAGTTCCTTCTGCCTCATCAATCAGCGTGATTGCTCTGAACTTGACCACGTCAAAAATATTACAGCAACATTTATGACAATACAAGCATTTATCAGAACAGAAACATTCTGGGAACAAGCACTGGGTTCCTATGGTCTGTTTAAAAAAATATATGCATATTTTTGCATATTCAAAATGTTCCCTTCCAACATTTAATGAAAAGCAATATTTTGAGCTCAAAATGTCTTCTTTCCCTTGCTTGGTTAATTGATTTTAAATAACTTAAGGACTTTTTTGAAATCTCCTGGTCTGAAGTTACTGAAATAAAATGTCTNAAAAGTATTTCCTGCACCTCCCCACTCTACCATCTGTGCCTTAAGGACGTCTGGCTCATTCCCTGCTTGGACCTTCTCTGCCTTTGGGTGGTTTGATATCCTCCCCAAAGGAACAAGACACGATCATGAAAGTGTCTAGAGATGCAGCTCCTGGGATGACACCCAGTGCATATCGGCTTTCCTTACCGATTCTTACAAAACTTACATTTGCTGATGAAAAGTTACATTTTAACAAGCAGCCCTCAGGGGAATGTAGGAATTTCAATGAAATTTTCAAGTTTCACTCAGCTTAGCATCTCCCCCATCAAACTCGTCAGCCTTATACCCAGATGTGTTACACTGCACTGTGACAGACCTGCTGGGTTCATGCTGGAGCTCCACACTCATCCCTGCCGTAGCATTGCCATGAAACCCTGCTGTCCTGGCCAGCCTGTGTCTCCTTTTTACTTCAGTAATAGGAAAAGGCAAGGCATTTTTTCCCTTAATCAGCTGCTGGCTTCATAGGTGTTCCCCCATCAGTCATTTCCAGCAGTAATCACAGCGTTAGCCTCTTCTTGCCTTGCACTAAATCTAGACAATTCCCTACCAGGCCTGTGTCAGCTTTGCTCTTTAATCTCCAAGGGAAGCCTGGAATAATTATGAAATTGTGCTTTTTTTTTGCTGGCAGGTTTAACAACCCTCCGACTGTCTCTTTGGATGCCATCCTGCCAGCTGTCATTCATACTTTGTAGAGGCAAATCCGTAAATATTACCTCACCTTGTCTAAAAATCTCACAGAGGACTTTTTGGGGGAGGATTTGTTGGTGTTGGTTGCACAGTCATTGCCAGCAAAGCCCTTTGAGCTGACTCTTTTACAGATGACTATAAAGACAGCTTTTGAGTTACCACCGTCATCTCTTAAGGTAGCACTGACCCCAGCCATTGCCTCGGGAAAGGAGAGAGCAGCAATGCTGGAGTTAATACAACTTGTCTTGTTTATACAGATACATCAGTGTAAGACACCTTGTATATGACTTGCTCCTCCTCATCTTTCCAAAAATCCCACCCTGGGCTCCCCAGTCCTCTTCACAGAAAACTGAATTCCTTTGAACAAGAAAAGCTTCCAGAGACTGAGAGGTGATGCTTCACTGCATCCCCTCTCACAGACACTTGCAAATCCCACCTAATGATTGCAGAGACACTTCTTCCAGCATTAAAAACTCCCAGGAGTGCAAAGTAAATGAATTTGGAAGACTTGGGAATACCAGCAAATGCTGCTCCTAATTTGAGGAATGAGTTGGACCTGTTTTATTGCTCTCTGTATTCCTGTTATGGGGCCAAGAGTTTGATCTGGGGGCTGCTCTCCTCATCCTGAGGTCCATGGGAAGGGAATTGCAGGGAGAACAGAAAATATATGAAGAACTGCTGGAAAAAGAGGTTATTTTTGACCGAGAGCTCTGAGCATATGCTGGCTTGAGTTTTGCTAACTGTACTTTTTAATTTTGGCAAGGATGCCTGGAGCCCAGGAAAGGAATGCACTGTATATATAATTATAAATCAAAATATAATATAATAAGTAAAATGAGCACTGAAAAATACCACTCACTAACTGCATATGCCATCTACCTAATAGTTCCAGGTTGTGAGTCACCACTTGAATTAAAGAGGTGCAGTGAAGCGGCAGAGGGCCAGCTCTGCAAAGGTAGTCGGGCTCTAACGCCTGCCTTGGCCCCTACCTCTTGTTGAAATCAACAGCTCCTAAATCCGACCAAAGCCCCCCCAGGGACGTTATCTCGGCAGTGTCCTACACGGCTGCCCTCGTACAAACCTCAGTGCCGGGCTGTACGTCTCCTGCATTATATAGGCAAAGAGTTAAATGCCTGAGAAATGGGATCACAGACCTGACTAGAGATCAGCCTAAAGGAGCAAAAGAAATCCTGGGCTGGGGCAGAGCTAAACATCACCGTAAAAGGCAGATGGGAGCTTTCAGGAGATGGACACCTATACCAGGGCAATACTTTCCCACAGGAAAAAATGGAGAAAGAGAAAGCGTTGCTTTACCCTGAGGGCTGGAGCACATATCTGGGACTAGAAGAGACAGTCCAAGGTCTAATCCCTGTTCCGCTGGGCTGGAGCAATCCTTGCAGCAAGGAAAACTATCTAACAGTGCTGCCAAGCTTTAGTCCTGGGGCATGGGAGGCTGTGAGGAGCAGGGTGGCTCTTCAGAAAAAGTCTGTGTAACTGGGGTTTTGTTAAGTGACCACTTAAGGCACTAGAGAATGGAAATGTGAGGGGGAGAGGGACAAGGATGCAGATGGAAAAGACTTCTGCTGCTAACCTTAATGCCTTGGACACAAGTTCAAATTTGCATGAAGATAATGAGCAGGAGAGTGTGCATAATGGTCTTCCACATGTACAGAAGCAAACGCTACCCCGTCTGCAGAGTGCTGCCTCGATGCAAGATGTCAGGATCCCATAATAATAACTCACGATGATTTCACAGCAACTTTAAGCCAGACAGTTTCCTTCCTGCTGTCAAGGCCATGTGTCCTTGGCTTTGAACGGCGTCCTCCCCACTGGAATTCAGCCACTTCTGCACTGGGACACACTGGGATTTTAATCCTGTAAATGACAGCATCGATCCTGCCCTCAGGGGCTTCCCTGGGAGTGAGGGACTTGCTGCAGGATCCTTCTGTTCTGTTTCCAGACAATTAAATATTCCCAGCAGGCTGTGAGTCCCTGAGAAATGAGCTGGGCTTTGGTCATCATTACTTAAATGGAGTGGATGGCAGAAGGTAGGCACCTGAAACTCTAATAAAAACCCCAGCCAAAAGGCGTGAATATTTCATTCCTCTACTAGAGCAGCAGCTATGGTGTATGACAACACCGTCTTGCTGCTCTGACTGGCCAGAAACAGAAAAAAAAGCCATTTTGTGACGCATTTTTCTTTACAGGATTCCAGAAAAGCTCTAGATCTTTTTGAAACATCAGCAACAACCTGAGAAGGCTTAAAGTATTTCCTTCACAGCGGTCTCTGTTTCTAAAGTGCTTTACATTTCTTATGTGTGGGAATGGCAATAACAACGATTAAAGCCCATAAATCTAGGAGTGAGTCTCCTAACCACCTTGTGTGTGGTTTAAATGAAGCAGATTTGTTTACGATATATTAAGGGCACTGGGAGGTTTGAGCATTTTTAACAGCTGTGCCTTGTGATTTTTTGGCAGCTCTCAGGATGTCATTGTCATTCCCAGCATATCTTGAGATGGCTCTCAGATGCCCAAGGAATGGCAGCCAGGCACTTTGTCACCCTCCCGGGAGGTTTAGCGTGCCTTGCACACTCCGTCGTGTTTGCTAAAGGAAAATCCCCCACTGTGCTGTGCCTTGAAGCGTGAGAGATCAAGAAGCTCCTCTCATTGAATGCAAGATGCAAAGACAGGGAGAAAGAGCACTTTTAAAATGTTATTTTAATAATTTTTTTAGTTGCTGAGAGAAAGGTATTAACTGTGATGCTGGAAATACAGCCCCTTGCCCTCAGGCTGAACCTGGACAGGGACTTTGCAGAAGATCTCACAGCATACCTGGTTCATGCTGATTGCGCCTTACAGTTACTCTTTCTGATATTTTTATCCACATTTGTTTTCCTCTACTGGAAATTAACTGCTAAGTGTGGTGGTTGCTCCTTTATCTCAAGGGGGATGGTCCTCATAAGACCTTCAAGATATCCAGGTTGTAATTTGGGTGTTCCCTTTCTTTCACATTAAATTCATTTCTGATTTGCTTCTGTGAAAAATGCTAGAGAGTTTTTTGTGGTTTGCTAATGTACTTTCTTTCTTGATTGATAATGCTTCAAGAGAATGTGATTAATTTACCTGCAAGCTCTGGCAATATACCATACATTTTGCCCTGTGACAAGCCTCATCCAATTAATGCACCAAGGAGTTAAAATTAACTGAGATACTGCTGATGATCATGTTGATGCAGTACCTGCTCTGGACACTTTCCAACTTGATTACAGGTAAAAGGCGCCTTTGCAAGGCCGTCAGGATAATCGGAGTTATCCCCACGTTGACCAGGACACTGGGAGTGCATGAGATTGGAAGACTTTAGCATGTCCATAGACCAAGCCTATCTCAGCCACAATTTAGGCTGATGAAACAATCAGTTCCACTACTTTACAGAACAAGCTTTTAAAACCCTGTCGTTATTAAAGATTAAAAAAAGCTGTAGTCTCTCATGTAGGTCTTAACAAAGCAAAAAGAGCACAAATTAGTATAAATTGGTGTCTGGACACAACTGTGTAATTTGCATTTGGACTGCTAAAGAGTCAAATGCAAATCTTACTTTGCCAGACACAATGCTATGTTGAGACTACTGATTTGGCGTGTACTGTGATACCGCTGAGTCAGAAATGAAGAAGTAGGATGGGTACCAAATGAGAAAGAGGTGGGGAATCGACACACTGGAGGGAAGCGAAGCCATCCAGAGGGAGCTTGACAGGATTGAGGGGTGGGCCTGTGGGAACCTCATGAAGTTCAACCAGGCCAAGTGCGAGGTCCTGCACCTGAGTCATGGCAATCCCAGGCACAGATACAGGCTGGGGGGAGAACGGCTTGAGAGCAGCCCTGAGGAGAAGGACTTGGGGATGCTGGTGGACAAGAAGCTCAACGTGAACAGGCAATACGCACCTGCAGCCCAGAAAGCCAACCACATCGCGGGCTGCATCAAAAGAAACACAGCCAGCAGGTCGAGGGAGGTGGTTCTGCCCTCTACTCTGCTGTGGTGACACCCCACCTGGAGTGCTGTGTCCAGCACTGGAATCCTCAGCACAAGAAGGACATGGACCTGTTGGAACAGGTCCAGCACAGGGCCACAAAGATGATCAGAGGGCTGGAGCCCCTCTGCTATGAGGACAGGCTGAGAGAGTTGGGGTTGTTCAGTCTGCAGAGGAGAAGGCTCTGGGGAGACCTTAGAGCCCCTTCCAGTACCTAAATGGGGGCTACAGGAAGGATGGGG
>VXBO01012478.1:76783-94710 GCA_013400135.1 Rhinoptilus africanus
GTGTAACCTGCTCTAAGGTGGCCCTGCTCTGGCAGGGGGGGTGGACTAGATGATCTACTAAGGTCCCTTCCAACCCTAGGATTCTGTGATTCTATGATTCTATGAAAGAGTAGATTTAGATTGGATATTAGGTAGAAACTCTTTCCTGTGAGGATGGTGAGGCACTGGAAGAAGTTGCTCAGGGAAGTTGTGGAACCCCTGGAGGGGTTCAAGGCCAGGCTGGATGGGGCTTTGAGCAACCTGGGCTGGTGGGAGGTGTCCCTGCCCAGGGCAGGGGGCTGGAACTGGATGATTTTTAAGGTCCCTTCCAACCCGAACCATTCTGTGATTCTGTGGGAGGGGAGAGGGGGTTGGATGATGGAGTGCCCAAGGGAGAGTAAGTCACAGCGAGGAGGAAAAATAACACTTGCCATTAAAGCACAGGAAGGGGAATTAGGCAATCTGGGTTCTTTTCCTAATTATGGCATTTTGGATTTGTTCTGTGACCTTGGGTAAATAATTTATTCTCTTTGTGCACAGTTTCCTCATCTGTAAAAGGAGGATAATAGCTACTGCTCAAAAAGGTTGGCTTTTCTTGGCTTAGGTGAAGGTATGACTCAGGGCAGACTCTGGCACGTGGCAAGTCTGTGATGTGCTAAGACACATAGAGGTAAAAAGTACAAATAATTACTAATTCTTTTATCTGAGGTAGGTATAAACCACAGCTGTATCAATGATGCAAAGCAGGAGGAGCTGCCAGGAGATTCTAGGTTCCATGGGGGGTGCATTTGGACCGGTTTTGGTCACCTCTGCTGTGGATTTGCATTTTTGTTCACCAGAGGAGCAATGTAAAGTGGAGCAAAATGAGCTCTGACTGCCTGAAAATCCATACTGCTATTTCGGAAGCCGAAGAGGAAGAGTAAGACAATGTTATACTCCCTTTAGGTTTTTTTCAACCTAGCTATAAAGCACAGTAGATGCATTTGCCTTGGAACCTTGCTAGCTGGCTGAGGGCGATGCAAAAACCCATCAAATACAGCAGTTTGGGTCTGTCCACATTTTCAGTCCGTCTTCTACTGAAGCTGCCATTCCCAATGTGCAACACTCCCCCCCATTCCAAGCAACACAGCTCCCTGCAGAGCCTTCCTGTCTGGTTTTGAGAGCCTTGGAAAACCAGTACCTAAAATGGATTTAGGGGATCCATTTTACTGCACCCCATCCCAGAGTGAGTGCTCATCTCAGTATCACAAGCATCACACAGTGGGATGTGGAGTATTCATATGAAATTCACTGACGTGATCAACACAACAGCTGATGAAGGTGATTGTATGGTTTGACCAAATTACTGAGTTTCTATGAATACTCAGCATTTGCACCAAAACACCTGAGAAGTTATTTACCTCCCAATAATAAGAAACACTTTTATATCGAGCTATAAATGTTGGCATTCTGTGTAATTTATATTAACTTCTTGTCTCCCATAACACTGGTAGTGTACAGAGTCTCTTTCATGGTAGGACCCAGCAGAGCACTAACCACAAATTCACTATGCTACTTACCCTAATATTTCTTAGTGGCGTGAAAACGCAGAGCCCAGCTCATTCATAATTTATTAGTGCTGGCCTGAATCCCCGCAAAGTCACTTATTTTAATTTCACTACAAAATCAAAAGAAAATCCAAGAGCACTCATACTCTTGTGGCAGAGAGGCGTCAGCCTCTGGCATCAAACGGAGAAGTGGGAGCTGCACACAAGGGACCAGAGCTGGCGGGGTCCGGCAGCAGCAAGAGACCCCTCTCTGGTGGCACGCTGAGGTGCTGCTCTCTGCGCTGCTTGCTGAAGGTTGTAAAATAACTGCTCTGTTTCTCTCCAGGGCATAGTTTTATGCACTGCTAAGGTGAATAATAAACCATCCCGGACAGCAGATAGGTTCTCCTTGCCATATAACAATGAACAGCATCCATATATTTTTAGTGAATGGCTTAGATTTCTATATCTTTTATAAAAAAGAAGCTATGTGCACTTATAAGGCAGCTCACACTTTTAGGAGTTTCCTATAATAGATGTCATTCCCAATGGTTAATAACTCATCCAACTGTGACTTGAGTAGCCCACATCATCAATATTAAATGTGACATTTACTATCAAGACCAAAATTTTGGGGCCGCTGCCAGCCCCACTCACTGAGCCGTAAATATTTTGATCATAGAACAGGAAGGAGAAAGAGCGGATCAGCCTGTGCTCGTGCCCGATACCAGCAGGGAGTAAATGGGTGTTTTCGCAGAGCCCCAAGTGGCTCAGCAATTGCAGCCTTGGCAGGAGCATCCTGGGGCTGGTGGAGCCAAGGCGGTGAGTAACGCGCCTGTGACCCTCTGCCCAGGCTGGTCCCCTGCGCCGTGGAGACTGTGCTGCTGCTGAACACGCTGATGGGCACACGGGGGAGAGATGGAGACATTCCTCCTGGGCTTTAACTGCGCTGCAACTGGGAACACTCTGGAGCAACAGTTCAATCAGTCCTGCAAATGTTTGCACTAAACAGAGCACTTGGCACAGCCTGGGAATGGAGGACCCCCGGTGCCCTGGAGAAGACCACCTGGTACCCCACCGCATTCAGCTTCCAACAGGCCCCTTGAATGGGATTGGCAATGTGTCACCTTCTCTCCTGGGGACCAGACAAAGACTGACAAGTGATTCCTGCAATGATTTGACCCTCTGGTGATGTTTTACATACCCAGTTTGCTCATGGCTGTGTCCAACCTGGAGCTGCAGTTGTCTGGGATGTCTAAAACTTCATTAAATCACATGCATTCATTTACGTCCATAAATATTTTGGTGCCTACGTCTGTTTACTATGCAATATTGTTGCTATAGCTACTTTACGATTGGAGCTGTTTGTTGCAGTGTGATCCCTGCTAAATGATACACAAAAGGTACAAAATCAAGAAGGTGCTGCTCTTCAAAATATGTGTTATCACTCTGTGATTGCACTTGTCCCACAGCAATGACATTGAACCCCATGGCTGCAAGCTGTGCAGTGACCCCTCTCCTACTGAAAAGGAATATTTTGGCAACTACATGATTTGCTAAAAAATATATCACTCAGCTATGGGAGTAAGGAAATGTCAAAGACATTTGTTTTTTTCAGAGTCCATTATCTTAAGGGGAAGAATTTTTGGAAACATACCAAGCATGTTTTCGCGAATGTGACCCTATAACTAGACATGATAAATGAGTCTGGAAGGTCTCATTACTACGGACTGGCACTTTATAATAGAGATTACAAACACCAAATAGCTTCATTACTCCCATTATCATCTTTTATCATCGTTTAATTGCGTGTATCAATTTTTAATAAAGAAACTTCATGTGCCTATGAATTAGGTCATACTGAGAGGGGCTTTCATTGATTGCAGAAACATAGCCAGGCTAGCTGGGTCAGCCAGATACAGAAGGAAGGTGGAGCAGGACTAAGCATCTTAGTTATTCTGGTCTGCGTGATGAACAGAAACACTTGTTAAACTTTACTCAGTGTCACTTAATGTTGTTAGCCCTCCTGGACCAAAGTGATTTTACTGCTCCTCCAAATAATGACAAATGGTGCAGCTGGACGGAGCTGAGCTATTCACTCCAGTGATAATTGCTGCACAATGATATTAAAGAAGCATTCACCAAAAACTTCCCTGGTTAATGATGTTTAATTCATTATTAAATGCAGCTCATTACTGTTGGAAAGAAGGCCATTTAGCAGCCATCAGCTTTGCTAATATTGTCGAATGTCTTGCAGTGGCCAGACAGCAGGGGGGAAGGCATGTTTTAAAAATCTATTTTCACTTCGGAATAAAAATGGAAAATTTTCCAGCAGTGTTTGAAATGAAATAATGTCTAATACAATCTGAATCTCTTGTTTCCCTGTAAAATCAGAGCAGTCAGTTCTTTGCTCCTGAAACTAACATCTCCATCACATGGGATTTTAAAGGTGTAATTTCATTGCAAGAAAATTTCCTTATTCAGGACTTTTTCCCCTCCTGCATCCCACTGGCTTTGCTGCCACACAGGTACAGGCATTTCAACTTCAGTCCGTCTGTAGGCTCTTTCCTTGCTGCCACTGAGCCGCCAGATTTCTCCCAGCAGGTACTGATGCTCCTGCTCCTGCAGTTGCTCTCGCCGAGCAGTGGACCCCCGTGACCGTGCCGTCCCCATGCCAGGGGAGGTTTAAGCAGTTACACACGGCAGCCTCCCCGCTGCACCCTCAACACGCAGTTGCAGGATGTTCCTTTAATCGAGGTGCTGAAGGTGAGGCCAGATGGTGCTCCACTTCCGAAGCTCATTAGGGAAAGGTGTTTGGTGACTCATGTCTAATACCACGTTAATGTTCCTCCAAGCCCTCTCCCAGGCTGGAGTTCCTGGGCAACCCTCTTTTAGTCTACCCTGAGCCAGAGCTGTGCTTGTGCGTCAGCCAGCTAGGTCCAAATAAGACCTGAAACTGGAGCATAAAACGCACCAACATGAGGAGAGCAAAGCTGTAAACTCTCTGAGTAATCTATTCTGGATTCTCCATTATCTCAATGTCCAGGTAGTACCCTGGGCCATCCTGATACCACAAAATGTCACTGCTCCTTACACAGACAAATGACCCAGTGACTGAGATGGCAGGAGCCACAAGCTGCCTTCCTGGGTTGGCCCTCATTGGCTCTCTGGGGCTGGGTAAATCCCGTGATTTTTCTGGAAAACAGATGTGCTGACAGTGCTACCTCCCTTCTTCCATAGCTCGTCTTGAGAGGTGCGCAGGCGAAGCACGGCACAACATCAGCTCCTGCTGTACGCAGTGAACAGCGGCTTCCCCACCCAGGCACTCCGAGCCACGCGCCATATGTTTACAACAGAGCCTTTCCTAGATATTGTACAAACATTGCTTAATTAAACAGCAGATAATTCTTCTGAAAGAACTGAAAGGCACTATTATCATCAACATTTACGCATGCAGAACGGAGATGTAATGGCTAGCCCATATTTCCAGCAGGTTGCTGTGTGTCAGTCGGGTCGCCCATCCCCCGGGATGGTACCTGGCTCCCAGCACCCTCTCCTGGCCACATGCACCTCTACACCCTCTTCATTTCATTGCCCCATCCTGAAATTGGAAGCATTACCCAAGGACATCCAACATGACAAGACAAGACACCTGAGTAAATGGATACAAACGCTCTTATTCCTGGTGGCATAATGGAACAAGAGGGCCATGTTCCCTAAGCATCATAAAAAAAATGTGTGTTTAAATTATTTTCTCCCCTTTTTTTTTCCTTCTGATCCTCCCAGAAACTAGAGTTTGGAAAGGACTAGTGTGAGAAAACATCTAGCTCCAGTACAGAAAAGCTAAAGCACCTTTATCCAGATAATAACATTGTCAGGTCAGCAGCAAATTTGTTCTGAAAAGATGAGACCAGGAATATGTCAGTCCTGTTCCTTGTAANAACCCCCTGCCCTGGGCAGAGACATCTCCCACCAGACCAGGTTGCTCAAAGCCTCATCCAGCCTGGCCTTGAACACTTCCAGGGACGGGGCAGCCACAGCTTCTCTGGGCAGCCTGTTCCAATGCCTCACCACCTTCACAGTAAAGAATTTCTTCCTGATATTCAATTTAAATCTACCCTCTTTCAGTTTGAGGACATTACCCCGTGTCCTATCATTACACTCCTTGACAAAGAGTCCCTCCCCATCCTTCCTGTAGCCCCTTTAGGGACTAGAAGGCTGCTCTAAGGTCTCCCCGGAGCCTTCTCTTCTCCAGACTGAACAACCCCAACTCTCTCAGCCTGTCCTTACAGCAGAGGGGCTCTGGCCCTCTCATCATCCTTGTGGCCCTCCGCTGGACCCGTTCCAACGGGTCCATGTCCTTCTTCTGCTGAGAACTCCAGAGCTGAGTGGTTTGCAATACAATTACCCAAAGCAGCCATACAAGAGCACCAGAAACAGTGGGAAAGAGCTGGGCTGCTACAGAAAAGGCTGGTTTTACCTGGTGTGACTCACCTCAGTTTGTTGCTCAGCCCTCCTCAGACAGCCACAGTACTGAAAACTGAGAACTGAGGTGCCCATTTCCTCCAGAGAGATATCTCAGCACTAATTCACATCTTTTGAGCTAAAAAATTGTACAGGGTAATGTCAGGTTATAAAACAGGCCCTTGATTTGCCCTGGTTTAATTAAGATAATGAGAAGTGTAGGATGATGAGCTATGCTTCCAGACAGCAGGAAAAAAAGGAAAAAAAAAAAAAAGGCTGAAGAGCAATTACATTTGGAACAGAGAAGAGCCTACAGAGTTAGGGGCTGGGGAACAGGCTGTGACAAAGGGGATGTCTACAGGAGATTTACTGGCACCAAAAATAGAGCAGGGCAGGGCTGGATGACTGGAGAAGTTCGGTGAAGCAGAGCCTTCTGCGTCCGGAAGGCAGGTGCCAATCCAGCCTGTGGGTCCTCTCCAGCAGTGTCTGATGGGTGGAGAAAAAACAAACCGGCAAATCTTGGCACGGTTCCTAACAGACAGGATCACAAGCTCTACCGACCCGGCAGTCAGGTGTGTGCAGAAGGGCTGCTCCCCGCTTTGCTAGCACCACGACACCGCTGACTGCTCGCAAACCTTCCCCGGATTTCTGTATGGTTTCCAGCGGTGAGGTTGCCAGATGAAGGAAACCCTGGCGCACACGCTGCGTGCTGAGCAGTCCCATAAGTTTCTGACAAATAGCTCAAGCACGTGTTTAAGTCTCAGAGATTTCAGTGGGACTTGTGTGGACCAAGTTTGAAGCATCTGTTCAAGTGCTTTGCTGAGTTGAGTTTAGCCACTCCCGGTACCCAGACACACATGAGTATATTTCTTCCCTAATGCAAAATTCTGGGAAATCCTGGATAAAAGTCGGTCTTACTGTGAGGCATTATTAGCTCTGCTAGCTCTCAATCAAACCCAGAAAAGGTTCAGTACTTTCTAGTTTAAATATAGTCTCTCCTTCCCTGAATCTACCACCGTGTCTTATTTCTGTCCCAGCTAGGAGCCCACTATGATATAATTTGGATGAAAGTGTCTTGTTACAGAGAGCACTGAGTTCATTACTTATACTTTCTTCATAGCAATAATGATAATAATGATAGTAACAATAACATTACGACCACCACACCAGCACCAGAACCGATACACCTGAATTTACTATTTTTGTAGCAAATTGCTTCTCCTACACTGTCCGTTCAAATCATTGCTTTGGAAAAAGAGACCCCTGAGCCACAGATCTGCCCTGTCCCTGCAGCATCGTTTTGACAGCAGTTGAAAACTGTATTCTAGGAAACGCAGATCCCATGCTACACTGGGAAAGAGAGGAAACTCCAAATGGGTCTCTATGTGTATGCTACATAATTCACCAGCACCATAATTAATTCAGATCACTTAGTTTTACAAGAAGTCCTTCAGCAGTGTAATTAAGCTTATCAGTGATCAAGTTGGGTCCGACTTCAGCATTAGAAGAGCAGCCAGAGACAGAATCGGGAACAACAGGAGTGAGGAGGAGAGTTTAGGCTAGAGACAGTTGGTCAATACTTGGGTGGCATGAGACTCATTACATACCTCCTTAATAAATATGCATTTAATTTCTGTTCCACTGTGTCTAACCCACTTGTCTGGTGTTGTATTATATCGTGTTTCTATGCAGTTTTTATAGGTTGAGTCCCAAGAGCCATAATTTATTGACATTACTTCATAAATCTTTAAAAGGGCAAGAGAGACTGACTTAATCAGAACGAATCATTTCCCCTTTGTTTGGACTTGTTTAAAATCAGTTGCTTGCGACTTGATACAATTTAAGTGACTAATTATGACTTGATTTCTCTCCCCTCCCTATCCTTTTGATTCATAATCAGTGCTTTCAGCTAATGAATTTACCATTCTCAGAGTACCATTAAAGACTTGGTCTTCTCCATGAATAGTCTGATTTATGCAAGTACCCCATCAACTTCAGAGAACATCAGAGTGATTAATTCACAAATAATTTATCTGACAAATGTTGCCTCCCATGTCCCCCCTCCCCGCTCTTGCGAACTGCCTGTGGGCGAATTAGAAATTTCTCAATTATTCATTATTCAGAATTACTTGTGAATTTTTCTCAGTAAATAATTTTTGTCCTAAACACTGAATAGCTGCAATGTATGTGCTCTCTTGGTCAGCTTCCGAAACCACGTGACCTCTTCAGCCCACAAACAGGGTGATTTCGATACCTAACTGGCACAGAAGCAATGGAGAGTTTTACTTTCTGACATACAAAATGACAGGTAATTCTGTATTATCTTCAATTATTTACCTGTAAGCCCACTTTGAAGTATTTTAGGCAAGAGTTACATAAGAGGAAAGTTCTGTTGTTGCTTCACGTGCCCTCCTTTTCCCCGGGACAGTGCTCTTTGATCCCGCCTGCTCAGTGATGGGAGGCAGGCGTAGGCAGCTATTTTAAATTCTCCTTCTCGGTGGGGCTCAGGGAGGTGATCTCTGCTGCAGGAGCAGCCTCTGAAGCTGATGGGGAAGGAGGATTCAGTTGATTTTGCAGCGCTGCTCTCCCTTCATCCCCTGTCTTTGCCCCCTCTCACTGGGATGACCAGGACAGGGAAATTCCCGGTGCTCCCTTGCTCTGACACCTCAACATGCCAGCTCACAGAGTCACACAATGATAGGGGTTGGAAGAGACCTCTGGAGATGAACCCCTCAGCCAGAGCAAGTTCATCTAGAGCAGGTTGCACAGGACCATTTTCAGATGAGTTTTGAATGTCTCCATAGACAGAGACTCCACCACCTCCCTGGGCAGCCTGTGCCAGGGCTCTGCCACCCTCAAGGGAAAGAAGTTCCTCCTCATGTTTATATGGAACTTCCTGTGCTCAAGTTTGTGCCCGTTCCCTCTTGTCCTGTCCCTGGGCACCACTGAAAAGAGCCTGGCCCCATCCTCCTGACACCCACCCTGTCAGTATTTATAGGCATTGATAAGATCCCCCCTCAGTCTTCTTTTTTCAGATGCTGAGCCGCTCTGAGCCCTGGTTTTAAATGGAGATTAATTGAGTTTGTGAAGGTGTGTGACTCCCAGCCCCGAGCAGGGACGGGGCTGTGCAGCCCCCGGGAGCGGCGGTGCTCAGCCGTGCACCGAGGACTTGGTGCTGCAGATGGGCTGCCAACAGCATTCAGAACTGCCCCAGCAAAGAGGGGGTCCCAGAGGTCCCCCAGAGACATGCCCAGCAAAGGCGTGTGGTGCTATCGCGGGCGGGCGATAGTGTGACTGCCGTCACGACCGCCCAGTGTCACTCTTAGTGTTACGACATCTGGGGTGTTTGAAGCCTGGCTTTGTTGGAGACAGGCGGCTGCAAGCATCTGCGAGGCCAAGTGAGGTGGAGTGCGTGAGCTGTGAGGAGAAGCTTTTTATTTGTCAGGAGACTGGATCATTATCTGACAATGAATTCTGTGCAGCCACTTACTCTCCCCTTTCTGTGGAGGGTTTTTCCACTCTTTGGACTTAATATTACAAGTAAACGGAATTGATTTAGATCCTGAGAAGAAGCTCCTCGGTGAAGGAAAACAACAAAGCTCTGTAGAGGGAGGTTTGCCAGGACACACGCTACCTCCCTCCTCAATCAAGGGGCCCTTTTCATAGAAAACCCGTCATACGCAAAGCGCTCTGATGGCTAACAGAGCTTCATCTAATTTAAATGAAATGACTCCCTCTCTTTCCCTCTCTGACCTCTGGTCCTTGCTGGTTGCCATGGAAAATGGACAGACAAAACCCAGAAAGAATTTAAAGGAGAATTTAACGAAATTGAAATTGTAGCCCTAGAACCTTGTTCATCAGCCTGGGTCTGACAATAGGGATGTTGATGTTTCTTTAGTGGCCTCTCCGTTAAATAACTGAACAGCGGTATTGATAAAGCATACATTACAAATTGAGTTAAGTAAAGGGTCAGGTGAACAAAGGCAGCTTGGCAAATTGCACTTTGATTCTTGACAGGGTCTGCTCTGCGTGGAGACCAGCGCGTCTCAGCCCGTGTTGAAAGGGTTGTCGGCATCTTCTGGTTGTATCTCCACATGCCCTTCTGCTGCCTCTTGTTCCTGCCAGATGAAGGGCTGGACTGAGGGCAGTCACAGGGACTTGAACCAGGTCAGCCATGTGCCAGAGAGGAGGAAGGGGGTCGGAAGGGCTTATTAATGTGTGTATGGGCTGGGAATTTCCCATTCCATTTTACTGCCCCTCTGACCCTATCTCCACTTAGTAATATTGAAAAAAAAGAAAAGTAGGTATCTATTATGCATAAATAACCTTGTTGCCATGACAGCAGCAGTATCTGCAAGCACTAAGAGTATCGAGAGCTTTTAGGTAAATGAGAACTGACACCCTGCTCACAAAATGAATCTCCTGGGTTAACCAGGTGAAGAAGAACTCAAGCCATCTGCCAAAGGGCTGGACAGATGTGTTTTCTTTGTTGAACAGATTTCCGAACACAATTTCATCACTGTGCCTTCGGAAAGAAACCGACCTCTGAGGCACGGGCTCCATCGCAGCGCACGCAGGGCGCGCACCCCGGTGACCGAGCAGACGCAGCACCGTGTCATCCATCGCAGCCCCTGGGCTGTCTGCAGCTCACCGCAGCGCCCGTCGTACGTCCGCCCTGCCCCTGAATCGACTGCAAAACTGGTCAGTAATCGAGGAGATAATATTCCTAAAAGATTTGGCACCTTTCCCAAGTGCCATTTTTGCCTTTCATGAATGAACAGTGACTCACCCACCGCAGGGAGAGCCAAACTGTAAGCACGGACATGGAGGGGGGGGGGGGCAGGTTTGGCCCATGCCTGCAGAGATGGGTTACAGAACAGATCATCCCAGTGGTTTAACTCATCATCATCTCTAGAGCAATCAAGAAAAGATGGGAACAGATGAGGCCTCTGAATTTCTCCCTTGTGTTTGCAGTTAGCTGCACTTTGGTTTCCTACATGTCGTGGAGGGAGAGAAAGGGAGTGCTGTGAGAAGGCAGCAGGTTACTGACATTTTGTGCTGGGAGAACTGGCTTTTTGCAGCACATTCGTCTTTAACAGATAAAGGAATTGCAAGGTGGATGCTGTGGCTAGGTTTTGTGTGTACATGTGTGCGCTTTATCAAACTGTACACCTCCAAAAAGCAAGCCAGAACAGGAGAGCTCAGATATACTGCTCTGCCTGGTGCCCGGCCTTGCTGAATCATGAGGTCTGGATGCTTTCTTTGCCCTGGTTATCCTGTATGTTTAAAGTCTAACGAGCAGCAATTTTGGATTAGGCCTTTCCAGCGAGCGGAGGTCCTCCGCCTGCTGAGGTGACAATTCAGCACCCAAACGCCTCTGGGGTCAGGTTTCCCTTTACTCCCTTACACAGCCCCTGTCTCCAGACACATGCTTAATAAGCTTAATGTCCCTGGTGATTACTTCAGGAGAGCTGATCCGCTATTCCACGCCGGCAGCAACAGGCCTGGTATCAACCAAAACCTGGGAGAAATCCCTCTCATACATAATATGCAAGCAAGCAAGGACGAAAGCACACCAGAGGCTCCCCGTCATCTTTTAAGCATTGTTTCGGGGACTTTTTCTCCAAAGCATTTTTTTGAATAGGAGCTGCAATTATTCAGTACAACTAAGATTAATGGCTTTGGTTTTATCCCCAAAATGTATTGCTCAATCTCGGGGTTGTGCTTCTGGAAAATGATTTCTGTATTAACAGGATCTCTGTGACATGCCTCCCCCGCGTCCCTGCTCTCTGTTCCCGTGACTGTTTCCATGACCATCGTGTCCAGCACTGGTGAACTGGGCCAGTGCCTGCTTCAAAATTTATTTTTAAAAATCGCTTTTCGACACATGATCACCGGTGCCAATGCAAATCTCTGCTGGTGCCAGATGGAGGACAGAGGCCGATAGGTTATTCCTGCCCCAGATCTGCCCCAGCCCTTCCTGCGCTCCCCTCACTGGCACTGCTGTGTCTCAGGAGAAGCTTTTGCTGCAGGGGAGCCTACACGTAAGCTAAGCCCTGAAAGTGACCCCTCTTGTGCGAACTAATGACTCCAATTTTTCCATGCAGAGTACTGGAAGAGAAAATTTCCCTCGCTGGCCCTCCAAGGAACAACTCCAAAAATGTTCCACAGATACTCTGTAGATCCCTCTTTGGGAATTACTAGTGTAACTAGGATATATTTTCCCCAGGGGAAAAACAGGCTTTTTAGCTAAAACATTTTCTCCTTACAGAAAAATGCTTTGCTACTGAAGTTTTAAACACACGGTGCAAATCTTTCTTTTAAACCACTAAACTCTTCCTTGACTCTTCTTAGTTTTTCAACTGTCTCTTAAAAACACGGGCACTGTTGGAAAGTTACCCCTTGGCTGAAAAACCTCTGGACTCAGAATTGCTGTCACCGCGTGCCTCGGGAGCCGCAATGGGGATGTGCCTCCCACCCTGCCCTGCCCAGGCTCCCCTCCTGTGGGCTCCGTGATGGAGATGTGCAAAAGGGAGACTCTGTAAGGAGCTCGTAGGGAGAACAGGAGCATGCCAAGGCCTCTGATGGCCTTTTGGGCCATTTTTTGAAAGGAAGGGGGATCCAGATGTAAAGTCAATCTATGATTCCTAGCTGGTACCTTTGTGTTAAATTTTACTGAAAATCAGGCTCTACCGTTACTCCAACACCACCGAGACATGCTCCACATGCACTTCTCTGTCAGACAGCACGGTCTTTTAATGCTACAGTGAACAATTGGTTCTACAAGAGTTGTTTAGAGAAGACAGAGTGAACAGTATCACCCCAGCTCTACAAGTCACTCAGAATTATACATCCCATGAGGATGTCCTACTCATCCCTTTCCCTTTCTGGAGGGCAGATACTACCTCATGAGCCTTTGAGGAAACCTTCTACGTTCACCTATTTAAGACAGAAATAACTACACTGACTTAAATGTAAAATCTCCAGCATGCTTTTTCCAACATTAATATCTCCTTGTATAGTAACCTTATTATAGGCAGAGATAAGTGACCCCACTACAGTACTGGCCTTGTTTAGGTTTCTCAGTAAGTATAAGAAGATTACTATATACATCTTATTTCTGTTGTGATAAGCAGCTTAGACAATATGACTAAGGGTCACTCCATACGATAGCTCTATGTAATTATATATAATTTTCTGGTGTGCAGTGAAGTGAGCTGAAGGTTTCCAGTATGCAACTTCAGGTCTTCGCCATTAATCAAACAACTCCATGCTAAGACCAGAGATTGTCAAGAAACAGATTTTTTTGTTTCCCATGGGAAATAAGGACATGTTGACATCTAATGCACAACAATATTTCTGAAAATATAGTATGTTTCAGATAAATAAAAAACATTTTGACAATATAAAAAAATTTTGTCAAAATCTTGACCTTAAGAAACACTGTATGCGTGACAAAAAATAAGAGGCATCTTGAAAAGAAAAGTCATTCCAAGACTGAACCAAAGTTGAACCAAAGTTGTACCATCTCAACTTCATCAAATGCTGTATCTCCTTTACTGCTTTCTTCCACAGGACCCATCTCTGCTGATACCCCCACCCCAGGACAGGCAGGTAAAACATCTCAACTTCGGGGTGACTCGCTGCTCGTGCAGGGAGCAGACTCCAGCGTGGGCTGGCCTCTCCTGCAAGCCCCTGTTTCCCAGCAGAGCTGGCCAAACTCAATTTGGGCTACACAGTGAGCACACTGTGACTGCAGAGCCAAAATACCACGGAAATCGGTAATTTTAACAAAAGACAAGCTTCAGGAGGCAAAGTGCTCTAATGGAAACTACCTGGGCAACTCTGAGAGTGTTCAGGTGCCAACAGGGAGCTGCTGATTTCCTGCTGAGTAGCAACCAGTGTGAATAAACCCACTTTGCCCCCAGTAATCCCACTTCAGGGGATCCTGGGAGCTGCTGTGCTGGCTGGGATAGCCAGCAGCCCCAGCACGGAGATGCAGGGGGTGCAAAGCCACGTCTCCATGGACTCAGGCTCAGCTCAGGCCCTGCATAGACCTGAGACCTGCTTCTTTGTAAGCTACACCAGCCCAAACTGATTTCCAAATAGGGAATCATAAGACTTCAGAAAAACAGCGCAAACCCTGCTTTTAACACGAACTCCACAGGTCTGGGCAGAGGCTGGAGTTAGCTGTCCACGGGAGCAGAAGCAGGTCCGGGCAGCAAGCACTCCCCTCCTCCCTGGTTTCCAGAGTTGTATAATTCCTTCACTCAAAACAGATGGAGCCACTAACTACTGCGTTTCACCTCTGCTCCTCAAGCATGTTGTTATACTGCAGGTTTAAAAGTACTTGAGAGCTATGCTTGTACCATCCAGTTACGTTTCCTGTCTGCAGTAAGATGCATCAGCAAACAGGTCAAAATGCCCTTTACTGAATTCACCAGGGGAGAAAACAGTACAACATTAAGGAATTCAATCAATAGATAATGCGGCTCAAGGCTCAAGCAAAGTTAACTGACCCATGGTCTGATTTTGTGAACAATTGCAAATGTCAGGTTATGTGTTGCAAAAGGAGAACCTGGGTTATTATTACTTTATCAGCAATTGTTCTAATTGAAGGAGTCCCCCAGGTCCCTTAAGTAAGGTAGAAGAACCTCAGAATTGGACTTTGTTTTAATGAATTTAAGTGCCGTTCCCCTTACCACACACCGGTTCTGAGCCCTGAAAGCCAATGCTCACCCACATCCAGGCAAGTGCAAGCACAAAGGACAATACAGGTACTCAGTGAACAGCCTCCTTTACAAGCCAGGTGATACCTTCTTAATAGTAACCCGTTAAAAATGCACAGATTACATACAAACAGATGCTTATCGTCAAAGCTACACCTCCAGAAGCAGAGAAGGAGAATTTTCCTCTTCACTTCTCACTTGCTGGGTGCACAAAGGCTGCACCAGGAGCACTGAGCACTTAAGACCCAGGGCGTTTGGTTATGGGGAGTGCAGACTGTGGGGCACCTGGTAGAAGCCCCGTGGAGAAGCCTCCAAAATAGCCTTTCCCTGTGCTGCCTTAGGCTGGGCGGTGAGCACAGAGCCATGCCCTGCCAACATGAGGTGCTTCCACTGTTCTGCTTGGGACCCAAAAACTCCCCCATCTGGGGATGCCCCTTTACAGAATGGAACATGACGGAACATTTCAGGGCCCTGAGTTTGTGCTTCTCGCTTGCCATGGCCAGCACAGACAGCGAAGAAGCTACCAGACAGGCAGTACTATGTTCACAGGAGGAGAAAACCCTGAGGAAGAAATGCAGAAACATGTTAACAGAGACAAAGTGATGTCAGGGGTGGCCATTTCAGCACTATTACTGCAAGACGTTTCCCCTCCTGCCCATGTTAACCTGCTGAACATCCTATGGAGAAAAGCCCTCCTTAGCTGGGTCCACCAGCAGATTCTGCCTCTAGGACATGGATTACGTGATCCTCCAAAATCATGATGGCCTACAGGAATTTTTGCCTCCAAGAAAATGGCATGTTTATTTTCAACAAGACAGAGGGGAGGTTTCCATCTGACTTCTTTGCAACCTATTTCACACAAACCATTATTACCGTTTGCTCTAACCAGTTCCCATTAGCCTGCAGTTTTTGCAGGGAGCAGATGTTGCCAAACTACAAGGACCGAGTGGATCAGACTAAACTCCCTGCTCAGCCCCGTAGCTGCTGCCGGTAGGATCTGGAAGTGTCGCTGGAGAAGGGGCGAGGGAAGGTGCTCCGGTCCCTGCCGCGGGGCGTTGGGTGTGAGCTGCAGGTACAGCCTTTGCAAAGTGTGTAATACCTTTGGTCTCTTTCCTGATGAATAGCTCTACAGCTCAGTCAATCCCCAGTATAATTACCACATCATGTATCATTCCAAGCAGATTCCTTTTTAATCCAAGAGTTTAATTGTGACCTACTTTTTTGTTACAAACTTCTGGAAGTTTTTGAAAGGCATTTGAAATCCCAGATGCTAAATGGCTCTGCGCAGGAGAAGGAAACCCATTTTTTTCTATCTTCTACCCTGCCCCTGTCCGAAGGATGACTTTTAGTCTAAGCATGGTGTATATCAACAACCCTTTCCATAAATTGATTATTAATACAGAGCTGATTAGGCCTAACGCACCCTGGCCCTTTGCAGTCTCATTGAATTAGATGGTTATTAGAGAGAGGTGGGAGCATTAATACACGGATATATGTCAAGTGGAGATCCACCTAAAATCACATGGCTTTGATTCTTAATCAGAAGACACTAAGGGAGGTGAAGGGTCCACAG
Organism: Rhinoptilus africanus; assembly: GCA_013400135.1. Classification (NCBI taxonomy): domain Eukaryota; kingdom Metazoa; phylum Chordata; class Aves; order Charadriiformes; family Glareolidae; genus Rhinoptilus; species Rhinoptilus africanus. Next base: position 93,055 of record VXBO01012478.1, read on the forward strand.
CTCTCCCTTACTGCCCATCTCCCTTCTGTCTGTAACAACACCCAATATTTGCCTCAAATTCTTCCAACCCATTTGTATCAATCACCTTGGCAGTACACCCACGGGCTGAGAAGCATGGGCCGGGTTCACCTCTGAGGCAAGCAGCTCGCATAGGACCCACATCTCTTACAGCCTTGGCCCTGCAGCAGCAGGCAAGCACTGGTGGTTCCCCCTGCCTCTCCTCTCCCTGGGCTGGTTCCTGTGGTGCCTGCTCAGCCTCCAGCCCTACGTGAAGTCAGGGATACCTGGCTTCATCTGGTCTGGGAGAAAACCATGTATTTATGGAGCAGCTCCCCTTTCCCCTCACCACATCACCCCGGTGAAAGCCCCCCCATGTCTGGCTCCATGAGGTCTACCCTGAGCCTCACTGTACCCCAGGGATGCTGAGGGTGCTGGGGGTGATGAAGGTCTGGCAGTGGCGAGTGGTCTGTGCCACAGCTGGAGGGCAGAGAGGATTAGGCAGGGAGGAAGGTGAGGTAGCATGGGGTCAGCACAGTGCCCGGGTTTGGGGAAGGAGAGCCCAGTGCACTCAGTGGATTTGGATTTACAGGCAGACCGTTCTCACTGGGAAGGGGACGGTGTCATTGAGAGGGACCAAGAAAGGGGAAAGGAGATCATGTTTGCTCAATGCTCTTATCTGAAGCAAACCCTTAATAAGGATTGGGATGAGCCCGGATAGAAGGGAGGGTTACCTGTGATATGGTGAAAAGCTGGTGGCAGGCGGTGGGCTGCTGGGGAAGGGGGCGAGATGCGTGGAGCAAGGGGCTCAGTTGGCCCCAGGCAGTGCTGACATGGTCCATTGCCCTCTGGACAGGAGGAGCACACACACATGCACGCTGCCGTGACAGGCTGTCACTGCCAGTGGGCATCTGCCTGGACAGACAGCGCTAGTAGCTATCCCTTAACCTTGTAGAAAAGATTGGATAATTTACTTGGCTAATAATGACAAATATTGCCTTGAGCAAGTGGGGTCAGTGGTTCAAATGAACCCAAACCCAAAGATAAGGACAAGATGCAGTAGTACTCATCTGACACCTTACTCCTCGCCAGGACCCTCACTTCTCACCATTGCTCATCCATTTGTATTTGAGTTTTTGTGGCTCTAAGGTCTGGGGGGAAAAGGTGAACATTCAGTCTTTTTTTGATAAAAAGATGTCCTCTCTCCATTCTCCAACCAAAGCAAAGCCACAGGACACTATGATGTACACTATAGGAGAGCCCATAGAATCATAGAATCACAGAATCATAGGGTTGGAAGGGCCCTCTGGAGATCATCTAGTCCAACCCCCTGCCAGAGCAGGGTCACCCAGAGCAGGGGGCACAGGAACGCCTCCAGGCGGGTTTTGAATGTCTCCAGAGACGGAGACTCCCCCACCTCCCTGGGCAGCCTGTGCCAGTGCTCAAGGCAAAGAAGTTCCTCCTCATGTTTAGGTGGAACTTCCTATGTTCAAGTTTGTGCCCGTTACCTCTTGTCCTATCACTGGGCACCACCGAAAAGAGCCTGGCCCCATCCTCCTGACACCCACCCTTCAAGTATTTATAAGTGTTGATAAGGTCCCCCCTCAGTCGCCTCTTTTCCAGGCTAAAGAGACCTAATTCCCTTAGTCTATCTTCATA
>VXBO01012478.1:94855-143572 GCA_013400135.1 Rhinoptilus africanus
TCTATCCACCTCACTGTCCATTCATCTAACCCACTCTTCCTAAGCTTCCCTAGGAGGATGCTGTGGGAGACAGTGTCAAACGCCTTGCTGAAGTCAAGGTAGACCACATCTACCGCTCTCCCCTCATCCATGAAATACAGGAGTCCTGGAGGACACCTCCACTTGCAAAGGGTTTCCCTTGCAAACTCTATATGGATGGGAACAGGGACATGGGGAATTTGCTGGCTGCTCTTCAATGTACCAGCCACACTGGACCAAACACATCCCTGAGCCCTGGATGCATCCTCCCAGGGGTGTCAGGAGAAGACATTGGGATGAGGTTTGTGCCCAGCACAACAGAGTCAGCTTTTTCCCCACCCCTACTGCAGTACAAATAATTATTATTAACCTCAGTAACATCAGAACTAACACTTGAAGCCTCCCAGGAAAAGCCATGCCATGTCTGACCTAAGGAAGATAGTGTTAATGGGGCACAAATGGGAATAGTTATCCTCGTCCCTCACCCATTAGTGGCTGCTCTCAAAGGAGCGTAGAAATGGGGATTAAAGGATTGAAAACTCACTGGGTATTAGAGCTACAAAAATACTCATGGTGCGTGTTGGTTTGCCACAGGCTAGGTGAGAGCGGTCGGCGTAGGGCAACGGCTGAGCCTGGCAGCTGCAGCAGCACAGTGTGGGTCTCCATCCCATGGGCTTGGGGTCTAACAGCAATTCCAGTCTCCCCTGGTGTTTCCAACCATCTGGGGGAAGCTGCTATACTCACTGGAGCCTTAATATACTGGGAACCGTCAGCCGTGGCAGAAATTCCTCTCTGAGGACTTGGAGAACTCAGAAGTGCCATTATTTCCTGCACTTAAAATGACTGGTAATCAAAAGCCTTGTTTGGAAAGGCCCATTTGTGCCTCACACAACGCTAGGCTCTGATGTATGCTAAAATCTCACTTTAATTATGCATGAAATGTACGTCTTTGGCTTTTAGGGACAGAGGAAACAGTTTTGTCTTGGGAATAACTGAGAATTATTTTGGCCTGGAGTCAAGAACACACAGCCCAGTTTTTGTTCATTTGAGTTGGTTTTGGGTTACTTTCTAAGTGCAGGCAGCTGTTTGACGAGGGCCCATTTCCTCCAGAAAAGAAAGTTATTGTGGTCTCTGTAAATTCTCTCAACACACCATTTCAAAACCAGAGCAGGCAGTGTAACGCCTGTTTTCCCAGCTCCAGGGCTGCTGCCTCACAGATCTTGGGTGACTCCAGAGGACGTGTGACCCGATTCCGAGGTGTGTTCCACTCCTCTACACCTGCAAACCCAACTGTGAATGCTCCAACACTCCTAGGCACCTAAGAAAGTTTTAAACAGTGGGCTAAGGAGCCTGAAAAAGGATTGCAAATCATGTAAGTATCTTGGAAAAATGTTGTTTCTCATTTTCTGCTCACGTGTGTGCCCTCTCCACCAGTCTGCAAGCCCTGACTGCTGGCATGCACAGCACTTGCATATATTTGCAGCCTTTTGTTTGATCTCTGCTGGGCAGGGTGTCTGGGGACCCGGCAGTTGCTTGTGGTCACAGCTAAAATTCAGATGATGCTGAGCTCCCTCCTTGCTCCGAGCCCTCTGCACGCATGTAGTCCGTGCATATCAGATGCACCTCTGAGCCACTGCCTCAGAGATATCCACCACCCAGCAAGGAGATGCTGGAGCTCTTCCTCCAGGAACACGTTCAACAGGTGAATGTGAAAAATCATAATGATTATTATAGCCCAAGGTTCTTACAGCCACATGGGTGAACTGTGATCCCCCCTTCCACCCTAGCCAGCATCTAGGCAATTCTGGTGGGTTTTGGTGGGATGTGACACAGAGTGGGGTGTTTTTTCCTCAAAACCTGGCCCTGAGCGAGCAGGGAGCCATTCCGCACAGGACCGTCTCCTGCCCTCAGCATGGGCTGAATGTAATCCAAATGCCACCACGCTCTGCTGCAGGCATCTTGCTCACGATCTCGCTGTTGACTTTAGGAGCATCCCAAGAGCTGCCTATTTCCAGATTATGCTTCCAAGGAAGAGAAAACAATGCAGAACTGCCATGATATATTTAACGATGAATCATTCTCTTAAAAATTATCAGCTGTGAAAGGCTTTCACCACTCTGGGGATAATGCAATGATGTATTTCATGTGAATCAGTGCGGAGCGTATCCATGGCAACCCCATCCTAGCAGTTTGCCAACAGTTGGGGTAACCATCCTGGAAGAGTTGCAGAAAATAAACCCGTTTATTATAGGTTTTTAAAGGAAAAATAAGGCCTGTTTTGAATTACAAGTGGCTTGTCTGTATGCTAGCTTAGGCTTGTCTGGTTGGCATATTGTGAGACCTTCAGCCATTACCAAGGGAGGTAATTAATCATCCCTGTGCAGTATCCGTCCCCACCAGGCGGGCACAGATACCTGAGGGGTCTGTCTGCTGCAGCACCCTGCTTGGCACACGCAGGGCCAAGTGGCCACAGGCTGCTCCCAAGGACCTGCAGCAGCTGCTGGCCGAGGAGGCACACGGGTACAGGCACAGGCACGTAAGCCGTGTGTGATGCTCAGAAGCAAGTGCTGGATTTAGCAGTCTGCCTCCTACTCTTAAAAGAGACGTAGGCACTGCGGGACATATCGTCATACGGCTATGGGCAGCCGCACGGGCAAACAGATCCCGAGCCCACCCCAAGGGCACTGATGAAGGCAGAGCAGATCCCACCGTAGGTGTAGCAGTTCTGCCTGTGTAGTAATTTTAAAGCAGCTGAAATGCTTGTGATGTGCTCAGAGCCCTGTTTCCAGCGGGTGCTCCAGAGCCTGCGGTGCCTGGAAAAAGAACAGGAAGCACCTGCATCACCACAGGGGCTTGATCCCCAGGACACTGTTTTCAGCAGGCTTGAAGAACTCCTTGTCACGTTCCCTAGGCTGGTGTGAGCTCCAGGAGGGTGGTTCGTGGAAAACTGCTGCCCCTGCCTCCCAGAAACTTCAGGGCAAGACAGAGAATTTCCCGAGGTGAATGTGAAGTTGTACCCGGCAGCCTCTTGCATTACTCAGGAGGTGAATTTTGAAGACCATAAAGCATTGGGGAATAGTCATGAAGGCAAAACATTCCAGTTTGCTCTGTGGCTCTAGCACAGGTGTAAGACTCTCCCTGGTTTGGTAACATGAATCCTATAGAAAGGGAAAAACTGCAGTTCTTCTGTGTGATAGCAGGATTTTCATGAAGTTACTTAAAAATAGCACACTGCAAAAGAATGCCATGGCTTGTTTAACACTCATCGGGTCAGTCTGGGGTCTGTGCCTGCTTCAAGGAAAGAAAAAGCAGAGAAGGGCAAGTTCCTTTAGAGAACAAAATGGCTGTTCTGATGCAGGTCGCTGGGCGTGAGTGGGTCGCCTTGGAGGTGTCACTCTGTGAATTCAGATCAGGAATGCTCAGGAATGGGGAGAGCAGCAGAGCCAGACCATGCCTCTGGGGTGCTCAGCCCAGCTTCCGAACATCAGCCCCTTCCTGGCGCTCCGAAGCCCTGGGGGATGTGAGCTCTGCTGAGCTTTGCTCCATGCGGATACTTTATGAGTTTTATGCCTGGTGTTTGGAGCTTGAAACCCTGGCCTGAGGCAGCATAAAACATGATTTTCCCCTCATTATTTTGTGGTGAGTGACTCCAGCTCATCTTTATTTTCTCTAAAGCATTATAAAAGACTAAACACTCCAAGAAAATGGCATCCATTCACAGCACGCCAAGGGCCACCGGCAGTGCTAATAAAAATTCTAATTGCAAGAGGATAACTATCAATCTCTCTGACTCATGCTATGGAAGATGCTGAAATGGCACTCTTGTTTTCATCTCTCCAGCTTTCTGTTGCAACAATAGTGTCTTTATGATAACATCTATAAAGCACATGTAGTTCTTGGTATGTTTTCTAATTTCACTGAACATATCCCTTATATTTCCTGTATAAAATACGGAGAAAAGAAAGAGGGAAAGAATGAAAGGATGAAAAATTGAAGAGATAACAAAAGAGAGGGAGAAAATTGGGTAAGGGAGGGGCTGGAAGATTAACAATTTGGCTACTGCCAGCCTAAGATTTTTCAATATTCTGAAATGTTAGAACCAAATATTTATCCATTTCTCCGTGTTACACCTCTCCAAAACTTCACCATCCCACATGTCCATAGCTCAGCCCCGCTGCCATGCCCAGCCCCTGTACTGGCAGCCACCTCCTCACCCCGCCAGCAGACACAGGCCAGTTAGCTACAAGCATTGCTCAGGAGAACCAGTCCTTCTGCCACGTGGAGAATTTCCAGGATGCTGGGATATATCCCAATAAACCACCAAACCCTGCTCAGTGAAGTAAATTTAAGGATGTATCCATTATCATATTAATCCTCCTACTAACTTCCAGCCAAAAGAATTGTGTCTTGGCACAGCCCCAGAGCTCATGAGCCCATTCCACGTTGTCAGCAGCCCTACCTTGGTCTCAGCCAGGACCAGACAGTACAGCCTCAGGGAAAAAATGTGAGCAAAATCTGATTTTCTGCTGGACTAACCTTAATTGTAAATCAATAGTTGAGTTTTTTATGGGTTTGAAGGGTGCTTTGGCACTGACTAGGATGCAAGTTGTGCACAAGTCCTGGTGCCGAGCCTGGCACAGGTGACAGAGCCTGCTGGGTCAGGAAGGCTGAGTGGGTACAGGTACTCAAAGTTATGAAACTCTTCCTGTGGGCAGCTTTGCCTGCCCGTGGTAACTCACCCTGTGAATGGCTCCTGGTTAGTTTTCCACAGTGCCTGGACTAGCAGTGACTGTCTAGAGAAAGGAGAGAATGAAAATATTCAGACTAAGCTGGGTGATGCTTTTTTGGTTGTTAGTATAGAAAAACCTGGAGCCAGACTCTGCCAGGTGACTGCAATATTTGATTTTACTGCATTATATGAGTAGTTGCAAAAGCTCAGGTATGGGGAAGGCTCAAAGCCGTTTATATACACGTGTACAGGTATATGCTGGTTTGGGAAGAATGGAACCTAGGTCATAAGGGAGCTCTGTCCATGCTCTCAGGTTGGACAATGGCCAAACCAGTATTTCTGGCTTTTTTATCTATACCCTTTCTATGCATGACATATCCTAGGTGTAGTTAAATTAATGCGGCAGTACTAGTGTCAGAGCCCAGATATGCCAACTTGCAACATCCTGCCTTCAGACAAGACCATTCTGGTCCAAATCATCCATTCAGGAGATCTCCTCTACCAAAGACAAGCGGCAATAGAGCAGAGTGACCAAGATCCACAATCCATGTGTATGTCCAGGTAAGAGGTTTCTACTTTCATATTGAATGAAGAGGACACAACCTAGAAAACCATGCTGTGACTCTCTGTCCATCTTAGCCTCTACCTGAATACAGACCTCATGTTGGACCCATCCATACCTTGCTGTCCAAGGACAGCACTATGGGACCAAGCTGACATGTCTGGATGCTCCTGTACCAAGTGCTGCCCAAGGAACCTGCCTCTAGACAGGCTGCCGAGAGGCTCCCTCCCATGTGCTGCCTGCCTCGCCCTGGGCAGGGCTGTGTGCTCCTCTTCCTCACAGCACTGCAGCCTGACAGTTCCCATCTGTTACCCCTGCCAGTAACACTGGATTACCAGCACCTCTCTGCTGTTGCCCATGTTCTATTGATAAAAATGTGGTCACCCCCTTTGGCAGATGACTCAAGAAGTCTGACTTACAGAGAAGCGTCTCGTCCTTCTCTATTTCATTTCTACCTGGTTTCTATCCACATTCTCTCTATGCAAGCCCATTGCAGCCTGAGCTGGTCTATGCCTGCCAGCTGGCCTTCGTTATGCTAATGGCCACCAGATACACTGAAATCACTCTAATTAACAGGCTCTGCAAAGCACTGCCTGTAGTTAGCACCCCGCAAATGTGCAATGCCCATCATGCCCAAAAGGACATATTTTCCTTACCCACATCTGCCAAGAACCGTTTCACAGACTTCTTTGAAGCAAAAATAAATCTTGGTGGAAAAAAGTAGGCCTGGACGCATGAACTCATAGAGAAAAATAGAATTTCACTCTCCTTCTCCCAAAGCGGCAGTCCTTTTCTGCAGAGGTAGCATCACACTGCTGGCAATACACATGTGCGTAACAGGAATAAGATCAATGATTCTCTACCATGTACGGTAGAATAAACAGAGACTTCTCTTACAGGGAAAGACAAATGTATATTTTCTGAGGCCTCAGTCTACTGTGAGGCTGGCAAGTACAGCTGATATCAGCAATAAAATAAGATCTGACTGATTTTAAGAAGATTCGGCAAAGCATATCGTGGTGCAGGATTGGGACCTGCAATACTATTTTCAGTGCTGTGTTCTTTTCATATTCGTGCCATGGGTGAACCTGCAGCGTGCAAGCAGACAAGCCACAGAGGGAAGGTTAAAAATACTTTTTCTGAATACAGCCCTAAACAGTGGAGACTGAATTTCATCCTATTCAGATAAGCAAATTGAATATGCCATTCTGATAACAATATTTTCAAGAGGCGAGTTTTCCTCTGGAAGCTGCCACCCTATTAATACCCTATGTCCAGGTCTTACCTTTCATCACTTGCATTTTGCATCATCAGTGGGCATCTGTGGCAGAGATAAATTGACCTTTGCCCCAGTTCTATTGATGGCACTGTGTCTTCCAGAGGTTAAATGACTTTATCAATGTCCTATTAATAAAGAATCCATTACTCTTGATTGCCTAGTTCCTTCTAGGTACCCTGAAATCTGTATTTCCACCTTGGCTGAGAGCAGAGTCCTCACGTTCTCCATTCTCAGCTGCCTGGTCAAGCCCTGAAGACCCCCTTGGCCTCCCATTAGGGCAGGTGTAAAAAAATTTATCAGAAAAGCTCAAGTACATCCTTTTACTGTGTTGCCTTAGTGCTCTGCGTTGATGGCTGCAAAAGACAATCATGATGAAATCCCAAATATTCACTTTTTTAAAAAATTCCTCTGATTTTGTTTCCCAGACTGTGTATGCAGGAGCATACTCTTGTGTGGTTTTTAAGACAGTTTTTGCAATCATTCTTTGCAGCCAGTTTCTCCTATGGCCCAGTTGGGAACGGCTGACCAGACTGTGAGGATGCTCTGGAGGAATACAACCTGGGGGGCTCCTCTCTGGTCCTCACTGTCACCAAAAGTCAAAACTCTCACAAGTTTTCCAAACCCTTCTTCTGCTCAAGGTCTGGCAGCTAGAGAATTATCTATTTCCTCGAAAACCAACTTATGAAATGAATCATTTCTGATAGGTGGCAGGATAACATTGTCCTGTTTTGTAGGAATTTATGTTCTGAAGTGATACAAGTTGAGTTACAAAGTAAGTAGAAAACCAGAAAGATATGCAAACACAAATTTACATGGTTGGTATGACAACAGGGATGTTTTGTTTAGATAAGACTGAAAGGCCTTGAGGGGAGAATGAAAGAATACGTACACTCTAAAAAAATGCAAATCTGGCATGGCTTTCCCAAGATAGACCAGAATTTATTAATAATTTCCTCCAGAGAGAAGATAAGGTTGGCACACAAGAGAATTAACCTGAGAATCATCAGTTTGCAATGAGCTGAAACCAAGTGGTAAACACACAGAATGATTACATTACAGCTGCAACTGGGAGGGATATTTAATTATTAATTGTTAATCGTATGAACAAGTAAATTTACCCTGCCTTCATTAACAATGCTCTGTGTGTTTGAGAGATGAAGATCTACAGCCCCTCAGCAGCAGTTACACTCAGGCTTGAAAGATCTCCCCAGCTCCAACTTTGAGCTTGTATGTGCCAGGAGCTTCCAGGAATCTCCGGTTTTGTAGGTGAAGCCCTGGAAATCTCCTGCCTTTCACAGAAAGGCACAAACTGGGGAAAGTCAGAGTCCCGCTCTGGCACTGTAAGACAAAAATTGGCCACTGTTTTTGTCACTTATGATGATTTTCATTTGAAAGCTCCTACAGGGACAAAGCAGCAGGACTCCCCAGGAGCAGCTGCCATTTTCCAACATGGTACTTGCATGATGGAGAAACCCCTACTCCCTCCCCAAGATGCGTGCAACTGAGTCTGTGAGGACGGCAAGTGGTGGAGAAAGGTACGAGAGCAAAGTCAGCCTGGCATAGCAGTGCTATGCCATTCCCAGCTGCAATAAAACAGACATGGAATCAAATAATCCTTTTTCTTCCAAAATTGCTTTCCGGACTGTGTCTTTCTCTAATAGCCAAGACAGTTATAAGGTTGCTATACACTCAGCCTTTTAATGCATGATATGAACTGCTTTAAACAGTGCTGGGTTTGCTATCCTCTCTTTTCCCTGCAGATATAAAGTGAGATGGAGTAGTCATTGTGGGGGTGGCCCTTGGTCCCACAAGATGGGCTGTCCCAAAGCAATCCAGCTGGGAACACATACAACGCCAATGGAGCTGTATAGAGAAGGCAGCAGCTGGGCAAGGTTAGTAGCAGATAAATGTGGAGCATGTGAAGTGGAAATAATGGCACATATTTGTTCAGCTTGAACCAAGAGACAGCCAGCGGTAGCTTTGAAAATACATTTCCAAGGTCAATCAGTTTTCCTATGCACAGCAAAAGGAAAAAAACCCCAGGTATATGCTGGTAAGCCCTCCCAGGACTCCTCCCAAAGGCACTTCTGATGGGGGAAAGAAGGACAAACAACAATGGAGAAGGCCTGCACATTTCCCATTTTGATATTCTCTGATTTTAGGCACAACAGAGAGCTTTCAATTCTCCAAACTGAACAGGTATGATGCTGTATTTATCTTTACTTTAGCAGTGATAATCAGAAAAGTCTGTTTTGTGGAAACTTGTGATAGTCTGGAGAGCCATCATTTTTATGTTTTCTTTGGAGTAAGAGAAGAGAACATGAGATAACGTGCCTTAATAATGTTGAATTGTTTCAGCTTGATGAGTTAGGATGTTGCGTGCTAAAACTGCAAAGTCATAATCCACTATAAAATACTAACCAGCATATATTCCTTATACTCTTACACATTCACACTTTAAAGCTTGTATTTTCATCTAAGTCAGAAGCCAAAATGACACAAATTAAAATGATCAAATCAAAGGGAAACATTTTTACCTTAGCAAAATGAAACACCTTTGATGTTATTGAAACTAAACAAGGAAATCAAAATGATTTGACATTTCCCATGAAACACTTAGTTGTACTGACATGCTTCTGTGAAACATTTCTAATCTGAGGAGGATTCAGGGAGGCCTCATGCCATCACGATCAGAGCCTCCCTGTCCCTCTCGCACCATCTCCTGCCTCCCGCTCCCTTCCCAGGTGCTAGCTCTGCATTGGCTCGTTGGAAAACGATTAAGCTGGTGCAAAATCACTCAGGTTTCCCACCAGGACTCATTCTGGAGGTTGTATAGAGCTGGCTGTCATTCCTCCAGAGGTGCTTTAGCTTCCGAAGCCTTCCCTCGTGCCCCCAGCCCCTGCAGAGGAGGAGGGTGGGCGGCCGGCGCTGCGCGGGGAATCCCACAGAGTTGAAACACCGCTACGAGGAGTCAGCACATGGGTTTGGGAGGTCAGAGACTGCACAGCTCTGGCTTTGGGCTTCCAAGCTCTCTTGAGGAGCAGGATGTCTCTGTGCACGTCTACGCTCTTTCTGCTGGCGTGAACAGCCACTCAAGAGGAGGGCGAGCCTCAGTGCTTTCCCATTTCATGTGAATCTGTTCCTCTGATCCTCTGCCCCATCTTCCCCGCTACTAAAGTCGTTTAGATACTTGTAGGGACAAAGTGGGTAGAAATCAGTTCCGTTGCTACAGGCATTATCTTAAGAACCTGCAGGCATTAATAAAAAGTTTATGGAGAAATTTATGCAGCGACTTACATGATTCAACTGAGAATTATACTTCATCTATATCATCTCATACTCTGGTTTAAGAAAGAACATTATCCTTTGTAAAATCCTACAGGAGTTTTTATGAGAGACTTAGGAAAGGAAACAAGAACTGCATATTCCGTCTGATTCATTCAGTACCTGAGAAGTATCTCAATAAAATTAGAAAACAAGATAATGTAGTCCAAAGTGGAAAATACTAAAAGCCTTTCAGTACATTACTTTCCCAGTACAGGTGGAATAAAAAGAGGATTTAATTGTAAAAGTAAATTAGTATGTGATTTTATTCCAAAACACTTGGTATTTCTAGGTCTGCCCTTTAATATTCTAGGGAGGAGAAATCTTAAACCCTGATTTTTCTGTTTTGACTTCAGGGAACATGTGTTTACCACCTGTTTATAGAGCAATGTCTGAGCCAGCCAATTATTTAAATATCAAAACAGAGACATCACCTGCGACTCAATTAAGCTGTTTCTCTACCTTTGCAACCTGAGACAGTCTCCCTCTTGCTCTGGGGCTACTTCACAATCTGTCTGCTAAAGCAACAGCCTAGCCAAAAGTGATTCGCTGCGTCCCTTCCAGCCAACTCACCCGCAGGAGAGGAGAGGAAAATTCATTTAAGCATGATCTTTTCACAGAGTCTAAGGCATCTGTCTGAAGCCACCCCAGGCTCCAGCTGTGGCCATGCTTGGGTGTTGGAGGACAACAGCAGAGACAGAGCAGACCTCAATGACAGCCTGTGACAACATTTGCATCCCGGTGGGAAACAGCAAGGTCCAAGCTCCATTTGCCATTCCTGCTGGCTGCTTGCTGCATGGCGGGGCCACGCGACGGAGGCCACCGCTCTCCTCCTTGCAGATGACAGGAGCTCCTTGTCTCCCTCCTCTCCTGGACAGGATATGGCATTAAAAATGTATCTTGTTCCATAGATAGAAGCAGATAGACCCAGAAACGTCACCCAGCTGAGTTTGCAGCCTTTGAGAACTTGGCCGGCAGCCTCCAGGTTTATCAGAGCTCTCATTCCCACTGACCTCACAGCAATTAAATAGGCTAAAACCAAAGGGCCTTAACTATCACACCAGAGAGCTTGTTTACGTAGCAAGGGTCAGATGTGAAGGAAAGGAGCTCTAGCAGTGACGGTATGAGAAAGAAAGCTCTGGGTGCTTTCTCAATGAAGGTGGCTGGGTCTGATCCAGAGGGGCCAGGGCAGGGGTTTGGCCTAGATGATCTCCAGAGGTCCCTTCCAACCCCTACCATCCTGTGATTCTGTGACACTGGGTACCTCACTCCAGACGGCTGGAGGAGCCTCCCCCTGTCTGAAGTAGAATTGCACCTTTGTGCTGAGGTGGGGTTTTACACCCAAACAGGAATAAACTTTGAAAAGTCCCATGCAAAATAAATTCCTGATGTAAACAGGCAAATACTGCAGTGTTGGGTCCTGACCTGTGCTCATGTGTCATGACCTCCACAGGCAGATGTGGAGAAGAGGCAGGGAGGAGGCTCCCCCAATTCCCTCTTGTTCCAGCAGTTTCCAAGAGGACTAATGAAACCTTGGGCAACTCAGAAGCAGTCATGATACTTTAAATAAGTACCTGTCCCATTGTTCACTTAAACAATGAGTTTTCAGAGTACTGCCTTGGCATGGTAATGACACATCAATATTACAAAACTGTTTGTTTGATGATACACGAGATGATATGATCTCTGGAGCTAACAGTAGCTTGTAATAAATGCTAACCTGAAGCTATGAAAACATATGACAAAGCAATACCTTGAAGTAAAATAGAAGACATTTTTGAAAACAAACAAAGTTTTGAAAGGTAGGATTGTGCTTTCCCACTGAAGCACAGTTAGCACATGGAAAGGCTCAGCCGCTGGAGGGATACAGGACAAACGAGCCACACTGAGTTTCTTAAGTAAAAGTGAAACTTTTGCACTTTATTGGCCTCTCCCACATGCCATCAGCCTCTGAAAAGACAACCCATCTGCCATCCTCATGTTAAACTGGATGCACCGGGAGCAAAGTTCAAGGAGTACAAGGAGACAGATAGACTCTTCCCTGCAGAGGAGCATCATTCATGAACTCAGGTTCACTAAAAATGTTGAGTGAGAGACAAAACCACATCAACAGTCACCATATAACACCATTTGCTAGACTGTGGCAGGAACACCTGACCCAAGAGTACTGAATATTTGCAACACGGTTCTATTTAGCATTCAGGCTCAAATGAACAACCTTCAGTTTAGCACCTCCCGTGCACTCATTTTTACTCTGTTCAGAGTGTTTCGTCACTGCAAAATTTTTGCCAGGGAGTTCCAAATCTCACTATTTAACAATAGTTATTTATTCCTCTTTACTGCCACCAAAACTTAATCCTGTAGACTAACAGTGTCCTCCCAGCTTTTGTAACAAGAGATGCATCTCAGCCTGTGCGATCCTTGGGTTTGACTTGGTTTGCAAGCACCTCAGTGGGTTGCAACTCATTTTCATCTAGGGTTACTGCTTTGAAGAAAGCAGAGCATTTTGTGCCTGGCAGATTCATTTGAGTTTTTACTTCAAACACTTTGCAGGATAAACTCAGAGCAAAGGGTTGAGTTATACAACTGGAAACACACTCACAGAAAGTGCCTACAAGCATAAAATACAGTTGGAGCTAATCTCTTCCTTATTCCATTATTTTGTAAGGCAGCTTTTGGAAGGACCTGAAGTGGGTCCCATCCTTCCCCATACCCTCACTTCGGTTACACCCGCTGGTCAGAGCTGCCCTCCTGCGCACGCCTTGCTCCCTTGGCCGAACAGCTCAAGGAAACCCATCACATTTGTGACTTGACTTCGCAGCGGGCGTTTGCGAGACTGCCAGGGTTTGGCATGCCCGGGGCCTTCGCGGTATGTTGACTTCTCCCATCAGACTCGCTCTCCTGCCAAGGAAGTTGGCTGAATGGTGATTTTTCTGACTTCTCCTTTCTCGGAGAGCATGACTTGCATTTTGAACATATTCACGGGTCCAGAGGAACTTACTATACACATATTTTTCTTTATTTTTTCATATCTGTACAACATGTCGATAGCCATCCTGTCTGACAGCCTGATGAGATTCCCTGGAGGCTGCTTGTGCAGGACTAACATGCTTTAGGGTTCTCAATCCTCTCCCAAAAATGTATTCACCAGAATTAGAAGAACAAACTGCCATAGTGCTCCTACTTAGGTGACAACTAACCACTTATTTAGCACTTCTTATTTCTAATCCCAAAACAACGCAGAAAGGAAGGGCACTAGCAAAATCCCAGTTTGACAGAAAGAGTATTTTAACCTTCTGGAGCACAGTAATCAGGACAGAGGGGGAAGAAAAAAAAAAACTTTCACAGCTTGAATCCTAGGGCCTTTGGCACTGTCCCCTATTTCTTGTCCATGGATCAAGTAATTTGGCAACAAATCTGTCCCTTCTAACTAAATCAAAAGCGTGCTAATGTTTGGAAAAAGTTCAAGGGGGAGGGAGTTGGATAGCAACGGTGACTATTATTTTTTAAACCTCTTTGTCCTGTAGAACTGGCTGCTCTGAGCTGAATCACCATAGTTAATACATGTTGTTCTCAAAGCTTTTCATAACTCTGAAATACAGAAACACTGGAAACCTTGTGGGAAAAATCATATTCCCAATTTTAAGGGATCATTTTGCACAGATTTCCAAAAAAAAAAAAAAAAAAGTGGTGATCTATCAGACAACTTTCTAAAATTAAATATTAGATGCTGGACCCGACTAAGGGCTTGGCTCCAAAACGTTCAAGGTAGCTGAGTAGCTGAAAGCTAACTAATTGCATAGCTTGGGATAAGGTCTGAAATGACTCTTTTATCATTTCCATGAGACCAGTTGGGACCAACTGCACTGCAATCAACAGAAAAAGGGTAGAGCAAAATGAGTGTAAGAGTGAGGTCAGAGTCAGCCCTTAAATCATCATTGGATAACAAGCCATGCTGGCTTCACTATTTCATTTAATGACACATGAACTATGGAAATGTGGGAGTAGAAAAGGAATATCTTAAAAAAAGCCAAGATTCAAATGAAAACATTTTACACAGATAAAGATTCTTTTCCTTTCTTTGAGAAAGCTAAAAAAAGGAGAGGAAAATATCCAGAATAATTAGCCCAAATAACAGCATTAATCCTAAGCAGAAAAAGACACTTATTCTGCTTGGATCCCTGGAGTTGGATGATAATATTTTATCCTATGCAGGACAGTGATTTTCCTTGTTTACTTGTTGCACATTGTCTGCTCCTCTCCTAACAAGCAGCAGTCATTGCCAGTCCTTCAGTAGAGCCTAGCCTAAGCGTTCATATTATATTCGTCACCGTTTCAGAGCCAAAAAGCTGTAAATAATCTACCATTCAAACTTATTATTATCTTGACTGCCAAAGCCAGCTGCTCTTGCTGCTTAGCATCCCTTTTCAAACGAAACACATTGTTTCTTCCAGCTTTGGGTCTCCTCTCATATACTGGTGGAAGCAGGAACAGCTCTTCTGAAGCCAGTGGAGTTGTAGAGATGTAAGCTTGGGGCATGTGAGAAGGAATTTATTGCTGTCGTGTTGTCTCTGTTTCCATAACTCCCCTAGCCCCTCAACCAAATATGTGCTTCAGTTGTGCTGGGAGCTGTACAACATGTAATCCTTGCAGCATCCTGACTCAAAACAAGCCCGTTTTGTTTTCTCTCTGCTTTATTCTGCTTATGTGGGAGCTCCTGTGAAGCCAGGGGCATGAATACATTGCATGATGCTACTCAGACCTTGAGGAATGAGTTGATCTTGGAAAAGTTAATGAAGAGCCAGGCTGTCTGAAATAGGATGCTTCTTATTATCTTGTTAGCTGCTGGCGTGATCAACTCGCCCTCAAGACAGAAGGTGAGACAATGAGATTTACCTCTTGAGAAGAAGATTTTGGTCTTATCCAAAGGTCTTCAGTGCAATATATTTTGTATACAACAGCTAAATATTTGCAAAAGAGATGCAGAAATAAGAAGGTGTGGAGAGTGGAGAATACATGACTTCTACAATGCAAACTCCTTGCCACAAAGTTTTTTTCGTCTGTTAGCTTTGCCTGCTCTTCATACATGACAACTGTTCACAAAACAGGGTCCTGGATAACAGGATTAGAAACTGGAAGCTGTGAGCTGAGCTAAGCTTCAGCCTTGCTGCATGAAAACAGCCTCTGAGCTCAGAACAAGACAGGCTGGAGTAGGAGGAAGAGACAACTTTGGGACAAATGCAGGGGAAGTCCTGGAGTGCCTCCACGCTGAGGAGACATGAGCTGGGGCTTTGCTTCTTGCAGGTTTTGGAGACACTTTGAATGGCCTTCTATTTGCTGGCATTTTCACTTTAATTGAGGGACCTCACTGATCATGCTGCTGAGTGACAGGACACAATCAGGCTGGTTATCACTGACAGCAACGCTGTGCTACCTGTCCCTCTGAGAAGTGACTGCAGTATCTATTCGTGCCACACAGGCAACGTGACTGGTGAGGGCAATCAGCTGTGACTGTTGTGAAGAGTGAACCTGCTGAAGTGGCATGAAAAGCCCTGCTAGGACAGGGATGGAAAGTGAGTGCGTTGCCTGAGCCCACCCTAGCAAGGCTTGCTGGACTCTGGCTAGGCAGTCACTTGCCAGCACTGTATGACTGGTCAGGAGGCAACTGTCCCCCCACTACATCCAGAGCACATTCGATTTGGGAGGCTCGCAGAGCTTCAGCAGCTTTTGCACCGGGTGATGGCCTGAGCAGGCTCTCACACCTACTGCTTACGGCACTTTCCACACGTGTTCAACATGCAGATTGCTGTTTACATGCTTGAAATGCAATAATTGTTTCTTTTGCAACTATTTGTCTCACTTCAAAATGCTGTAGGTAGTCCCCTGGGCACATACACAGCACTGTTCACAAGCTACATCAGCTGGACATTTAAAAGATCATGGACAGAAAGATCCGCTAGACTAGGAGAGGAATTTTTTTCTGTAGCACCAGCTCATCTCTTCAGGCAGGGAATGAAACAAGGGAATTAATGCTTGACCATCTCAGCTCACCTGCCTTCTGACTAGCAGGGGTACTATAAGATCATAAACCAGACGTGACCCCCTATATAGTTCCAAGAAATGAATGGAAGGTAACTTATAGATGGTAGACAAACAGAATTTCTCATTCTGCCTACAAAACCACACCTGGAATACACAGATACAGCGCCAGAACCAAGAGTATTTGTAGCGATGGCTGTTAATTGCACTCATTGCTTCTCACTTCCATTAAAAGGTACTTCCTCTCATTTGATGGCTTTTCAACCATAACAGAACTCTTCAGCTGAGAACACAACTTCAGGCATTAAGTATGGCCTTAGCAGAGGTTTTAAGTGACAATTCCTGAATATCTTCCTGTTTTCCAAAAATTTTCTTATGAGCTGGCAAATCATTTCAACCCTGAAACACCTTGGCTAATGCATCTCAGACGCATCTGGAGTGCTAAGACAGAGCCTGGAGCCTCTTGGTCCAGATTAGCTGTGAAAGCAATCACAGCACAGCATCAGCAGCTGAATAACTTCACTCCCCAGTGACCTTTTGCCACTGCTGCCTGTTCATTGCATCCTTCAAATGATGACGCTTCCATCATTTCTGACTGTGCTGGCCCTCCTGTGGTTTTCGAAATACATCCTCAGAGCGTGCTGCCAGGGATCCCTCTCCAGCTCCAGACCTGCCCTTCACATAAGCAACAGCAGCAGGGAGGGAAACAGCCCCGACACGGTGCACCCACCCACGGAGGCACAGGTTGGAAGTTTGCTCTGCAGTATCTTCATTGCTTTTATTATCTACATTAACGACACTGAAGATAAGTGTAAGCCATGCTGCGGTCCCCATGGAAACAGGCCCAAAGAGCTTTGGTTGATTATTAATCAAGGTATATGAACATCCTTTCCCCTCCAAAAGTTCTGAGGAAATTACTCCCATTAGGAGCCCCAGGAG
Organism: Rhinoptilus africanus; assembly: GCA_013400135.1. NCBI lineage: Eukaryota > Metazoa > Chordata > Aves > Charadriiformes > Glareolidae > Rhinoptilus > Rhinoptilus africanus. Next base: position 111,746 of record VXBO01012478.1, read on the forward strand.
CAGATGGACATTCACTGGGACACGTACCCAGGAAGGTGTGTCCTGGGGCTGGCACAGGATTTTACTTGCTTTTCCCACAAGAGATGGAAGGAAAGAAACCTATCTCAGTCTTCAGCAAGTCCCTACCTTTTTTTTTCCCCACAATATGCCACAAAAAGGTTGTTTAGAGACATAAGTCACGCTTTGTCTCCTTGGTCTCAGCACTTGGAGATCAGCAGTGGCATTTCCAGGGCTGGCATTTAGGATGACAATGTGTTTGCAAGCAGAGGTGAATCATTTCCCTAAGGACACCCTCAGACTTGCTGCAACGTATCCAGCAGGAGAAAATGTTCTGCGTTTGGCCTTGACAGTCTTTAAGCATCTCTGAAGTCCACCCGTCAGACATACACACATACAAGGCGGTTGTACCCGCGTCCTTAGCTGTAGTAATTACTGATGCTCCCAGTACAAAACAAACACAAATCACAGTGCCAAACCGTCTACATACCAAGAGTTACAGGGCCCGTGTGAGAGATTACAAGCAGTACAGTGAGGAAGGGGCTTTAGAAGACTCAGACCCCTCTTTCTTTGGAGCACATGACAGCCACCAAGGACCTGCACTGGTGGCAAGTGGGTGCCCCATTCTCCACCCTTGGTCAGTTCCTAGACATAATTTGCACTGGAGAGTGATGGAAAATTTATGTCCAAACTAGAACAGAAAATAAAAAGAAAAAAAAAATTAAAAGTTCTTATAAGTAGGATAATTTAAATTATTTACGTGTATAATTTCAAAATATTTTTTGTAATTTAAAAAACTTTTCACTTTTAATATTAATTTTTAGCATCAATTAACTGAAATTTCATTATAGAAGCTGTTTTGAATCACACATCAGAAAAACCCATTTCAAAGCTTCTCTTAAACTCTTTTTTAACTTGTTTAGAGAGGAGTGCCCTGAAAACTGACACTTTCCTGTACACAGCTTCAGCTTCAACAGTCATCTTCTAACAAAAATGTTTCACCAGAAAGTTCCCAAAAAAGCATTTCTACAGCATCAAATTGTTCCCAGATTTTAAAACAGGAGACTTGGGGTTATCAGTCTCAAAGCTTTTCTTGGCCGTAAACTCTTATTTTCTCAAAAGAAAAAGGAGATCGGCATTTCCGTGAGGACCTGCAACTCCGTCAATCCGTCAATGCCAAAAGCACTTCCCTCCAGTAGTGACCTCGCCCTGAGCTCATGTTCAGCACTGGGAGTCCTTCTCCCTTCTCAGGAGTTTTGGCATTGGGTTCTGTTTCATGGGAACAGAGAAAAGCAGGCCGGGGAACGTTGCCCACCGAGATCCCCCAGCCACCACAGAGCTAGATCCTGCAGCCAAGAGGTCACAGCCACCCCCAGGACAGCCAGACATGTCACCACACGGTCACACTGCTCCCTGCATTGCGTCACTACAGCAGCTCAGCACTCTCCAGTCTTGGGAACCTACAGTTCTTGGGAAGCCACTTCTAGACCCCCTTGGGAAGCCTCCGCCTTCACCAACGGGCAGGACCAGCAAGCGCGCAGCAGCCTCGGTGCTCCTGGGAAACCCGCTGCTTCCCAGCTGGCCTTGTTTGCCACTTCGTGTCTGCTCTACGGGAGGATGGGAACTGAAAAATGGCAGGGACCAACACCAGTAGAGCTGGAACTGGAAGTTCTTTGTCCTTTCTGCCCATTTAAAAATGGTGTCTCAGCAGAGCAGATCTTCTCTGGGCACTGCAGCACTCGTGTCTGAAACCCCGGATTCCCCAAGGAGAGCGCTTTTCATTTCTTCCATGCTTGTAGGACAGGGAATTGTATGGTCTCTCTAACCTGCTTTCTAAAAATGAAAGTGGTAGATTTTCCTTCTCCATTGTCACATTTTTTTTTCTCTCCCAACAGAAAGTGTGCCCTGAGGAGTAATAAGATAAATTCCTTCTTCCCTCCGCCACTTTCATGACTCGGTACAACCAAGTTTGCTCATGAGATGCCACAAACCATATATACAAGCTGCCACAGCAATATGCAATTAGAGTAGATCTACACCATACACAGTTACGAGCCCTGGGAGTTACAGGACAGGGAAGCTTTTGTGCTCAGACCCAGGCTATGGGTAGAGGAACACAGACCAGCCGGCAACCACCGAAATACAAGTTTGCTGTTCCCAAAGCTGCGTCTGTGTGCTCTCTGCCGTTGTAGCAGAAGGGGACATTGAATTGCTCAGAAACTCAGTGGGATCTCATTGTTAGCTTGCAATTCAGTTCTTTTGCGGCTCTTGGGACAGCCAAAATGTTACAAGATGGCAAAGTCACTGATCACATTCCTCTCCTGGGAGTTTAACAAGCTTTAAATGTCTGAAGCAAACAATACAAATAGAGAAACCATTATGGACTAGAAGCTTCCTTTCCTGTCTTGAATTAACCAAAGCCTTTTTTTCTTTCCATCTGTTCTGGAAGATTCAGGATCTCCAGGCTGCACTGGGTAGAGCTGCATCCCTCCACCCACAGCCGCATCATTGCCTCTAAGGGATGTAATCATGGTGTCCCAGGGCGCCCGCGAGCCAGCCGCTGCGAGGTTGCACAGAGAACAACAGGATTGGAACTTAATCCCTAAAACTTCTCTCCAAAGTCTTCCCAGCTACAAGAATGTTTGCTCTGAGCCATTATATGTTCCTGAAGCAATGACACCGAAAATAAGACCACAACAGGAGACTCAAAGGAAAATTATCAGTTAATTCTAAGGAGTTACACGTTCTCTCACTGGAGTTCAGAAACGTCTGCCGAGAAGACACACACAGTTCCTGGATCTATTCTCCACCCAAACTCAAACAGAAATTTCTTGACCTCTGAAGACTGACTTTCTTTTGCACAGTTTTTAGATAAAGTCTGAGTTAGAGGCATTTTTAGGAAGAAAAGAAAAGGCCCATCATCTTCTTCTGGGCCAGAAACGTAAACCTGAGTGGTTTTGTGTGCATGTGAAGATCAGGGTCAGAACACATCTGAGTTTTCTATTTCTAGTCAAAAGCTTTACAAAATAACTCTGTGCCAGCAACTCCCATAACCTTCTTTGCATGGAAAGGGCAATGACCTCTTGGCCTGCTCAAAAATGAAAATATCCAAGGTCCTTCTGACCTCATTCCTTCCTTGCAGAAAAGAAAAGGCTGGGGAGAGGAGATGGAAATCACAGCGACCGAGGGGTGTTTCAGGATGCCCTGTCTCAAGCAGCACTGTGCTCTTTCTAAACGACTTCTGACTTCAGCCAGGCTCCAGCTTTTCACAGCAGCTTCAGCACAAAGTGAAACACAGGGGTTAATCCTTAGAGGCAGCAACAGAAATAACCAGAGGTCAGACAGCTAGATCCTGCCTCGTATGTTTTTGTCTTTTGGAGGATTATGAAGTTTTCAATAGAAAGAAAAGGTTATGCACGAGCTCCTGTCTCTGCCCAAAATTAAGGTGCCCTGGTCCATCCTCACCATCCTCTGCTCTACCCTGCAGGGAGCCACAGCCAACTATGTGCACCAAGAAACAACAAAATATTTAAATACTAAATTCTTAGTTGGACTAATAGGTATGGGCCGTTAGGTATTTGCATAGGAGTTAGAAGCCTTAGAGCTTTTTGAAACAGGACTTAAATTTTGTTTTATCCTTAATGAACCAGAAAGCCTGTGGCATCGTCATGATAACAAATCACATGGGGGCTGGCTCTTTTCCACATCACTGCCTTATCCCTTGGGCAATAGCAAGTTGCAAATTCATGGGAAAACACACACATAAGACCACTTTGGGTAAAAATCTCTGTCCTTAAAGAAAATACAGTGGTGAATGATGATCTCAATGTGAAATTAATGACCTGAGAATATTTTTGACTTTTCTTGCCACGATGATGAATTTGTAGAACTAATAAAGATAGTGTATAAATGGTTAACGTTCCCCTGCAGATGGTCACAGTTTATTACTATTATTACTATATTATTATCATAATGATTCAGACTGAGGACTGGCAGAGAGAACCTGATTAGCAGTCCAAAATCTCTTGGAGGTGAATGTCATTTTTACGTTCCTCCAGAACTGTCTCTTCTTTAGAGTCCTCTAACAGTAACTGCTGCCCAAGAGTCTCTCCAAAAATTTACCCCTGTCATTTGCCTGTGTTGCCTTGAGGGAACAAAAATAGGCATTTCTGTGCACAGCTTCCCTTCTGAGCAGGCCCAGGCCCACAGGCTCTTGCCAGGGTACTTTGGAAAGTTGTGGTGGTGCTTTTCAGTCCTATACAACTGGGAGGAAGAGCCTATTCATGCCTGTCGGGATTTTACATGCAAAGAAGAACTAAAATGCTTCATAGCAGCAAAGTTTCCTGAACTTGACTTCTAGCTCAGCAACCTTCCTGAGCACAGCTCAGCTCTCCTCCCCAAAATACAATGTGTGCCAAGCACACTGTGCTGTGTCTGAACAGCTTTATTGCCCTATTTTTCCTTTTTAAAGCCTACATATTCTAAGGTTGTTTTTCTTTAAATGCCTTGGTCTGGTCTGAAAGGCAAACACAGAGGAACAGGCCAGTTCTCTGCTCATCCTTTTGCTGTGCATAATCTATGGATGTGGTCCAATTTCTGTCTGAGTGAGCGGGAATCTTTCAGGTTAGGCAGTAACGGTGCCAGTATCTGAGTTTTACACATGAAGGGACCGATGTACAGGGTGATTAAATTTTGTGCAGAATTACATAAGAAGTTTGCTGAATCAAACCTTGATCTGAGTCTTTTAGATCAATGCCTTGGCTGACACTTCTCCTTCCCTGGCTTTTCCTGTTCCTCACAAGGTATCTCCACCAGCTTTTCTTACTCAACTTTGAGCATGGTGAAAGACTAAATCAACCAAGTGAGACTCATCAGGAAGCCTCCATATATTCACACGGGTAATCCAACAACCAGGGCAGACAGGAGTTATTTCCATTGCTTTCAACAGCCAGAAGAGAACTGAGAGCTGCAGACAGCCGAAATCCAGGGGGTCCCCAGGAGAGGCACAAGCCCCCTCTGACTGTACAGCTGCCAGTGTTGGATGGGACAGACCACTGTACACAGACAAACTGACATGAAGCCCATCAGAGTAAAGGCTCTTTGACACTGCAGCCTTAATTTCTCCTGCTCCATTACCCTCCCATTAAACCCAAATTTTGTCTGATACATGTCTCCACTAGAGACAGGTAGCCTGCATCTCCAAACAGCTGGCCAGCCTGTATTACGTGAGTGAGCAGATGGACTGATGGTTTGTACTGCAGGACATAGTCACCGACAGCAGATGTACTGGCTATATTGTCTCCAGGACTCTATTTGTTATATTAAGTATAAGTAAGAAATAACATCCTAAACAAAATAAAGCTGATTTTTAGTGCTCCAGAGATTTTAACTTGGTGGGATTGTCTACAACAACCGACCATAAAATGTTACATTAAAATCAGATGATATTACAAGAGTGTATGCTAGAGGATAAGAGTAAGGGATAAAAAGCCTGTAATTTTAGCAATCTTGTCCATAACATTAAAGCACACACCAGCGCTCCTGAGACTCTGGATGAGCATGATGCATATTTTACAGCCATGTTTTTATTGACTATAATTTATACCCTGAAGCATTATTGCCTCTGTATGAAAAGAGCAATTTTGTTTTCCAGCGAGCAAACAGCTATCCAGAAGGCATCCAATCCCTCCAGAGAGAAGCACATGCAACAAAATGTTTAAGGTAGAATAAAGAATTTACTGCTGGACCAACACAGACTATAACCTCTTTTGCCAGTGACCTTTACTGAACAACGTAAATGAGATATTCCAGTCTGACAATGAGATATAACAATCTGATAATCTGCTGCTTGGATGTACAGTGTCTGAGAGGACAGAAAATTCACTTTCCATGTAAAATGGGATGTGTCCTCTGCAAAACACCAGTTCTGCACTGCTGCTGGCTGCTGTGGAGGACAACAGCGCTGTGGACAGTCACACTCACTGTCCTTAGCCAGCTGAGAAAGCCCCTGGCACGCCAGGAGTGTGGCTCCCCTCTTCTTCCTCCTCCCCTTTCCCACCCAGGACATCCTTCAGGCCCATGGAGGACTCAGTCTCCATGCTGCTTCCCATAAGAATCTTGTGGGACAAGGTGTAAAACAATCTCTCTCCACACAGCATGGTCCTGGGATGATAGGAGAACATCCTCGCCATGTTTCTAAATGATAACACTGATCAGCAGCACTGAAAGATAACAGAATTTTGCAGAATTGAAACCAACCATTTTTTCCCCCCTAAGGCCCTCAATAAAAATGGATTTGTTGCATATAAGTTGCTTATCCCTACTAAGCCACCTGAGCTTTTACCAATGAAAAGGTGAAAAACTTTCATTTCAAACACTCCTGTTTCACAAAAGGATACGTAATTTATGTGCATTTAATTACTGCATTTGCAGAACAAAATAGCCTTTGCCTGTGCATTCCCAGTAATTGCATATGAACATTAGCATAGTCTATGCATTGAAGAACATCTTAATATTTAGTGGTTAAAAATAGTACCAGCTCTGTAGCTAGTATAAATGAATGGCTATAAAGCTCTCACAGTTTACTTCCAGTAAGATTTGGTCTGTAATTTTTAACCAATCAACCATCTTTTCAGTGGACAAAAGTGAGCCGATATGTATCACGTTGCCTTGTGAGGCTGAAAACAGACTTTGCAAATATGTTTCTGGGTGCGGAGGTGGTTTGTAAAAGAGAAGCAAAAGATGAAGAGAGAAAAGATGGACAGGTTTTGGTTCCCAGGGCTGGATTTGAGTCTCTCTCATCTGCCTATGGTCATTAATCAGTCCAGAAAGGAAACTCTGATCCTATTCACAGATTGCACAACTTGTACTCAGAACAGAGAACCGAGCCTGGGAGTGACAGTGCTTCAAAGCCATACAAAAGGATACAGCAGAAACACCACCTAATATGTCCTACCATGTCACACCACCAGATAAAAGAGCTGTCACTTGTATTCAGACTCTTATTTCTAATGGACCCTATGGAGTTGCATCAACTATTTTTTTAAATCTAGAGGCTAAGAGGGGGAAATAGAAAAAACTATGGAAAAAAAATAGATAGAAAAACAGCAATCCATTTTGTTTACACTTGTATTCTGTACCTATGACAAAAGGAGAAGAGCACTGCTTAGGTTTCCCACACACTCAAAAACCAGGCTTAGTCAGACTTCTCGCAGTCTGGGTAACTGCAATCCATCACCCTTCAGTCTGGGCCGAGGCATCGGGTCCTGGAGAGCCAGAGGCTGCGATGTCTGTGTGCAGGTGGACAGGGAGGAGGCTTTACCTCCTGCGGTGTCTGATCCCTGAACCGGCACCACAGCAGAAGTTGTCACTACAAGACCAGTGTCCTCGTCTGGAGGAGCTAAGGAGGGTGAGAATGGAGGCCACAGCCAAGACACGATTCAGTGTCCAGCTGCACCCTTAAGCGCTCATAAAATCTAGTATTCAAAGCATACGTATCTCAAACTTGCTGCTCTTAAAACTTAAGATTCAAGGTAGCCCTAATGTTCACCTAACCCAAATGAAAATTGGGAGTTTGATTGGGTTTTCCATTGGAAGAGAGTTTTAGGTTGTAAATATCTACTACCACTTAATATTTTTGTCATACTCAGCCTTTTCAATTCTTCCAAAGAAAAAGAGACACTTCATTGACCTGCTCATTCATTGCAGGAAGAACAATATTTGAAATCTCTGAAAAATGTTCAAGAGCATTTTATATGAAGAGCTGTAACAGCTGGAGTGGAACCATTACTTGTCCAAAACTAGAATTTTCTACAACTGTATGATTTTTATGTCTGGCAAAATATAGTAAAATCATTGCATAATAAATTACTTACAACTGACCTATTTTTATTTAGAACAAGCAGAGAAAAAGTGTCTGCAGATGAGCTGGAGGAGGGGCTCAGAGGGTGTCTGTTAGAGCTACAGGAAGCTGAGCCTGTTGAAGAAGAGATGCAAGGAAAAGGATGGTCAGCGTGTCTTGGGGATGGAAACAGCCATCCCCCTCAGAAGAAAGATGATGGGGATACCTGAGGATCTAAATTCAAAAACATGGGCATGAAAAGTACTTAAATTCCATCTCTCTGGTCTACAGACTCATGAGGGAAAGGGCGTTTTCTTGGGTCTGCAAGTCCTGTATACCACGCGCAAAAAGCTTCCAGAAGAGCCTGGCCCCTTGGCAGGAAACATGATGAAAACCATTGGCTGAACAAGGCAGGAAGGTGTTGGTGAAGCAAACACCCGATGTGATGCTGGGTGGCCTGTGACCCGTGCCAGTCTGCAGAGTGCCCAGGGATGGCTCACACAACGCCCAGGGAGAGTGCCTGGGGCAGCAGCTCAGCCTGGGAGCTACTCCCATCCCGCCTTCAGCGTTGCTCTGATGGGCAGGTCTCCCCCAGCTGGGGATGAGCAGTGCCAGTGCCCTCTGAACACACGGCGGAGGTGAGCGGATGAGAGGACGGCGTGTGTGCTACGTGTTACAGCCAGCCACACATGCGCCGAGGTCTGGGTGAATCAGAGCCAGAGGGAGATACTGCTAACATTAAATATTCACATCATGAAACTGGCACAAATACAGTTGTTTCAGGCTTTTTGTCTGCCTTTTGCTTTTTTAACCTTTAGATTTTGTACCTTTAGGCCTTTTTCTGCATTCATGAGGACCTGATGCTGCCTTTTCTTCTTTCAAGTAAAGTTAAGACCACTATGTACTCCCAGTTTTGGCACGGGAGGCTTTAAAGAAAACATGACCAAGAGACCAGACAACTTACACTGAAGTCCTTGGTCCATTTGTGCGCAGTCACTACAGTGTAATGTGTTTGCTTTGCTATAGTTCCATATATTATTCCTTAGCTGTAAAGTACCCGCTTACTTTCTGCTGAAATTATGTGGACAGAACTGAGCTGAAATAGGTTCTGGAGTTATCTGCCAGGGACATCCATGCATATTTCGAAGTTTTATGATCTTAAACAACCACATACTGTTCTGTCCCTAAAGGACATCTCCACAGTGAATCACAGGGTATGTTCTCAACAAAAGCAGCAATTTTCTGCCTTTCTCCTGTTACTCAAACTAATATAGAACTTAAATGAACTTTTGTCAAATATCTTAAAGTTGCTGTGTTATGCACCAGCATCCACTGCTGCCTTTTATCTTGGCTTTCCTCAAAATCAAAGTTACAGCCTTAATCCCATTAAAGTCAAGGCAAAATTCCCATTTCAAAGACTGGCATTACATCCTTTGTACTCAGTCTGCCAATGTGATAGGAGCAAGTATAATAGGAGAGGAATGGAGATATTTTCCACCAAGAAATATATCCTGGTGGGAAAGACCCTTTTTAAAATACTGAAATTGTCCAAGAAGTAAAAATTTTGTCCAAATGTTGTCCATTGAAAAAAAAATATCCTGTTTTATGGTTGCAGCTTACCTCCCATCATCCCGGTTCTATTTGCATTTTTTTCATAATGTTACTGCTAAAACTTTGTAGTTTTGAATTTTTCTCTGACTGATGATGGAAATGCTTCAAGGGGGAAGGAGGGAGAGTAGGGAAATGCATTTCCATTTCCATATAGCCATGTGCTCCCATGCACTAGGGCTGCTGCGCGGAGTCACGCCGTGTTATACCAAATGATAAACTCAAGAAATAAGCAGCAGCAACACAACGCAAGCTGTTGTATCTGACACAAGATGACACAGGTTGTCACAAGAGGGCTGTATCAAGCAGCTAGGGAAAGGAAACAACAAGAGACACTTTACAGATGTCTGGATTGAGGCATAGCTGTTTGTGCATCTCAGGGGCAAAAAGCTCTTCATCAGGTCTTGTACAGAGCGTGGATCCTTCTATTAACAGCAATAAAGCACCAGAATTAGATGTGTTCTTCTCTGAAGCTTCTTTCTGCTCCTGCGTATTTATAGCCTCTTTCAATCCAGATAACGTGGCTGACAAAGCAGGAAAGATTTGATTAGCATGTAAATAAAGCCTCATTGCTGCTCCTGGCTTGTCTGTCATGGTTATGTTTTGATGGGATTTCTGCCTGCCTTCCCTATTTACATCTGCTCCTTGTTTGATGAGTTTCTAAGCCTGTGTGTTGAGAAGGGCTTAAATCTCCAGGAGCTGCTGGATGGAGCCTCCTCAGGCAGCGGCACCACAAGGCATGTGTGGATCCATCTGAGTGGAGATCCAGGACCAATTTCCCACTGGGACACTAGCAGCACCAAGAGCGTGGTGGTGCTCAGCATATCCCTATGTTGGTCTTCACTGGTCCGGTGGGGAATGAGCAGCGATAGGTCAAGCTGAAAGAACTCATGGCAAAGTAAGCACTCCAGGACACAGATGAGTTTGGGAGTCTCCTAGGAGGATACTAAACCCCTTGGTTTGTTTTACCCAGGTACCTGTGGACACCCAAGCACCATGGAGGCAGAAGAAACGTACAGACATATCTAACCAAGCTGGTCTCGGACAGCAAGGAGTGACTGAGGAAATGTTTTACTGACACGGAGGTATGCCTTGGCTTTCAGACCACAAAAAATTGAATTATTTCTTGTCCACTAGGCATGAGGTTGATTTGATAGTATCTGTGTGCTGCAGCTGATGTGGAAACTGCCTGAAAACCTGCTGTGCCCCAGCTCAGCCAGTCCTGTCTCCTTGGGATCCCAGCAAAAGGCTGGTGAGCAGCCCTGGCTGGTCATGCCCAGCTCATGCTGGGGACATGCCGTGACTTCTGGCTATGCTTTGCCTTGCACTTCCAGGATCCTTCTGTTCTGAGCAGAAGTCCCCAGCAAAGAGCAACAGGTCCCATCCTTAACATGTGGCAATTGCTCCTGCCCTGGCTGCAAGCTCAGGATCCCATAAAGCCATTCTGCATCTCCCTCCACAGCAGGGAGCAGCAAATACTGGTATATTCATACCTCATTTTCCAAGCAAAACAGTTCTGAACAGCTTATGGGAGAAAGAAAGAATCCCAGCACGTTCCACTGAATGCTGGCCACGTAACTGCATGTGTCTCTGGGAACAGAGCAAAAGGAACCACAGATGGAGAGGTTCCAGATTGAACAGTTCAAGTAATGGTTAAATATATGCTCCCCAGAATTAAACAAACAAATCCCCTTTCCAAATAAACTCTACCACTGCCCTGTCACTTACAGAGATGGGGCTGTTTTCAGTCACTCTAGCAAGGAAGCATCAATCTGCAGAATTTTGCTCTAAAGGTAACAGCTACAGGACTGAATCCTGACAGTGAAAGATGGTTCGCAATAACATGTTAACAGGAGACATAATCCCAATAAATGAAAGTGGCAGAAATCCACAATACAAAGTAACAGACTGCAAGCTAAAATTGATCATCGGATAAATCACTACCATCAAAATAGGACATAAATATAAACAGAGAAATCGCCTTGCAAAACTAACGAAAGAGCTGCTAAGTGAAGGATTGGGTTTGTATATGTAGGCAAGTGTATGTACACTCACACATGCATGGAAGCCTGTGTGCAGACATGTTCATGTGTGCAAGAGCACGGATGTACATACATATATTTATGAATGAGCAACCTTTTCCTTTCCTCAGAGTAATCATATCCCCGGGGATGCTCACACACACCTCCAGCAGCAAAGAGCCTCTAAGGGAGCGCCAGACCGAGCCCTGGACTGGATGGAAGGTGTCACACCATGTCCCCAGCAGGACAGGCAGTATTGCCCTCAGCTAGGAGAAGCCCTGCTTTTCCCAGAGAGGACGGGGAAAATGCAATGGAGATTGCTTTTCTTTCCTCTGCTCAGAGCAGACCAGATTTTTGCCATGCCAGGAGGCTGCTCGTAGGATGTTCCCTTTGCTCCTCAAGATGAAAATCTCTCTGTTCCACATCTATAAAGCCCAGGGAGGGCAGACGATTGGTTTGAGGCCAGACCTGCCTCTCAGATCACGCGTGTGGAAGGCTCAGCCCTGGCAAAGCGGCCGTGCCCCGCTGATCTCCCGAGCTGCCTTCAGATGGGGACGGGCTTATTGATAGTCAGATTTTGATCTTGTAACAGTTCTGAAGCACTGCGAGTACATTCGGTGGTTCATGCCAGCCAAGGAGAATAATTACAGTTGTGCACTGTTATCTAAGACAGGTCTCTGTCTCTCAGGCCCAGATGCCGCCCTGATGGGCACCCTGGAATTAGATGTGCAGTCAGCCATTAAAGCAACAAGGCGGATTAGGAAAAACACAACTTCTGATCCAAACTAAAAGGAGGAAACTATGTTTTTGAAGCTTACCACAGAACAGAAATGCAGAAAGGTTTTGTTAGAGCAAAGCCAAATCAGTTTGTTTCACTGTGTTGAAGCAGCCAAGGGAATAAGCACGCTACACCTTCACACCACTCGCCTCTGAAAACACAGTGGAAAGGTTCTTCCTTATGTGAAGAAGAAAGAGTAGTGCAAAAATTAACTGATGCCTCACTAAAACAAATCCAACAAAGCTGTGCTTTCAGATGGAACAATATTCTGAATTTAAAAATGACTCCTTTGCCATCCCTGAGGAAGCACAGGGGAGGATCCAGCACCTGGGGCACCCCTGGCCCTTCTGTCTGTTGCCAGATTCCTCAGGTGGCCTTGGCAAAGCAGTCACTGGGTACCAGTCATCCCTCCCAAGTTGGGATAACGGCATTTCTACAGATGAACCAGTTCTATCATGGACAACAGGCAGTAACCATGCTGGGGCCAGGGACCATGGGTAGAGGAGCCACCTTGCCCTGCCTTCCCCTGCTGCTGAGGGGTCTCCTGGGGCTGCATTTACTTTTCAGTATCCTCAAATAACTACTTTATTATTATTGTCAGCCCAGTAAAGATGGCACCTCAGAGGCACTCACTTTTGCCTGCACTCTGGGGCTGTGGAAATTAATGGGATTTTTATCTCTGACTGAAGGGAAGCAGAGCAAAGCCAGCAAGCGCCTGGATCGCTCCCTGCCCAGGTGCAGGATCGGGGCCGTGCCTTGAATCCCTGCTGCGGGATTAATGCTGCTGCTACGGCAGGTTGCAGCATGGACGCTCTGCAGCACGAGCCCTTAGAAACTCTGGATGTTGACAAATTTTATTATAAGATAAATGCCAATATATCCAATGAAACCCTCTGCTCATGGCAGTGGGGTTAGACTGCACGCTTGGATTATATTATCCAAAGGAAACACCAGCCAAAGACTGCTAATGTCATTTTCCCTCATTAGGAGGTTATTAGTAATTCCACTCGTAGGGCTGTACTGTGCACTGCATCCTGATGCTCAGCAGTATTTCCGGGGATGGCATTTTGTACTCTCGTTTATAGGAAAAGGGAAAAGATAAAGTTCACCATCATGAACGTAACCTGTGGTCTGGGCAAGGAAGTCTTCACCCATGTGTTTTTCGTGTGCTCCTTGAATTGAGGTTTCACGGGCACCTGGTGGCATGACTTTATCCACAGGTATGGCCTGTTTGGGGATGGATGTATAGAGGCGAGGGACCAAACTGCACACATCCCTATATCTGGCAATAGCTGCCCCTACACAGCACGCTGCCATGCGGCTCCCTGTGATTAGATGCAAACCCACCGAGCCACAAGCTCAGATAAAGACGCAGCACCTCGGCTGCCGAAACAGCCCCGGCAAAGCAACAGGGGCACAGCTGCAGCTGGGGACCGATGGAACCATGTGGGCAGGCACCAGAATTGCCAGCCGCGGGAAATCCTGATTATTACAGGTTTAGATAATAAAATCCTTCTGCCTCGGAAGGAAAAAAATAAAAAAGAGCCCCAAATCTTGAAATTTCCTATGAAATGAAGTTCAAGAAAAGGTTGACTCACTGAAAAGCTGTGCTTTAACAAGATTGATACGCGTGATATGAATATTAACTATAATAAGGAAATTATAGTTAAATATAATATCTGTATTTAACATGAAATTAAACAAAACAAGACAGTCAGTTCCATTGGGCTGTTCCAGTGGGGAATTCAGACAAAATTAACACGGCCCACAAAGCATCTTAATTTGAACATGACTGAAATGTTGTGGTTCTGATGACAGATTTCAGAATAAAACCAAAGTTTTTAGCTATGTTATGTAGCATCAACAGTAAACCCATTTTTCCTAGGGCACAGTCCTACCCTAACAAAACCCTGAACAAGATCCGAACATCTCCAAAGCCCATCGCTGTTCCTGGCAGTCCCTGATCCTGTTTTGCTGTCCCACAGCCTCCTGCTTACTTGAAAATACTTAGCAAAGCACCATTTTTAGCAAACACTATCCAGTTTCTCTCCAGAATTTTTTTCCTGCTCTTTTCTCAAGGGACCAACACCGCTAATAACTTTGGTGTTTTGAAACCCTCCTTTTAAAAGCCAGCTCTTCCTCCCCTCAACAGACATCTGACAGAGCTGCTGCAATCAAACATCGCAGGACACAAACCAGGACAGCGATTCTTTGGGCAGGCACGCCTCTGTCTCTCTTATAACATATTAGCTATTTTTATCCATTACAGAGAGCTAAAAAAAGATGATTTTTTTTTTTTAAGCAGTACTTCAGGGAAAAAGAGACTCTGCACTGAATCCTTCAGTAATTTCCAAGCAGCTCGTCCCCCACACACGCTCAACATCCCCCCCCAGCCCCTTCCCCTTTCCTGCCCTCTCCCACCATTAGCAGGGACTCGATGTGGGGAATGGCTGGTGGGTGTCTGTTTGTCCCCCGCCGGGGCTGCTCCTCCAGCCACCGCACTATCAGTGTGCCCCACTGCTGCTTGCCATTTTTGGCAGTCAAGCCCAGAAATATGCAGGAGACATAAATAATTCCTTTTTCGAATTTGGTCAAGAGGACAGAGCGCTGGCTGCTGCCAGCGGCACGGTGCTGGGCAGGCTGACAACCATCCCCGGGCTGTGGGGGAGACCGAGCACCCCGCTGCCCTCCCCCGCCAAGCGCAGGGGGGCTTCTCCTAAGATGCCAACTGTCCACCCTTTCAAGGATGAGGGAAAGGAGAGGAGAGCAGAGATCCAGTGGCAGTCCTGAGACAGGACGTGTTATTAATACCAATTATTGCCATGGGCGCTGGCAGAGCACAGCAGAGGCAGACACAACCGGCACCAAACCGCAGATGGTCCCTGCCCTGAAGTGCTCCAGCCCGGATTTTGGGGTAAGGGTGCCCTCCTCCCACGTGCCCCTGCTCTCTGGGGGAGAGGCAAGGCAGGACCTGGCTGTATCTCATGCTGGAGAAGTTTTTAACAGAGGCTGAAGGACCCTGAAACAGCCGGTGGCTGTCTTGGGGTGGCAGTTGAGGGGGAGGCTCAGTGCTGCAGGGGCTCCCCATCTGCTCGCTGCTCCCTGCTGATGAAACCTGAGCAGCCAAGAGCACAGCCTTGGGCAGCAAGGTTCCCGCTTCGCCTCAGCCTTTTCCTGGGTGCCAATACCCAGTGTAAAATGCACAATCTGACCTGCTAATTCCTTACAGAAAGCCAGGTGAAGACATGGACTGGGTGGTCCGGAGCAGAGCAGCATCCCCTGGGGCAGGACAGGAGCCGCTGCCCAGCTTTGCCTGGCTCCTGTGCTCTGCCCAGACTGCCACATCTCACCACAGCCGCTCAAAGGGGTTGTGTGCTGGAAAGGTGCCCTTAGAGAATGAGTTCCTCTTGCCCCGATCCAGCAAGTGTTATGTACCTGGATGCTGTCATCCACTTTGTCCTTGGCTTCTCCACTCCTGCTCCCTGCCAAAAGTCTGGAGATCACAGGCAGGGACGCACTTATTAGGAAAATAACCATTCCTCAAACATGCTATGACAGGGCTGAGTCTTAGAGTGACATTCAAAAGTGCTGTCAGGCTCTGAGCTTCTGCGAGACACGTTCTCCCTTTTCCAAGGCTCCCAGAACAGCTCCAAAACCTCTGAGCTTGGTCCTCCTTGGCCCCTTACACCTCCCAATGCCCATCAGAAATGCCAACACATGATGAAGACCCCACCGACCTGGGCTCTCAGCATCCTAACCCAGCAGCACAGCACCAGCACAAGACAGTAACGAGCAGCTGGACCTGCATTTCATAACTCATAGCGGTGTTATGGCGATGGCTTATTGCAATCCATCTGACTGGCTGCCTTCAGCATGTTTCAGTGGGGCTGACTTTCCTCTGACCAGGACCTACCTTGTCCAGCAATGGGAACCCCAAACCAATTCATGCTCTGAAAAATTCCCATCATGTGCCTGTGTGTCTGGTATCAAAATCCACAGTGACATTTCTGCTCTCGCCAGCTAGACTGCCTCGGTATGAGAGCAGCTGCTTGTGTAGATGGATGGCAACCGTGCCTGACATAGCGCTGATTCTTACCCCAAGACCTGTCACATCCAGGCTGAACAGACAAATCAAAGAATAGAGAAAAAACAAGCAGGACATGTGTGCTCAGGTCGAGATGCCTGTTCTCATCGTCAGTGGTCACAGCCCCGCTTGGTGCATCAGGGCACCAGCGTGAAGGAGGTGAGCTATCGCCAGGTAAGAAAATGGACAAGTGCTGGGTCTCGCTCAGTTAAGGACCACAGCTAAATTTGGTGAGCTCGCCCCTCTCTGCTCACTCACTTCTCTAGACTCTTGCAGACAGTCATCTCACCAGGTCTGCCAGTCCCACACACTTTCTCCCCACCCCATTTCAAGTCCACTGGGAACAGCTCCACACTCAGACCGTGACCAGCCAGCCAGCCCAAATGAGCACCTCTTATGGCAGAGGAAAAGGACAGAAAAACTCAGAGCTCGCTGTAATTTCTTCCTAGGTTAAACAGATCCCTGTGGTGAGTCAAGGTAACTTCATTCCCCACACCTACTTCCTTATGCATGCAAAATAAAACCATGCACAGGACAATCCATTAAAAGCGAGGAAAACCGCAGGCTGGGCAAAACTGGTGATGTATGAGCAGGGGTGAGGAGAGTGTTTATGACATACAAGGCACGCTGCATCCCCGGCTGGGACAGGAGGACCTGGCACCCTTGGCAGAGGGCAGCTTTGGCAGGACGTCCTCTCCCCACTGCTGGGGGTCCTCAGCCCAGCAGGTCTGTGCCCACCATTAAAGAGAGCCTACAGAAACCTGCAGTGGCATCAGACCTGGTCTTGCACCAGAAAGGTCTCAACCTGAGTGTCTGAACAGGGTCTTTAAAACTGGCCTGCAGCCATATCTCATATCGAGAAATATCCTGCCCCTTGAAACACCTCGGGATTTCATTAGCTGACAAAAAGCTGTCCAGCAGAGTCCTTAGCCCCAGTGCAGCTGCTTTATGCCAGTATTTACTTCAGTTCTCCAACTGCAAGAAAAAAAAAGCTGAAATTCTCCTGGTGCCCTAAAAACAAAACACTCCAGAGTTTTGGCACCACAGGCTGGGCCTTAGTAGGTGGAGATTTGCACTGACTCCAGCTGAGCTTTGCTCTTTGACATCAGAGCAAGAACTCGCCTGCGTCTGCAAATACCACGCTTATGCAATGCTACTCAATACATTCCCTTGCTGCTGCTCACACCAGCTTCTAAATAGAGCCCACTCCAGCCGCCGGCCCCGCACACCCCGGGGTTTGCACGAGCCCTCAGTGCTGCAGCTCACTGCCAGGGAACAGGGATGTGCTGGAAAAGCGGGATTCATTCTCTTTGTTCTGATGGCACCATGGGTATTGACAGGTGGGAGCTGCCTGAAAGGTTGCTACGGTAATAAAAATGTGGCCCATTCTCTGTAAAAGGCGTCGGGAGGGTTTTTTACGCCCCAGCCAGCAGCGCATGGCGAGCTGCGGGTCTGCTCTGCCTGCCGAGGCACTGAGCTTCCCCTGAACCAGCCGTCAAGGGCCCATCAAGCTGCAAAGAGGGAAAAAAATCTCAAGTTTACTCACTGTGGGTGGAAAAATATTTGCCGGCGGGCCCAGTTTAACAAATAATGAGGAGATAAAAAGGCTACAGCAACCCCAGTAAATCTGTTTCATGCTCGGCGCTTCCTTTTTCCATGGTAATCTCCGCTCATGCTGGATGCCAGTGGCACTGACAAACTGCTTTGCCTTCCGTGGAAAGCGCACGTGATGTGTGTGCTGCCTGTGCAATAAACAGTGGATAATTCAGAGGCACCGGAGGAGAGGGATGCTCACAGCCCCTTTCCACCCCCATGCAGACAGGGGTACTCCCCGGCCGCGGTGTCCAGCCCAGCCCCTCTCCGAAGGGGAGCGATGGCCCCACACTGCCCGGCGTGACACCTGTGTCCCCAGCCCTTCCCAGCCGCCTGCCTGCTGCCAGCTCCGAAAGCTGAAGCTGGCAGATAGCCACGAACAAAATAGGGTCCGCTAACTGCCCTGCAGGCTTTGCAGGCTCCAAATGAGCGGGGTGTCTGGGTTTTACTTCTTGTGCTTTTAAAGTGTCCCCAGTCGCAGCTTGCAGCTCCAGCAGTGGGAATCAGCTGCCATGGAAACCTTGCAAATGCCCTTTTCTAACAGCGGCTGCTGAACACACAGCTGAAGAGCATTCCCTCCCCGAGACACACAGCTCTGAAATTACCCCTGCTATCCCTTGCGGGATCCTCTGTGCGCCTGCAACGTTAAGATAAACGGTTTGGAAACCCATTGAGCAAACTCACTGCAAATGAGGCTGGACACAAAAGGATCATAAGCCAGAAATTCAAAGAAATCCAGATATACACCACTATATTTCATTCTTGTTCTGGGCTAACGATTTTCTTTCAATGACATTTGCTGCCACAAAGGTATTTCCTGGCGCTATGAGACTTGCAAGGAAAAAAGAAATATTTTCATCTCTTGCAGGTAGACAATGATTCAAACCATCTCCCACTCACATCCCTCTTTCATTGGGGCATTGCAAAGCACTGTCAATAAGCCACAAGTCCTCAGCTGAATGAGGCCGATGGGCAAACAGAGGCATGAGATTGTGCTCAGAAAGTAGAGAGCTGCACCAAAGCAGTGGGAGGCAGGAGCCCTCAAAGCCTAAAGCTTCTTTGGTGCTGGTGACAGCGTGGGCTTGAAAGAGTTTGGTGAGCATCCCGAAACATGAGTGCAACAGAAACCCCACACCCTACCCAGACTTGCTGAAAATTCAGGTGTTAGTGATGCAGCTTGAAATCTACTGGCTAATAAATGTTATCTAAGAAAAATCAGCAGATATTTAACCCACCTGAGGTCCTAAGCAAAGCCACCATCAATGCACATCTTTTGGTACCCAGAAGCCTTTCAGGGCCTGGCCAAGGCTGAGGGGCTCAGTCCGACAGGAGGCTGCTGATGGCGGAGGTTGCATCCTGGCTCCTCATCTCCTGCTCCAGGCACCAAAAAATGCTGCCTGGAGGTGTGGGAATGGGAGGCAGAAACGCAAACACCCAAACCTTCCCTCGAGTCCTGGAAGGGCCTCTTCATGGATTCCCTGCTATCAGGGCCATGATCTCACACCAGCCACCCTGACGTGTAAGCTGAATTTCCCAGCTTATACCTTGTTTTAATAAGTTTTGCAGGGGCATGAAGTAAGAACCGCAGATAAGATCTGCGCAAGTTAACTGAAACAGCCATCAAGGGAAATTCTGACAGACTGATAAGCAACTAAATGCAATTCTTGTGATGCGAGTTATCAGATAGCTTAAAGATTAATCAGCAGTCCCAGCCCCTGGGAACAAGGCCTCCATAGCAGTAGGACTCTCCCAGAAGACAGCGTGCCATGTCTAAGACATATCCAGCAGCAAAGACAGGGACAGAGGTGGGGAAGGAGTTACAAAAATACAGTACAAGTCATGCACCGCACGGCTTAGCTTTAGGTTTCTTCTGCTTGGTATTCGGGTCATTTGACTTGCCCGCTTCCTTGATGAGAGGAGGGAGGATTTCACAAGCCAGCTAGAAATTATTTTGACCAAACAAAGCGTGAGTGTTGCCAAAGCACATCCCAGGCAAAGCTGAGAAGGCTGGAAGGGAGAGGAAAGGGAAAAATTAAATTTTTTAGAGGAGAGAGGATCAATCTGGTTTTAGCATTTCACTATGGGGCCACAGAGCCCCTCAGCCTTCTCCATTTACCTTCATCCCATCGCAACAAGAGGGCTCAAGCCTGGTGTTCATACACCAGTTCACCACTGACTATCAAAAGAAAGGGTCCTGCAGCAGTAATGCAGAAACTCTCGGTACGCCCTTGTCATCCATTGCTTTGTTCACTTGTTGTGCTTGGCTAATCTGTCTTTAATTACTTCAAATTATCTAGCATTCAAGGGAGATGCCATTTATAGGCTGTAATTGCCAAGCTCCTACCAGTTTTTGTTGCTGCAAAGCTTGTGCTGTCAATCAGAGATGGTCCCTTGTTGCAAGATAACATGAAATTTCACTATTCAGAAAGTGTGACCTTGTATAAGATTGGCATCTAATTATCAGCAAAAAACCCAAGAAGTTGCTAATATCTTTATCAAAACGCAGTACAGTAGGTTTGACGTACAGAATAACCAAGGTGCAGTGCCCGGGTTTGGCCCAGTGCACCCTGGCATTTCACCCGATTATCACGGCATAGCCCAAGTTTGCATGTCCTGGAAATCTACTCAGCTACAAGTAAGCGTTTCCCATCCTGTACCTGAGAAAAACAATTAGCAGCATCTTCCCTCCCACCTCCCGCAGCCGGCGCTCAACCCAGAAGCTCTGGACGGTCTCAGAGCAGAGCACGTCCATGCATGTCCTTCACTTTCTGCTCCTTTCCCATGCAGATTCCTTCTAGGCAGAACCAAAGCAAAGCAGAGCGCAGGCAGCAGTACCCTCCCGCTCCTTCTCCCCGGCCACCGAGGCGCTGAAGGCTGGCTCAGGGCTCAGCTCCTGTTGCTGTCAGGAGAGGGAATCATGGAATTTCAGAGTTGGAAGGGACCTCTAGAGATCATCTAGTCCAGCTCCCCTGGAGGTCCATGCTCTGCTGCAGAGCCCACTCTCCCAGGTCCCTTTGGCCTCTCAGCTCGCAGCCCAAACACCCTCCGGGCTGATCAAGTGCCAAGTCATTTGGGATGCCTCCCTGGGCACCTGGAAATGTCAGGAATCCAGGTGGGTTTGCTTTTCTCCCTCTTTTAAACCTTCAATCATTCCTGTTAAATAGAGTGTCACTCCAGCTCTGCAGCACCAGCAGAGCCAGGTCACCGTCACTCGCGGCTGGAAATAGCCTTGGTGCTCACCTTCCAGCCAGTTGTGTGCTCAGTGATCTTGAGCTGAGCAAATAAGTCCCCTCAGGAATTTTTTTCTCTCAAAGACTGCTTGAGTGGAGATAGTTTGACCTCTCCGCAAGGCCTCTGTGTGTTGGTGGTAAAGGAAATTGCAACAAACTCCTGGCCTGGAGTTAGACCTCTTCTGGGCTCAGTTTCAGACAGGGGCTGATTTCTACTTGCCTATTTCCTTTTTCTTTTGTAGGTGCTTTTTTAGCTCCTTCACTTCAGGCTGCAGCTCCCCTTGGTGAGCCAACTCTACGACAGCCAAAGGTCTCTCGACTCTCCAGTCCCTGGAGAGGGCTGGCACAACTGCATCTCCGCTCAGCCGCCAGCCAGGATGCTTTGTGCCCCCCTTTCCAGCACAAGCTTCATCTCTACCTGCAAAACATCTTTCAGTCTCTCTGGGAAACTTCCAGATGCTCCTTTAACTCCCTTTTTTGAAGCCTGTGGCTCTTTATTAGAATTTGCTCTAATCTTATTTTAATTCCTTTTGCAAAGTCTCTAGCTGCCTTAGATCTACTTTAATTCCTCTTGCAAGATCTCCACTTCTTGTTTTAAGCCTTCGTTTAAAGTCTTTTGGCCTAAGGTCCTGGGCTCTGCGCACGGCTTGGTTATTTGCTCCATCAGATTCAGCCGCGATACCAGCTCACAGCTTGTTCCTTTGAAACTTGCTCCTACTTCTGATAGCCAGACTTATCCCTGTTTGATCAGGATCAAAGTTTGGGGCCCCACTCAATGACCTAATTAATAGGAAAAACTGACAAAGGACTTAGGCATTTCTCTGATGAAATCCTACTTATTTATGCAGAATGAACAGCTCGGGTTCCTTGAAAAGAAACAGGAGCGAAGTTTCCTTTCTTACAGCTCCAGGCATGTGTCAGCCAAGATTTAATCCCCCTAACTGTTCCTTTTAAGCTCTTCTGAGATAAACCCCCCAAGATGCCCCTCCTGATTTCTTCCCCCTCCCTGCCCCCCGACTCTGTTTTTCCAGCCATTATTCTCCTCTTGCCCAGATTGATGAAAATTCATCAAACAGTTGCCTGGAGGTCCTTTCCCCAAGCCCTATCAGATGCAGTGGGCAGATGTGTACAGGGGGGAAGCAGCACATTTTAGAGGCAGAAAACCAAGGGGTCAGCTCCTACTGACCCCACAGCTCCCACTAGCACAGACTGGGGTGAGTCATTTCTTCCCTCTGAATTCCATTTGCCCATTTCGAAAATGAGGGCATGACAAATCCTTCAAGTAAATTTTGCTTCCGTTTGGATGGAAATCACAGACTTTGTAAAGAAATGACCCACTTTGCGAGCCCAGCCAGCCGCGCTGGAGCAGGGATCGTCCAGGTGGGCAGCACGCGCTGCCTTGCATACACACAGACCATTCCCAGCTTCTCCCAGGATCTTGGTGTCTCTCTCTAAAACCAGTATTTCCAATAAAAGCCTGGATTGCCTTTGCCCCCTCACCTTGAAAGCGCCTGCAGGGGGAATTCGGCCATCCTGCGACTGACTATGGAGGGGAGGAAGGGAGCTTGTTTTTCTGCTTGTCAGCTTTTGGAAGTAAACCCAGTAGTAATAAGAATTGCATTGGCAGACAGAAAGACAAGTTTTCACTGTTGGTAAGACCTTAAAAGACAATCGTTTATTTAAACTTACTCAAGGTCACAGAGATGTCCAGCTTGAGAGAACTAATATTTTTCCCTTCCAAATCCTGCATCTGAAGTTGCTCAAAAGATGAAGCAGGACGGTATGTGCATGTGGCTCCTGCTGATAGTGGGAGGGCAAAGGAGGGCTGGGGAAGGTACTGGAGTCTGAAGAAAAGCAGAAGTTTTCTGTGAAAGAGTACAGATTGGGGCAGCGCAGAAAGGTCAGCCCTCCCTCCCAGCAAGAGCAAACCTTAGAGGCAGCCAGAGGATTTCACGGTCTCTTCTAGTTTTGGGAAAAAAAAATTCAATCTCTACCTTTTGAGTAGTGAGGATTTAAATGCTGGGTTTTCCAAAATACCACGACCTATTTGCCAGGTTCCTTCCAGTGCCAGGTGGCTGGGCATTGCTATCGCTATCAGGGCTGTGGCATGGCCAGAGCGAGCCGGGAATGTAGTATGGTCCTTGGAAGAATTTCTGAGCAGCCAAGGACACATTATTCTTCCCATGTTTCACCCAAACCTGGGGAAGGCCACCAGATCCCTGTGTGGTGCGTTTTTCTCCAGTCCCTGCACTTGAACATGAGGTCTCTGAGGAGCCACACTATTAGTAGAATTGGTCACGGGCAAGTTACTAGCATCTGAGTGCTGGATGAAAGGGAAAATACAACCACCCCAACCTCATCCTGTTTCAATAAGACCAGGACCAAAACAAAAAGGTGGTGTCCATTTGCACCTGGGACATGACTACCCGGGTGGATTCCTTGCACAAGCTGCTCCACTCATCTTTCACAATTTGCTGCTCTTTTAGAAGATGCAGACCGTTCCTCCCATCCCTGCTGAGGCCGCGCAGGCAGCCCCGTCCCCACCTGTCCTGGTTGGATCCCTGGCACCAAGCGCTGCTCTGCCAGGTCATTAATGCTGACAGCTCCAAACCGGGTCCCGGATCCCATTTGATGCAAGAGGCTTTTGAAAGCCTGGAAAAGTCCCACATCTACAAAGCCAGCATCTCCATGGCAGGAGGGAGAAAAGTTGGGGAAGTCACGTAGCACAAAGAAGGTTTGAGCCTTTTTGTCTGATTAGACTCTGCCGTTGGTTTTGAAGCGTTGGAATGAGAAGGTGCCTGGAGAGAGCTTTGAAATTCAGATCTTGATTGTAAGCACAACCAAAGCGAAGTTTCATGTTGTAATTGAAAAGACAAAACTGTCAAAACTCTGTGGATTTATGGGTACTGGAAACCACCTCCCAACTATTTTCTAAATTGGTTCTCCCTAAAGTAAAAAAAAAGTGCTCTCTCTGCAGAGATTTTGCTGAAAAAGAAAAGCACAGTACTTGGAATTTAATTTTGCTTTTGTTTTCTCAGGGGTTTTGTGATTATTATTTTTCATGTGGTCCAATACAGCAGAAATTGACTGAAATCAGTACAATGAGAAATGGAAAAGTCTGGTTTGTAAGGGTTAACTTATATTTTTCCCAAGCTCTTTCCTTCACGGGTTTATATGCTTGTGATCATGTGCTCAACAGACCCATGACTTTGTCACTTCTTAGAGTCTTCTTTGCAGATAAAACACCTTTCCAATTCAGCCTTTCCATGATGCAGAAAGGAAAAGTCTGGAAAACTGGCATAAACCAAGCATCCTGATGCAGCGAACAGATGGGTTTCCCAACTCCCCTCGGACACCTCCATCCAAAGGCAGCATGTGCTGCCTGCGGTGCCTCCTGGCCCCACAGCAGCTTGCAGAACCCAGGGATGAGCCTCTGGGAATATAGCCTTGGCTTTGAGAATTTTCATCTCTGCTTTTTCGAGTGTGTAGGTTCCATTGCACAACCTGTGTTGATTTTCATTGGGAAGGACGTGATCATTCCTCCCAGCACAGAGCTGTTATTCCAAGCACTCCAGTCAAAGGCAGAAAAAAAACATCTCGTGACAGGTTCCCAGCCATTAGATGGTGATTAGGAGTGATAATTAAAAATTATGGAGCAATGCACTCTCTCAGAGGTGTTGCATACACTTTCAGGAGAAAGAGGAATGACTCCAAGCTGGAAATAGTGCGGTATTCTCTTGTCAAAAAACATTTGCAATTTTGGACCCAGATTTTACCTGTGTCTCATCAAATATCCATATAGATATAAATCCGCACTATGCAGTAGCTCTGCGCGTGCACTGGAGGAACAGTCTATAACAATCTATAACTACCAGGTAGATCTAGTGAGAGAAGAAAGCCCATATGCTACTGGTTAGTCAGCAGCATATATGCACACACCATAAACATATATGTATATGCGCTATGTTTTTCCTACACTAGGAACCACCTCAAAACAAGCCTTTTCGTAAAACGTTTAGAAGACGATCAAATCAACCGGAATACAAATGACTCGAAATTTAAGGACGGTAGAACTGCACAAATGGGAATGCGCAAACATTTCCTTCTGAATTCATGATGTTTCGTAGCCTGGAGTCCCAGGGTGGCAGGGTCTAGTGGAGAAGGGCTTTTGTTGTCAGGTACGTGACCAAGAGGAGGTATATATATCATCAAGGGCATTGGAGAGAGAGACCACCCACTCTCAGCCGGAGCATCTTACTCATCCTAACACACGCTCCACACACACTGCCTGCTACCCACGGCCCCAGGAGCACAGCTCATCCCTGTGTGAGCTTTTCTGGAGGAGGCTGGGGACCTGGACCCTGGCTGGTGCCATCCATACAGTGCATGCCTGTGCCGGGATTGTGTCCTGCCACCTCCAGGCGGCTTCAGACCCGGGCTGCCTCCACGGCTGCCAGCACAGCTCAATGATATGAAAAATGAGCCTCAGCTACAACCGTCCATTTTGGTGGATGAATGGGACTTTGGAAAACTTGCAGAGGACACGAGTGTGGTTTGCATCCCCGCTCTGTCCTATCCAGTGCTGTCTGGAGACATTAAAAACTTGTACGTGCCACATCCTAGCCTGGAAACCACAACTGCTTCGTTTTCCAGCTCTGACAGCCTTGACCTCTCCCAGCCTTTCATGCACTCCTGAGACTCATACTTTTCTCGAGATCACAGCGGGCTTGTGTTTTTCATCCTCATGCGATTAATAAATTATGCTCTACAGACATTTAAGCAGCTCATGTTTATTTTTCCATCAATAGAAAGAGAATGTTTATTTGATCTGGGAGCCCTATTTTCCATTGTCTGAATTTAAAGTTCAAAACAAAAACTTTAGATATTAGGTGATTTATGAGCTTCTGCTAAAAATAGCTCAGCCCTTTCTCATCAGTGAATCTCTCATTTTGCTCTTAGCAGTATCGCAGCAAAGCAACGGGTGAAACAGGAACCAAAGTCAATGGCTACTGGTAAGCACTGATGCTTGTGATTACTTAGACACCTTGACACTACATCCAACTCTGCTCTGAGAAGGCACTGCGAGTGCTTTGGGACCTCCCATTCCCCAAGCAAGTCTCTACCATAGAATCCCTCAAAAAACATTTTTTAACCAATTTTTTGTTCAAGTTATAACAACTTAGAGCTTTAGCTCTGGGGTTGTTATTTTCTCAGGCTGTGGCATCTAACCCCAACTACTGCTGATACTGATGCAAATACTTCTTAATTTAATCCTAATTTCTGGACTATGACTTCTGAACAAATTCACTGCATGGTTTCCTTCCTTCACAAACCTATGTGGTGCACCATGGAAAGCATATTCTGTCCTGGGAGCCCAGAGCAGAGGAAAGAACAGGGATGCAAGGCGTTGGACTACAACTCCCATAAAACCCTGCAAAAGCATTTCCCACTCATTTCAGGTTTTTGGCAAAAAAGAAACCCTAAATGGACTGTAGGGGAAAAAACCCCACAAACCAACACGCTCCCAATGCTTAATTTTCCTGAAATACAGTTTTCAGTCAGAAAACAGCTTTGCTGTAATTTTTTCCAGCAGCTGTAGCTATAGCAGCGACGCTTCCAGGGGCCCTGGGAAAGGACAGGGCTGGAATAGCTGATGAGCTGGTCTGCTGCCAGCGGGAGGGAACCGCAGGCAAAAGGCCCTTTTGCTGTGCTGGGATGCTCCCGTATGCGGATCTTGCTCTCCTGTAAGCTGAAGGAAGCAGCCCTGCAAAGGGGACCATTTAGCCGGGCTCTCCGTGAGCTGGAGCAAGGAGCCCGGTGTTCCTCCTCCCTCGGAAGGTGCTGCGAGCACATGTGCGAGGCAACCCCTTCGTGCCGGGGTGGTTTGGGAGTGTGGTTCCCACCTCTATATAAAGCCTCTGATTTCCTGTGATGCCGAGCGTGTGGGTGTCAGTGAAATGGATGTTTTCTGTCAGGGATGACAGTACTGGGGTGAGCGTCTGCTTCCCGCAGCATGGCAGTGCTGGGAAGGCAGGCACGAGCCGCGGGTGATGTAGCTGCCCGCCCTGCCGTGCAAATAGGAGCATCCCTTGCGAGAGGATTTGCTTTCCACTGTCCTTTCACTGCTTTAATCCCCCTCCTTCCCCCAGAGATGCTGAAGCTGTGTTCACAGCTCAGTGGAACGACCAAATTCATGCCGTGCCCTGCAAGGCTCTTTGGCAATAGCTGTGTACGCGGCACGCAGCTCCCCAGCCCTGGAGGAGCCCAATGTAAATAGCAACATCTGCCCGGCACCCATCTGGGTGCACCTCGTATCCCCGAACCAATTCTCTGGATAAAGAGCAAAAGACAACTGGTATTTACAGGGCAAGGAAAATCTCTAAGGTTGTGGCTTAGAGGATAAATCTTGAAAAGCAAATAAGTCAGTCTGTTGGCAGAATAGGCAGAGCACAAAGCAAGAACGAACCTCAGCCGTACTGCAAAACAAGTTCAAATTTGACAGGAGTGTCCAAAAACTGAAATAAACACTTTGCTTAGGTGTGTAGTTGGGGGAAATAGGTCACCGTTTCCTCCCCCAGGGATGATCACCGATGATTAACCTGCCTGGGGGGCAGTTAACAGCTCCCACCCTGCAACCTCCAAAAATCCACCTCCACCAACACCGGCTCCATTTGCCTGTTTGATGCCAGCTGTACCGGTGGCAGGGTTTCCTTCCCACGGAGGATGGGGCAGGATCGGTTCCCGCCCCATGGTGCTGTAGCATGGCAAGTCAGACCCTGCTTGAGGAGGGGGCTACGGGCCAAGCCTGGGCAGACCACCTCCAGCCATCAACCCACCGGGGTGGGCAACCTGATCTCACAGACTCTCCCAATCCCTAATTTCCGGAATACGTCAGAAAAGTATAATTAAGGAACCCTCCCCTTCTGGTGGAAGTCTGCTTGTGTCAACAGAGAGACGGGAGTATTTAGCAGACTTCTTTTTCCATCCTGCTAATTTTAGCCCCTTATATAACGTTTCTTTTCAATACAACCCAGTTTCTGTAGCCCACTGAAGGAACGGCACTTCTTATTTGTCTTACACCACTGCCTAAAATATTCCCAGAGCCCGAGGGCTGGCTCTGTGTTCCTCACCGCACACGGGGCCAGCTCTGCCCACAGCAGCCCGAGGTTTAAATAGACCAGCATGGAGGGGGGCACGAAGGCAAAAGGGGCGATGCCCTAATGCAGCAGCAGCAGCAGGGGAAGGAATAAAAGCCAGTTCCCCTCTGTGTGACCGCAGGATCGCAACTCCAGGTCCCCCCCCGCAAATACCAGCGAAGAAGGGGGTTGCTAATGTGACAACTCCCCAGGCTCCACACATTGTTGTCTGAACCTCCTGGTGAGCCCTGAAGCTCCACGTGCGGACACTTCAAGCTTTCAGCCCTTACTGCAAATTCTCCCAGCCCCTTTCCTGCTCTGCCTCCGGCTGTCATCTCTGACGGGGAGCGGTTCTTACCTTTCTAAGTAAACCTCAAAGTTTGATTGTGAAGCTCCAGAGCGCATCAAAAATACATCAAAATAACTCAAACTCCCTTTGACGGACCACATAAAGTTTGCAATTAGCATTTCAAAGCCACGATCAGGCACGGAAGGCAAAAGCAAACAAGGCGGCAGCAGACACCCAAACCTGTCAATTATCCAGCTGGTATTTTTGCTCAAGGCTGGGAGAGCTGTAGAAATAACTGCCTGAGGGCAAGTTCATCCCTGCCGTGGCACTGCTGAACTCAGTGGCTTTACACATGTGATGACTTTTCAACATGCTTTTTCATGTAAAAAGGTTGGTTATCCAGCATCACACCACTGGGCAGCCTCAGAGCACGTTGGTGTAACACCGTTGCCAGGTCAGTGGTGATCGGGCCAGTTAGCTGGTTAAAAAGCAAGGAGTTTTCACTACTACTCAGGGGAAAAAAAAAGGAGTTGCCTGCAAGCACAGAGAACTCTATGGAGATGCCACTGAAATGACATGTGTAAAAAACAGTGTCAGCAGTAGGAGCAGAGGGAAGCACGGTGATTCCCTGTGAGAATGGGCTCTTCCCACACTGTGGGTGTGGATCCATCCCACAGCCGACCCGCTTTCTGTATGGGGACGCTGCTCGGCTCCCTTTCACTCCAGCTCCTCACTAATGCAGAGACAAACATGGTTATTTACACACCACTTTGATGTCTTTGCCCTTTTCTCTGTATCAAGTGCGGCCTCTGAGCTCAGTATCCACCAAGGATTTCTAGTGAAGCCTTGAATAAGCAGTGAGCACCTAATTTCACTTTACAATAATTAATCTAGGGGATCATAGAATCATAGGGTTGGAAGGGACCTCTGGAGATCATCTAGTCCAACCCCCTGCCAGAGCAGGATCACCTAGAGCAGGGGGCACAGGAACGCATCCAGGCGGGTTTGGGATGTCTCCAGAGACGGAGACTCCACCACCTCCCTGGGCAGCCTGTGCCAGGGCTCTGCCACCCTCAAGGGAAAGAAGTTCCTCCTCATGTTTAGGTGGAACTTCCTGTGCTCAAGTTTGTGCCCGTTACCTCTTGTCCTGTCCCTGGGCACCACTGAAAAGAGCCTGGCCCCATCCTCCTGACACCCACCCTGTCGGTATTTATAGGCAGTGATAAGGTCCCCCCTCAGCCATCTTTTTTCTGGGCTAAAGAGACCCAAATCCCTCAGCCTTTCTTCATAAGAGAGGTGTTCCAGTCCCCTTATCATCTTGGTAGCCCTTTGCTGCACCCTCTCCAGCAGTTCCCTGTCCTTCTTGACCCGGGGAGCCCAGNAAAACTAATAAAATAAAAAAATAAAACTAATAATAAATTAGTGCAGGGATAATGCACTAATTTGCCAATGCTGGGAGCATTTGTCTTTTCCTCAAAAAGAATTTTTACTGTGAAAGTTTTGCTCTAAGACAATAAAACCAAACCCTTCTGCTCGTGCTATACCAATAGCTGGTTTTAGCACCAGTCTAGAAAGGAAATCCTTTCTCTGCAGCAATGTGGTGTGGTCCCCACCCCTACCTAGGAAAGTAAAAACTTTCTCTCATTCTCAGCGTCTCGTACAAAGACTTAGTAAGAAGACAAATGGTGTTCTCCAGTCTTCATGGGGTGACCCCTGCTTTCACCTGCCTTCCCTTCTCTTTTCTCCTAAAAGCAATAGTAAAGCCTTTGGACCATGATGCCTGCGCAGCACCTAGTGCACGCAGCAGGCTCCCAGACCAGGACTAGACCTCCTAAGCATACTGTAATATAAGTAAATACGATTCATAAAACCTAACTTTGAATTTGGCAACTCATCCTCTGAACAAAGCTGGTGAGTAAAACCCTGAAGAGGTGGAACCAGCCACAGTCTTCATGATCATATTAGTCAGCATGAAGGAAATCATTGCAGTTGCTCCGACGTGTGAATTCAGTACAGCTGATATAAGCGTTGGCAGAAAATCATTTTCATCATAATCTTGAACTCTTTAACCTTCTCATTGAAAATGATACCAAAGAACAATTTTTTCCAGCTACCCAAGTGTCGGCAATACAGCACCAGATCCTAGGCTGGCAGCAGCATAAATCCACCCTGCACAACAGGGATGGAACCATTTACATCAACCGAGAAGCAGCACAACAGGAAAATAACGAAAAAGAAAGCAGGATTAAATGTTAACATTTCTAAAACCTTGCAGGCCAGAATTAAAATAGGTGACAAAGTAGACTTTTTCTTTTGTAGTAGCCTACAGTTTTGGATTAAAGTTACGGACAGCCTGTTACATATTGCTGTTAATAGCTGTAATCATAGAATCGGTGAGGTTGGAAGGGACCTTTAAGATCATCACGTTCAACCATTAACCCACCCTGACAAAAACCACTTCTAAACCATGTCCCTCAGTACCACATCTACCCTTTTCTTAAACACCTCCAGGGATGGGGAATCTACCACCTCCCTGGGCAGCCTATTCCAATGTTTAATAACCCTTTCAGTGTAAAAGGCCTTACTGTAATATAAGTACATAAAGACAGTGATCCCCAGGTGATCAGTTAGTGATGGCCAGCACAGCCCGGCTGGCTTGAGGGGAGCTGGGATGGCTTATGCCATCTTGGGAGGGCAACTGAGCTCCTCCTGCATGGGCACCACAGCTCTCCAGGAGGGGTCTGAGCCTGGTGATAACATAGGGATACAGGCAGTAAATTGGGCAGAGGGAGCTGAGGCTCCTTTGCTGGATGTCCAGCAAGGCGGGGATCCCTGGGCAGCAGCAGAGCTGGTGGACAAGGCAGACCCTCCAAGTGGGGTCTGCTCACCCGCTGCCCCTGCCCGTCTCTGGGTTATTCAGGGTGCGCAGTGTAAGGATGGCTCAGGCCGGTCTCTGCTCATACAGCGGTGTGCCTAACGAGCTGCTGCAGCGCTGCCTGCAGTCTCTCTCTCTAAGGCTGTCCCTCAGGCAATAGAAACAGTAATTGTAAGGATAGCATGCCAGTGTTTGTGAATTTGTCAGCAAGGCCCATTAATAGGGCTGTTGAAAACCATTAAATATTTGTAAGGCAAGAATCTACCAAAAAGTAAAATTAACCCTAGAGGGTTGCTCTGCTGATGTGTGGCCATGCTCCCCACCTTCTGGGCAGCGTGGGGGCTGTCACGCTCAGGACCACTCCCCAGATGCTGCA
>VXBO01012478.1:143698-168367 GCA_013400135.1 Rhinoptilus africanus
TGAGGTTCCTCTCCGCCCAGCTCTCCAGCCTGTCCAGGTCTCTCTGGATGGCGGCACAGCCTTCCGGGGTGTCAGCCACCCCTCCCAGCTTTGTGGCATCAGCAAACTTGCTGAGGGTGCGCTCTGTCCCCTCATCCAGGTCATAATAATAAAATAATAAGAATAAAAACTAATAATAAATAAATAAAACTAATAAATAAATAAAAACTAATAAAATAAAAAAATAAAACTAATAATAAATTAGTGCAGGGATAATGCACTAATTTGCCAATGCTGGGAGCATTTGTCTTTTCCTCAAAAAGAATTTTTACTGTGAAAGTTTTGCTCTAAGACAATAAAACCAAACCCTTCTGCTCGTGCTATACCAATAGCTGGTTTTAGCACCAGTCTAGAAAGGAAATCCTTTCTCTGCAGCAATGTGGTGTGGTCCCCACCCCTACCTAGGAAAGTAAAAACTTTCTCTCATTCTCAGCGTCTCGTACAAAGACTTAGTAAGAAGACAAATGGTGTTCTCCAGTCTTCATGGGGTGACCCCTGCTTTCACCTGCCTTCCCTTCTCTTTTCTCCTAAAAGCAATAGTAAAGCCTTTGGACCATGATGCCTGCGCAGCACCTAGTGCACGCAGCAGGCTCCCAGACCAGGACTAGACCTCCTAAGCATACTGTAATATAAGTAAATACGATTCATAAAACCTAACTTTGAATTTGGCAACTCATCCTCTGAACAAAGCTGGTGAGTAAAACCCTGAAGAGGTGGAACCAGCCACAGTCTTCATGATCATATTAGTCAGCATGAAGGAAATCATTGCAGTTGCTCCGACGTGTGAATTCAGTACAGCTGATATAAGCGTTGGCAGAAAATCATTTTCATCATAATCTTGAACTCTTTAACCTTCTCATTGAAAATGATACCAAAGAACAATTTTTTCCAGCTACCCAAGTGTCGGCAATACAGCACCAGATCCTAGGCTGGCAGCAGCATAAATCCACCCTGCACAACAGGGATGGAACCATTTACATCAACCGAGAAGCAGCACAACAGGAAAATAACGAAAAAGAAAGCAGGATTAAATGTTAACATTTCTAAAACCTTGCAGGCCAGAATTAAAATAGGTGACAAAGTAGACTTTTTCTTTTGTAGTAGCCTACAGTTTTGGATTAAAGTTACGGACAGCCTGTTACATATTGCTGTTAATAGCTGTAATCATAGAATCGGTGAGGTTGGAAGGGACCTTTAAGATCATCACGTTCAACCATTAACCCACCCTGACAAAAACCACTTCTAAACCATGTCCCTCAGTACCACATCTACCCTTTTCTTAAACACCTCCAGGGATGGGGAATCTACCACCTCCCTGGGCAGCCTATTCCAATGTTTAATAACCCTTTCAGTGTAAAAGGCCTTACTGTAATATAAGTACATAAAGACAGTGATCCCCAGGTGATCAGTTAGTGATGGCCAGCACAGCCCGGCTGGCTTGAGGGGAGCTGGGATGGCTTATGCCATCTTGGGAGGGCAACTGAGCTCCTCCTGCATGGGCACCACAGCTCTCCAGGAGGGGTCTGAGCCTGGTGATAACATAGGGATACAGGCAGTAAATTGGGCAGAGGGAGCTGAGGCTCCTTTGCTGGATGTCCAGCAAGGCGGGGATCCCTGGGCAGCAGCAGAGCTGGTGGACAAGGCAGACCCTCCAAGTGGGGTCTGCTCACCCGCTGCCCCTGCCCGTCTCTGGGTTATTCAGGGTGCGCAGTGTAAGGATGGCTCAGGCCGGTCTCTGCTCATACAGCGGTGTGCCTAACGAGCTGCTGCAGCGCTGCCTGCAGTCTCTCTCTCTAAGGCTGTCCCTCAGGCAATAGAAACAGTAATTGTAAGGATAGCATGCCAGTGTTTGTGAATTTGTCAGCAAGGCCCATTAATAGGGCTGTTGAAAACCATTAAATATTTGTAAGGCAAGAATCTACCAAAAAGTAAAATTAACCCTAGAGGGTTGCTCTGCTGATGTGTGGCCATGCTCCCCACCTTCTGGGCAGCGTGGGGGCTGTCACGCTCAGGACCACTC
Source organism: Rhinoptilus africanus (assembly GCA_013400135.1). NCBI lineage: Eukaryota > Metazoa > Chordata > Aves > Charadriiformes > Glareolidae > Rhinoptilus > Rhinoptilus africanus. Next base: position 145,758 of record VXBO01012478.1, read on the forward strand.
CCCAGATGCTGCACGGAGAGAAGATTCTGCGACAGCCCAAGGTGGGCTGAGGCTGCTGCACCCCAGGGATGGGGTGACAGCCTGGGCAGGAATCACATCTGCCCATGTGAGCCTCTTGCTACTCCAAAAGTACCACCTCTCACCCATTTTTCCTGCTTCATTGCCCTGGGGCAGGTCTGTGCTGCATTTTTGTATTAAAGCCTGAGTGAAGGTGAGGGGCTGGGGAAAGGTTTGCCCAGGCTTTTTGGGCTAGGTTCCCTCAAATTTCAGAAACCAGCCTCCCTGGTTGCCTGTCAGTGTCCGTACCCCACTGCTTTCTGCAAATCTCTTCCCAGCTGCATTCGCCACTATCATCACCTCTGGCCAGATGGGGTCTGTCTGTCCCCATAATGATAATAGCTGTCCTGGCTGCACAGCTCTCCCAAAACCCTTCATCCATCAAAGCCTAGGCCCTGCCATCACAACCTTGGAAGCTACCTGAGCTTGGTTAAAGATGGAAAAATTGAGTTACACAAAATATGGTGAGAAGTACTGTCTGAGGGACATCCCTCAGGGAGCGTAAATCTGAAAAGTAGGGGTTTTGCCTCTTCACAGACGCTGCCACTCCTCCCTACTCCTCCTGAGTTTATACAGCGAGGATTTGGGATGAAATAAAAGTCTGCAGGGCAGTTTTCCTCAAAACATCTGCTCCTAGCCAACACCAGAAATATCCCTTGGCCTCCGGTACCACAGTCTTTATGTTCCTTAAAATCTACTTCCTTACTGCCTCAAGTCAGAAGAACTGAAATCTCACTGGGTTCTTTGCTCTTTCAAAACCAAAGGAAGATGTATCCCTAATGACAGTCCTTCACAGGGAAAACCATCCCAATATGGGGCATGCTCAGGTTTTGTTATTCCTGGAGGCTGCCAGGCAGCTCTGGGGCTCCCTCCCCCCAGGGCTCCCTCCAGCACCCCGGGGATGGGGAGCATGGGGGGGCAGCACTGCTGGCGATGGGGCCCCTCAGACTCTGAGGAGAGAGGAGCAAAAAATGGGCAGAGATTAAAACCAGGACAGAAAGCTCAACTCACAGCAAGAAAAAGAAACAACTCTTGCCTTGCAGCCTGAACAGCACAAAGGATTTTATTCAGACATTTCTCACCTTACATTCATTCACCTCAACCTTGAACACAATCCAGTTATATTTATGTCCCAAAAAGAATATCCCCAACCCCCGCAAGCAGCTCAGCCCAAAGCAGTAGAGAAAGCTTTCCCCTTACCAGACTCACAAGTGGAAGAAGGGAGGGAACCCCTATATAAATTTGCATTTTCTGCATTTTATATAGCAACAAAGAAAGGAACAAAAGAGATATAGTAATGGAAAATTTATATATCAATAGGAAAGGAGGATGAGGTTATAGGAGCATGTACTGGGGGAAACGCAGCGCAATTTTAGGAATACCGCCTTGAACAGCCCTGTGAGGGTGGTACTGAAAGGAGATGGGACCAGACGTGGTCAAGTGAGAGCAGCACACGTGTGAGCAGGGAGCAAGCAGCCCTACCTGGCACAAGCCCCTCGCTCTGGGATGGGAAAGTGGCCTGGGCTTGTCCAGACTGAAATAAGGGAGATGGAGGTGTAGGAGGGTGGAGAGGAGAGTCAAGAGAAAACAAACGTGAGAGCACAGACAGCGGAGTTGTCAGTGCAAATACAAGGGAGACACCATAACTGCCATCACACACTGTCACATAATTTAATGCCTTAACCCCCCTGGGTTTTGGGAAACTGACACCTAAAACTTCTACTTGTGTCAGGCCAACTAAAGCTGTTGCCGCACAGAGAGTATTTCTCCTCTAAAAACAATTACCCCTGGCTGCCATCATCAGCGATGCAGTCAATGAGGTGGCAGAGGGGGTGGAAAACAGCGTTAGGCTGAACGGTCTCACTCCTCATTGCAGAGCTGGAATCCAAGTGTGCTCGAACAGCGATCCAAAGTGGATCACCTTCATGGCGAGGAGCCTCCAGGAGCCCCCAGGAGGCTGGGACACCCGCTCACCACGTGTCCCAGTTTGCCTGGGTCACACTGGATGTTGCAGCCATTGCTATAGAAACTTCTGCGGGGTGGCCCAGCGCCGGCGTGCTGGCAAGTGGCAGAGCGACGAGCGGCGGAGGAGCCACGGTGGTTTCTTTCTCATCTGAGGTTCTTATTGTGACAAGTGAATCATCAGGAATGAATCTAACAAAGATAGTGTCATAAACTTAACATAAAAATTATATCCCTCTGGATATGTGTTATATTTTGAGAATAAACCAAAGAACAAGGCATTCCTTGGTTTAATCCATCTCCTGTGTTTGCCTGGGGAAAAAAACACAAATTCTAAAAGCCTTGTTTTCTCCTTTCCCTGTAACCTGCCTTTATGAAAGTTGAGACCAAGACAACCCTTGTTAACCTTGCTCCCTTAGACAGTTTCAGAAGTACGGTCTGTCTGTGGGTTTTTTATTCTCTGCCTCTTCAAAGAGCTCTCTTGGGAGGGATGAAAGATCCCAGACTGATGCCAGCAAGCTGTTACTGCCACAAGTCCCCCCTCATCTGAGGTTCATCTACTATGCAGAGACCAATGCACTTCGTTTGCAGATCCTGAATTTTTAAATAAGGATAATACAAATTCGATAATTTGTAGACACCCAGTTCTGATACTGCTGCTGGAAGATGGAGAGTTAGGGTCCTCCTTCCAATTTTGAGGGGATTTCTGGAACTCAGCAAGTCTGCTGACATTTTTCTGGTGCTGCACGTACCTCTGTCAAATGAAGGCACCATCTATGCCTTAAAGGCATGATGAAATCCAAAACACACATGAGGAAGCCTGAGATGCTGTGAAAACCTATGGACAGTCTTTCCAAAATCAAAACTCCACCTGTGCAAGGATACTGCTGAACAAGGGTGTCCTACCCCTAATTACACTAATTTTTAACTAAAACACCAGAAAATTATGCAGAACAAAGTAAACCCTTTTGCCAAAATGCTCATTTCCATTATTTTCTAACAGAAATTCATTTGGGGTTCGTTGGTCTCTTCTGATCAGTGCCCACATAACACCAAATCTGCTCTCCCTTGAGGAACCAGGTTTAAACTCAACCTGCGCTGGAAGGAAAGCAACCCTCCAGTTTTGAGTCAATATTGTCATGTTCTCCCTTTCCCACTGACAAGGAGCTGTGAAATCCAAGGCCATGCATGCCAGGATCCCACAAGTTCCCAGTGGGAAAACAGCCCATTGACTGACAAAGACTAAAGAACAGGATTGCAGCCGAGCAGAACAGAAAGGGGCCAATTTCAGAGCAAATGTTTCCAATTTCGCAGTTGTAGCCTCACCATTTGGGGTGTGTGTGTGTCTGTGTGAGACATCCCTTGCATTTCCCTTGGCTGAGGGAGACAGAGGTAAACCCAGACACAGCATTTCAGTATTATGTGAGCTGACTTACAGCCTCACAGCTCCGCTGGCCTCTCAGTTAATGTTTATAAAGCTCAATATTTGTGCAGTGCTCTGCAAGGGGAGGAATATTAACCAGAAAGTCCAGAGGGGGGGATCCAGGAGAGCAGATCTTACTCCAGGCAAGGCACTGGCTGTCTCCCTGGCTGCAGCGGGGCACCTGATGTGACACAGAAGCTGGGAGAATCAGAGGCAAAGTTTTAGCCCTGAGCATTTAATTGAGGCTCCAAGTGCAAGTGTGTCTGCAGAGGTAAAGGGCAGCCAGGACAAATCTCTGGGCACAGTGGCTGAGCTGCCAAAATAGAGTTAAACACTGCCATGTTCTTCGTACTGAAATACTTGGAAATCAAGCCAAGAAACTGGACTTTAGGGAAAGATCAAAGGATAAGTACATCTCACCGACTTGTTTCCTTTTTAATTTTTTTTTTCCAAACTCTGATCAGATTTGCAGGAGGGAAAATGTGTTTTAAAGAGGAGAGAACAGGCTGCCCCTCCAGAGGACTCTCCCTGCTCTGCCTGGAGCTGTATTAACTCTGTCTAAAAGAAGTAGCCATGTCATGACTCATACTTTCCACTCCCCATAATCCCTCTCAGTAGGGTGCAGATTTAAGAGTTTTCCTCCGACTTCAGTTTTGTTATAATTTATGCACCTGCTTTGAAAGAGCCTTTGAAAAACCTGACACTGGAGAAAAAAGAAGCCTGTTCTATCTGTGTGATGGACAGGCTGAAAAAAACCAACCCCAGCGCAGTGGAATTCTGCATTACCAGGAAAAGAACGTCTGCGTCTATAACTTCCCACCAGGCTGTTAGTAATCAAAAATAAACTACTAGAAATCCTTTGTCAGAACAAGGGCAGAGCTTAAGTGAAAGAATAAGCAATTCAACAGAGTCAAAAGTGTGTGGCTGACACAAGACAGAGCAAATGTCTTTTTTAAAAAACACGCCAATGAATTATGTACCAGCACATGCTCAAGGGCCCGGATCTCACGTCCAGCTCCCAGTGACACCAGCAGCAGCCGTGCCGGGTTCCACATGCTTCTGGGCCTTCAGAACCAACCGCTAGGCAGAGGGTACTTTTATAAAAGGAATTTTTATGGAGTTTTGGAAAGGTCAATAAATAAAATCTAAGTATTGACTTGCTCATTACTTCAGTGACTTTTTTGCATTATCCCCGAGTCTGAAACAGTGAATACCACTTCTTCAAAGGCACTTCAGAGGTTCAGTTTTATACCTTACAACGGACTGCGTCACCATTGCATCTAAAACTCTGCACATTCTCTGTTCTGCGCTGCACATTAGTGCAGAAGGGAAAATACAAATCGCATCTCCTCGCTGGTTTCTATGAAAACGGAGTTCATCTCAAAGGGCAGATTTCATTGCTCCCATCCCACAACAAAGAGCTCCCAATGGGAGCTATCTCAGTGCGTTCCCACCTGGCTGTCAAGCTGGTGTCCTCAGCTCAACACTGCCCAACGCACCCCCTCAAGTAAGGTCCTGCCCTACAGCCCCTTCTCCCTCATACAGAAGATACAGCTGTAAACTAGGAAGTTTTCCTTGGGTCACCGTTCATTTAGCATCATTTTACAGCTCCATTGCTCTGAGTTGTCTATTTTTATTATCTCATAGATCACTCCCTCCACCAAGAGAAATAGCAGCGAGTGCAGGGCATATGCTGGAAAAACAAACAGTTTTACTGCTGGCTTTCTGGAAGCTTTTGGTAAATAACTCCACCTGGTCCTACGTGCACTTTGTTCTAAAGTGGTGATAGTATCTACCTGCCTGACGTGGTGCTTTCTGACGTTGTTAATTAAGAAAATGTTGAGTTTTATTGGTGTTTGCATTTGGGGCTGTGTTTTGGATGTACGAATGAATGGTGCCCCTGGGGAAAATGATTATTTCTACTGGAATGCAAAAACTAAGAAATATATGACAAATGGAGACAGACCCTCTGAAAACAGGTTAGTTTACGCAATTCATTTCTAGAAAGTCATATTACCCAGCTGAGAGTATATAAATGATGCAAAATTGCCAAGGTGGTGAGCTATTTTGGTATATTCCAAACTCAAGTGATAATATCTTGGTACTCCTGTGATGGATTTATCGAGTGCTAGTCCTTCTGCATACTGTCTTGTTCTGCAGTCAATGAGTATCTCTCCTCAGAAAAGCTCAGGAGCCTTTACCATCCATCATCTGGATGACTGCAAATATCTCCTTAATGGTGCGAGTCCCAGGAGTGATTTGCAACTATATAAGAGCATGAAATTTTAAGAATCCTCCTTTCCATGGAGCTTCCCCGGATGTTAATAATGGTAAGGAGACACAAGGGTGGTGGGAAGAGATTTGGAAGTTTGCTGGTGTACATTAAAAGTGGATCCCATAGGCAACATCTCCAGGTTACCTGTGACCTTCACCATTCTTAGTGCTGCTAATACAGACACTCCACACCGATCTTCTCGTATCATTAAACAAATTTAAAAGGAGCAAATTTGATAGTTTCTGCACTTTTATACCCTTCCCCCAGCAGAGGGGGAAGCATTCACTTGGAAACCTCAATTATAACGCAGCTGTCAGCTCTATAATTAGACCAGTCAGCTCATTTTGAATGTGGTGTGTGTTATTCACCTCAAATAACAAATAACCTGCCATTCCACCCACACTTTGTACACCTTATAAATACACATACAGTCCGGTGCCTGTGCGGCACCATAAAATGAACCTCTGCTGCTTTGAAAATCCTGGTGTGGACACCTAGTTGCAGTCTTAGCTTGGATAGATGCAGCTTGTACCTTCTACCAGAGGCAGAACTCTCTCGTTGCTTTTCCTGCAACACAGAGCTCAAATTAAAGACTTTGATCAAATGCTGCCAGAAACGCTGGCAGTGCTGGGAAGGGGCTCTGTGGGGATGAAGATATGACAGCAGCCATCAGAACAGAGTTTCCTCAGCCTTTGCTGGTGCATAAAACGCTATTCATCAGCCCAGCAGCCTGGAGCACCCCAATGCACACTTGCCGCTTACCGTCTTACATGAAACCTCATAGACCACCTGAGACCTCTGTAAATAGCAGGGGAAATATAAACAAGAGCAAATCTCTTTTTTTAGATTAGAATTTAGATTTAGATTTAGAAAAAGCCTTAGCGCTGGTGTGCCATCGACTTCTGAACCCAAAGAAACTCTCTTTATTTTGGAGGGATCAGACAATCCCATGGCAACCAGTCCTCCAGACCGATTGTTGTTTGATCAATACACCTTAAGTCATTAATCAGAAACCTAATGTACACTCTTGAAAAAGAGGCAATTTGGCCCATACATATACTGTAAAACTGCCACGTATCGGAGTTATTTTGGGATAACATGCCGTGGGGTCACAGAGCACCTGTGATGGAATCATTTGCTTCCTTTGCTGCAGAATGCTTTTATTCAACCCGCAGTGACTAACTCAATCACAAACACAAGGTAGCCTTTGCCATCCACAGTCTCCATGGCTTCAAATACGCAATTGAGGAGTAAACTGTCTTACACACAGCGCACACAAAAACATCACCGTGGGGAGTTAGTGCAAAGCTGGTGTATGGTAAACCCAAGCCCTGGCTTCCAGCAGCCCAACTTCCACACCCAGGCAAGCCTCGGCAAGCTCCCGGCTGAGCCCTTCTCCCTGCCTGAGCCGATGTATTTTCTCAATGCTTGCTGTTGAGAAAATAACATAATTGCACACCAAAAGCTAAATCTAATGAAACCATATTGATTTTGTTGTTAAGGCCTATGTTTCTAGGACTGCTGGCCTACGAAGATGTGTTTTCCAAACAGTACAGATACAGAAAAGTGCAGAAAAATCTCATTAACGATAAAACAAATAACCCGGCAATCCAACAGTGCTTGTTTCAAATTCAAATCCTAACGGTGACAGATTTTAACGTGCTCGGCTTTTTGCCTCCTACTTGATAATGGATATTTTTGAATGTCACTAGATCACTGGTCATTAGATGCATCTTTTATATCGTACCCCTATCAACAGAGGAGGGAGGGGGCTCAGAATGCCACAGCTCCTCTGTACAAGAGCACTGTGACTGAATGCCCACAGAAAATCAGAAGGATAGTGAAGAGAGAACAGCTGGTGTGTGAGAAGGAAAATTACGGTATTGCCAGTAGTTTCTGGCTACAGAGCCGGATGACGCTGAGCAGAGATTTCGTACATGAGGGACTGTCCAACTTGAAAATCCACGCCCAAATCCAGTGCTGGGATCATGGCCCCTAGAATAACACAGGTAAAAGTTTCTCTCCCCTCCCTGCCTTTTTCTTAAATTCCTTTATTTTTTTCCAAAGTTTTTGAAGTGCAGAGTTGCAAAGGAATGCCTAAGAGATGAACTGAGGGTAAATGATGAAAAATGGCAAGTCTGGGCAGCTCAGAGGGTGGTAGCTTTTGGTGTCTTCTCTGGGTGTGAACACCTGGAAGAGGAGGGCAACAAAGGACACTGATGTCACTCCAAGTAAAGACATCAAAAGGAAAAAATAAAACGGTGGCTTCACCCAGAATTTAAGGACAGGAGGTAAATACTGAGGCAACATGATCTATCCTTACCAGGTCTCCTGCCCCTTTGTGGGCCAAATGGGACCCTTCTGCCACCCCTGTTGCTACAAGGGTTTGCTGGTGATGAATCTCTCCTTGATGTCCTTGCTTCTCTGTGTCACCACAGGGGCCCAGATTGCCTCAATAGACACACGTCTCTTCCACGGCACTGATCTGCTTCGTGAGAGCATGAGCACACCTTTAGTCAGCTTTGGTGGGGTGAACGCACATTATGAAAGCACACGCTGGAAGTGAAGCCTACGCGCACATGCTTTGCTGAATTAGACTGGAATAAATCATCAGCAAAGAAACTGCGTTCAAAGATTTGGTGTGGGTATTTGCACCGAGACACTACTGTTGTTTCCCATAAAAATCTTACAGACAGGGCAGAGATCACTGGCCAATGTCAACAGACAAAATGTGGTTTCTACAGCAATCTCTTCACCTCAGCATAGGCAGAAACTGCAGAAAACATCAGCTGTCTTTACAATAATCACTGCACAAAGACTCAGCGCCGTCTACCTGGCGACTTCAAGCATGCTGGGGAAGTGCTGCTCTCCCAGATTTGGCCGTTCATTATCTTTCACTTCCATACAATCTGCAGGGCAACAGCTTTCCAGCATTGCCTCCCCAGGAAAGTCTCTTTCTCAGAAGAGAGCAGACTTTCATGCTTACAGTCCAAAACACAAGCATGCAAGAGTACACTGTCCAGAAGGAAAACAGAGCCCAGGATGCATATTAATTACTGGTGGCATAAAGCCCAGGCAAGGTTGCTGCTCCATAGCCAGGCTATAAATCTGCCCAAATAGGATTCTGACCACGTCTGCCTTGTTTATATTACAAAGTTTTATGGCCATGTGATTCTTCACCTGGAGAGGAATAGTATCCCTGTGCAGCCAGTTAAGGACTGAGATTTATTATCTGGCAAAAAAGACCTCAATGTTCTCCGCAGGCTGGAGAGCATCTGCCTGTGCTGGCTGCTGGCTGGCTCCAGCGCTCCCAGGGTTGGGGGTTTTCCTGGGGGAACCGCTCAGCCACTGTCCCTACAGTGGGACCCCCGCTCCGGAGCTGGTTAAAAGTTTCTGGAAAAGTTTTATGCCTTTGTTTTGCCTAGAAAAAAGCTTCAGAATAACAGAACGGCTTAAGCCGCTCAGCCAAGAGCTGCTGCTGCATGGATTTCTGCTTCGAGAGGGTTTTTGCTATGCAGTTTGGGAAGATATTTCCAAATGAGGTCAAAAAGGGGTTCTCCCCACTTTATCTTGCTCTCTTGCCATGAGACTGGCTCTGCAATGCTGGCAGGAGAGAGAAACCAAGCGTTGCTTTCACCAGGGAGGTGAAAGGACTTCATCTCAATGTGCAATGAGAGACAGATGCCTGAATTTGGAAAAACACAGACTCTCTTACCCATTTCAGCTACACCTTGCATCTCCTGGGCCCAACAGTGTCAAAACTGCAGCCACAAAAAGCAGAAGAGAACTAAATGGCCACTTAGGATGCTAGGGCTCAGGCTCATGAGCTGCTTCACAGTGGCTTACCAGCACGGAGAGGTAACTGCTGGCATTCCCGCTCCGAGGGGGCACAGAGCACCAGCTCGGCTGGCTGCTTTGGCACTGCCTGCACGGTTGACTTGGTATGGGAAACGCTTGTGCTTCGAGCCTGACCTGGGATTTGGGAAAGTCTCAGTGTGCCTCAGTTTCCCTGCCTGCAAGTGGGCTTAAGCAGACTCCTGCAGGGAACTGCGATCCCCTCCGGAGGAACACTATGGACACTGACCAGAGCAGAGAACAGCCTTCTCTGTAGATACGAAAGATCCATTTTCTGCAAGCAGAAGAAAGTGTCCAAACTGACAAAAAAATAAAAGCTGACTATTGAACATCTGTTCCACAGAAACAATCTCTCCAGGCCTCTTGGATGTTGCAGATGACACATTAACCTTAAGCGCTGAAGAATTTTAATTGGAGGAGGAAAATGTCCTTATTTTCATAGAAACTGAGCCAGCACACGCGCCTGGCCGCCTCAGAGAAATGGGTCCTTCAATTGCACCATAAGTCACTCTCTCTTTGCTATGTGCTTAACGTTAAGCAGATGCTTAAGACGTGTTGACTTCAAGGAGACTACTCACATGCTGAAAGTTATGCATGTGCTGAAGTTTTCCACTCTTAGCAAGGTTTTCGTTTTGCCTTTAGCCAGATCCAGCTGGAGGGTCAGCTGAATCTGAGCATCATGTATGCCCCAGGCAGAGCAGGAGGATCGGCTGTCTGGTTTGATACTCACTCGAAGGAGATAACTTTGAAAAAGGGCAGGGGCAGGCAACTTCCATCCCTTGTTATTATATGAACATGTAGCTCTGAAATTCTCCATTCTGTACTGGGTCTCAAAGGAAAATATTTGAAATAATCCATATTCATTAGAGTTTTTAATCCCTCACACACCAAAATTCAGCAGGCAGCTAATGAAGAAGCCAATCACACAGCACTTCACCCCGACCAGAACAGGTGCAGGGGCTGGAGCTTTGCCATACTTGCTCTCTGTTCTTTGGCACAGGGTATCATCACTTTACTTCACATATATTGAAACAACCCAACAGTTTAAGGAGTCAATCTGAAAGGAAAAAAGGTGACATTCACAATTAATTATTAGCTGTTGACCACCTAAGATACTAAATCAAAAAGATGACAGCTGGTCAAACTAAGTTTTATCTGTATTCCTTCTGAAGAACACAAGCAGAAATGATGCTGTATCAGCAGGGCAGTGAAAAGGCAGACTGTGGGGTTTTTACCCCTTGAAGTAGTGCTCCAATATACAAGTGGAGAGCAAAGAAGCAGTACCCAAAGGATTTATGACCTACCAAGGCAAGCACAGGTGAAGCGAAGAAAGTTTTTCTGTCTTTTGCAGATGTTGGTCAGAGGTGCTAGAGAGAAAATCGCCTTTTGGAGTTTGTGCAGGAAACTCATAGCAAAGCCATGACCCCGATATGCCAATATCAGCCACATCTCTGCCCAACAGACCATTTACCTCTCTCAGTTTGGGGTTTCAGCCCTCCTGCATGGAGGGAAGACACACCAGAGCAGTACAACGCCATGGGGCTGAATTCAAGAACAAACTCAATTTTGACTCACTGGACTCATCAGAAATACTTTGGGAAACACTGCAGCAAGGAGGTCAACAGTGAAGGACTTTCCGTGAAAGAAACAAGCTTTTAAAGAGGGGTTTGCAATGTATTTTTGGTGCAAAAGATCATTCTGTGGGCAGGAAAAGGGAGCCCGTTACCAGTGTTATTCCCCCCAAAAAATGATAAGGAAAAGAAATACTCCATCAGGTAGGTGATAACGCAGGGAACAAGAGATGAAATGACAGCAGAGATTTGAACTGTTTAAGGACCCAGTGGAAAAGGAAAAAAAGGATAAAAATAGGAAGAGACTCAGTACATAGTTTCCTTTAGGATATGAAGTCATTAATTACTGATTGAAAGGATCTGATTTGCTGACCATTCAGACACACAACTGCACTTTATGCAATGATGCGTCTAATTTGCACACAATTATCCTGTTTTTCCACACGCAGATTGAATAATTGCTTGTGTAAACCACAAGATACATTTGCGTATTCCAGCTATCTGATCTGCATGCTAAATCACAGCAACTGTGTGTACAACCTAGCTCTTCATCCTTCCTGCGCACACACATGCCTGCCTAAGTCTGCTTAAATCAAGACTACAGATTACATCTGTGTGGAAAGTATCGGCAATGCACTCATGTACTGAAACTGCCACGGAGTGCCTGAGGGAATGTTTCCCAGTTGCTTTAGGATTGGTTTATTGCAACAAAACCTGTGATGCAATCAGTTGAGGTGAATTAAGCTGGGACAGCCAAAGCAATAACTTTCTTTCCATATCTGCTCTGCTTGCTGGTTTGGAGATCCGTGCGAGAGAAGGAAAACCAAACAGGTCCTTTAATGCCTCACCGCTTTGCCCATCCCAGAGTCCTACTGGAAACTGGGATGGCAGTTTAAGTGAGCAAGCAGTGGCGAGGTGAGCGGCACAGTTGAAGAGCAGGCAGAGGCACGCCATCCTTCCGCCACTCCTCCATAACCAAACTGGCCCGTTCCATGAGGGATTTGCAATTATGGAAACTAAATCCTATACCTTTCTACAGCAGTTTCTGTTCACTCTGTAAAACATATTTATGACTTGGTTTGGGGTAACATACATGAGCTGTGAGTCAGGACAGTGTTGCACTTCATGCTCTATAAGCATGGAACAAAAAGATGGAACTTCCTACAAAGAGTTTATGAATGAAATAAAATGCATCTATAACTCCTGGAAGTGGCATTGCCATGCTCAAGTTTCTCTGGACCATGAAGCAAGTTTTCCAGAAGATAGTGCAAGCTAAGAAGTATTTCACAGCCACTTTACAAGAAGCTCTTAAGAGCGTCTTTAAAAATAATTACTAAATCAAGTGGGGTTTGTTCATGACCAGAAACTTTAGCAAATTTGTTCTTTAGCTTAATGGACATGCAAAAATAATGAAATTGTACCTGCCCCAGTCTTCAGCAGAGAAGAAAGAGAGGCCTGATGCATTTGCCTAGCATGATGACAGTCTCATATTTCAGAAGGTAGATTGCATATGCTAAAGCTGGCTTTGGCTGGGCCTGCAGGTGTTAAACGAAACCATTCCCTGGGATTGCTGGAAGTCTAAAATTACTCCTATAGAATAACATCGTGTGTAAACACAGACCAAGAGAGCACAAACATGTCAATTAGCCAAATGAACTCTGATACCTGACATGATCTAGACTACAGCACATCTTGTGTTCGGTAGAAATATCTCCTTACCAGGACAGACCAAAAATGCCCTGTCCCATCATCCTGAGTCACATACAGGAACTTGGAGTCAGGAAGGGGTCAAAATACATACAGTGAGTGTTGGGTCAGTGGGTACCTTGGGTAGCATGAAGGTTGTATGAGGTTTTGTTTCTGAAAAGCTCCCTTTGATAAGATCTGCTTCAGTCAAGACAGGGCTAGTAGGCCCCAGATCAGTTGGAATTAATCAGACTTCGCACACTACACCTCATCTGCTTCAAATTTACTTTGAATGATCAAAATAACAATACTTATTAGGACCCAATGTACCCGGAGTCAGCTACCAAGCTCACAACTTTGTCAAAATAAATCAAAAGTAGATGCCAGTCATGCCATTTGCCATCTCCTCTAGACGTTGGCATATCTAAGAGCTCTCATGGTACCAGAGGGTCTTCAGCACTCCTGGGAAACTGGGTCCACACGAACTTCTCGTAGCCCCTCCCAACATTGACACAATCTATCTTAATACATGGCAGAAACTGGCAGGTACTTAACACTGAAAACCAAAACTGCTGTTGTGTGAGCCTGCCTTCCTCATAGCAACAGGTAACACATTTAAAAGATGTGGTTTTTCTCAGCTAAATGCTGCAAAACCTGCTGAGATCAATCAGACTCTTACCTGGAGAAGATTAGAGGCTAAGAATGACTGTGTGTTGACTAACCTAACTTTAATTCAGCTCGCTGGCAATAAGATGAGGTACAGCTGTAAAGTGAGAGAGCATTTGCTGGCAGAACATTGGTATTTATTTATTTTTCATCTATCTTCTACCCTAACAAAAGCTATTCTTTCTCAGAACAAACCCAGGCTTAAGTGACGTCAGTCAAGATAATAAGACACAGATGCTCACGTAACTCTTAGTCCAAGGGCTGAGGGGAAACGTTAAGGTGAGCGTTGCAGTCCACCCTGTGCAGGACTTCCTGAGGTGGTGTGCACAGAAAGGCGAGAGCTACGCTGGCTGGGGACACCACAAAAGCTCCTGCCCCTGCAAAAGCAGGCTCAGCCCAGGAGCAGCTCTGCAGTGTCTCCCTGTGGAAGGGAAGAGGTGACCCCTTGGTGGGACCAGCTGCACTGGGCTGAACGTTTTGTGTCCCTCGCACCTGTCTGGTGGAGGCACTGGAAGAGACCCTGTCGCTGTGACAGCCTTGATGGTCTGCTGGGGGTTAGAGACCCTTCATGGGACAATACATACACTTGAAGGGCTGCATCTTGGTGACCCGTCCTGCAAGGGATAACAAGAGGGCTCTCTTGGAGTGAGAATCAGTCAACCCTATCGCAGAGGCTGCTTCAGAGAATGCCCTCGGCCACCAGCTCCACTGCTTTCAACCAGGAACACGAATTCTGCTGCCAATACCAATTTTCCTCTTGCCAGCAGAGATAATACGATGTTGGTCTAGAAAATCTCCTAACTGCTGTCTTCAACTTGTGTCCAACACCACCCAACTTCAGATGTAATGGCACCGATACACTGACAGGCAGACTGGTCAATTCCCTTACCATCATTTGGTAGCTGTATTTTGAGTATCTGCTCCAGCTTGCTTTACCTTTCTAGACCAGGTTTGCTCTTGCCTGTATCTGGGAGATTTTCTCATTTACTATTTCTTCTACGTTGTCATATTTAAGTGTAGATTGATAATAATAGTTACTGCAGCAGGCAGTTGTGAGGATTACTTAATTAGTGTTTGTGAAGCACTTTAAGATCCTCAGATGAAAGAAGCTAAGAAATGCAATGTATAATTATTATGTATTATTAATAAACTTCTGGCACATTGACGGAAGAGGAGACAACACTTCCCCCCCCCCCCTTTTCTTTTTAGAAAAGATTTAACTTTTATGCTATGAAGGACAGAGATACCAAAAATTCACAAATAAACAAGGAATGGAAGCACCCTATTCCATCACGGAGGCTGGGTTTTTCAGATAGCAGACAGCAAACATTGCCTCAGAAAGTGAGTTACATTCCTTGTCTATCCAGACAATTGATGAACCCCTAGCTTTGAGAATGGACAGATATGGAGAAGTGCAAGGGTGTTACGGTAACCGCTAATAGTGGAAGTGGTCAAATGCACCAGTTACAAGAAGTAAAGAAGCATTTAATGTGTCATCACTATGGTTAATAAAAGCATGCGATGCAAAAGGAATTAAGGGTGCAGAGCAACAGACGGACATTTTGTAACAAAGAGGAAAGTTACAGCCGGGTGAATGAAGCTTTTCAGAGCTGAGAATGTGCCAGATACAAATGAGATTCCCAGAAATATGAAGAAACCTGATCTGAGCTGGATTCGTAGGCAGTTTCATGGAAGTGTTAAACTCTTATGTATTACAGCTGCCTCATGAATGCTTGCGGCTGGAATCCAGCTACACCAGAGGAAAAAAGTGGCCCAGGGATTAGGGGTGGATTACGATTCCGTTCCTCGCTCCATCACAGACCCTGAGAAGCCAGTTAGTGCCTCTGAACACTCGCCAAGTAAAGGGGGATAATCATGCTGCTCTCCTTCACAAGACAACTGGGAGGACAAACGCTTTACAGCACACTCAGGTGCCAGAGCAGAGAAAGCTAGGGACTGGCAGCCACCGAATCGCTGCAGAAAATGGTAAGAAAAGTCACATAAAACAATCCTCAGGGAGCCAAGGAGCTGCTCCTAGTGCTTAGTACCACTACACGTTTCCTTTCCTGGTTTACGCTGCCATCACATACCATTGAAACCAGCCAAGTAAAGCATATGTGGCATGCGGAAGAGATTTCTTGTGTTATGGAAAGTGTGCTTGCTAGAGTTCCTGCCCCTGGAAAAGATTTTAAGACTGAGACAGACCTTTGCTCACATCTTCAACTTATTCTTTTAGCAAAATCAGTACTTTTAACAAGATACCCACGAGGAATCTTTAGCCTAAAATAAAATTTGTTAAGTATAATCATATTTTAGAAACATTTTGTCCATCAGTACCAACGAGAGCACATTTCTGGTGTTTATGTACTGCAAATGAGATTTACAGCTCCATTTTGTTCAAAAATGAGAAAGAGCAAATGGACTTAAATAAAATAAAACAAGACTAATCTGTGCTTCTGGCTAGAGACTCTGCATGAAGCCTAGTCCAAACAGCATTGAATAAGTTCAGCTCATAATAACTGGAACCGATTATGTACCAGACAAAAAATGAACTTTAAAATAAATTGTTCCTTCCATTTGTTTTGACTGTTCATCCAACTTCTGTTAGTGACACAAGTTTGGGGTTTTTTATCAGATTAGATGGATGCCCAATGGATGTTGTTTTTCACGTGAGATTTGATGACACAAGATTCGGGTATCAAGAGCTTTGGTTTTTGCTTTGCTATTGATTTCTCTCATCCACACCCTGGGTTCAGACACACAACCAAGCAGCAGAGCACTGAGTTAAGGCCACCTTTCCCACACCGCAGTGCCAGCACCTCAGGGGAACTCACAAAGCACCCACAGCCTTTGGACCAATGGTCGATATCATTGGACCAGAATAGCTGCAAACTTCAGCAAAAACACTCACAGAAATCACAACAGGTCTGGGAGAGATTTGTGAATGGGCAAAGGGAAACATTCTTAGAAATGTCAAAACATCTGTGAGGCCAAACTGAAGGAAACTCCTGAACCACCAAAAAGCCCGTGCTCTGTCCCTCACGTTCACATGGATACTGTTACTCTCAAAGGTGGCAATTGTTTAGTCTGAGGAGAAACTACTGTTGAGTAACTTTTGAGTTGTTCATTACATTTACTGTGCTAAAAGAGGAGCTGGCTGCCAAGATTTGTTCTTAGTTGAAAATAAATACCTCCCATATACAGGTTAATTTTGGTATAAATTAATTTCCATACAGAGGGGCAATTTTAATATAATATGTGTGCACACATATCAATATACACTGTATTAAATATGCATTATGATTTATTATATCATTTCATCATACAATTATATAGAGTCTAACATACATACTCTCTTGCTATTCAATACAGTTTAAGAGCATCCCCTCCCTACAGTCTGACTTGCATCACAGACTGCTGAAAATGCCCAAGTACAGGCCTTTGAGATCTGCCAGAGAAAACCTTTCCATTTTTCTATAACTACTCTTCCTCAAACATGACAAAGTTTTCCAGGCTGGGCTCGTTCAGGTAGGAATATCTATGCTGAAACAAAGAGGGCTCTGCTTTCTCCCTCCATGCCCTCGCATAAACTGTCAGAGGGCTGCCAGCACCTTTCCCTCTGTGATAACACTCTGCAGCAGCAGGCGAGGGCCACTGGCAGCTCACCTATTCCATGAAAATGCACTGACAAGAGGGGACAGGGGGAAGCCAGCCCCCACTTCCCCCCCAGCTCTGCCCTGGCCTTCCTCACTGACCTTGGGCAATGATCACCTCTTCACTTTAAGATGGGGATAATACACATATCACAGGTTTGTCCTGGCCTTAAGTAATCCATCTTTTCAAAGTACTTTGAGAGCTTTGCTTGATGAGTACAGACGTTATAATGCTCATCTGTTCCCATTACATTCAATGGGAATTTTACCCTCCACAGAAGCAGGGCTGGGGCTGCTGGTGTTATTGGGGGGCCTAGAAAAGAAACGTGCTTGGGATATTTAAATGCTAGCATTTTGGAGGGTGCTATAGCAGGTCTGAAGGTGCAGTGTTTGCCTAGAGATGCTCAGCAGTCTTCCAGGCTTGCTCTAGAATAGAGAGTAGAATTTTTTCATTGAAAATCGGAATGAGACCTCACCAAGTCCTGCTAGTAAACATGTTCAGCTAGCACCAGGTTGTAAAGGAGATAGGAGAGGTCAAGAAAAGCTAGGAGAGCAGACAGAAACCAGAGACCAGCCAAACTCAGCGGGGAAGGAAACTTGCTACAAGGTTCACTTTTGTTGTACTGAGTAATTGAGAACGCCAGGAGGTGAGCATGGGGCTATTGCCCCAGAGAGTAAACTTAGGGCAAGGTCATCCTAAGCATAATGGGTGCCAAAGCTAAAGCAGCTCAGGCACAACAGTTAAGCGTGGGGCAGGGATCCCTGAGCTGTTGCCAGCTCACAGGTCCATGGCACAGAGCAACACAGAGCCGATTTACCCACTCAGCCCCTGAAGTGGTTTTGTCCCACAAGGACAGTGACATCCAAGCCCCCAGGCTATTACCATGCTGCAGTAGCAGTGCTCCCATCCTAGTGCAACACATGGGAAGCCCATGATGGAGCTGAGCCTCTAGATCTAGGAAAAAAACTGGGCAACTCTCATAGCAGCAAGGGGCTGATCCTTGTCTGCCTTAATGTAGTAGAAGCAGTAAAAACATGTAGCTTCAATGTATAGCTTCTTGAGAGGAGGCTGATATTAATGTCTTGCTCACATTCACTGGCCACATTGCGCCTCTTCTGCTGCTGCCACGTATCTCCATGGACTAAATCATATTGACTGTGTTTATTATAAGAACTAAGTGATCAGCTGTGAACTTTCTTTGACATAAATATTTTGCCATTAGCAATGAGAAATAGCAACGCTCATGTTGTAAAAGTAACATTGGATTGTTCCTCTCCATGGAGGCATTTATGTCAAGAGAAATCAGAGGGAAATTGTGATCTTCAGGATCAAGAGCAACAGGCAAAAGCAGGAACGTGTTGGCAACAGTATTTATCCCACTGTGTAAAAAAATTAAAAATTAAAAATTAAGGAAGTGTTTTAAGAAATGAAAAGAATTGATTTTTCCACCCAGCTGCAGAGTGCCTCTGCATAGCTTGCTCTGAGCGCCACTGCAGTCAGTGCACACCCGCCAGGCACGGCACGCTTGACTCGGCAGCGTGTGCGAGTGCTTTGCGTAGGAACCGGCTGAAATTGCACCCGCACTTTGTGTGCATTACCCCATGTGGCATTTCCTGAGTGGATCAGGCCCAGCACTTTTCTGAATCCCATTATTACTCAACCTCTGCAGTTACAGCTGAACAAAATAGGGATTTTCCATTCTTGCAAGATTTCCTGTCTTTTTGACTGGTGATGTTGGCACTTTAAACCATGTCTGCTTGTAGGCTGAGCAGGATGGGAGAACACCGAGAAGCGAGAGGGAATTAATTTCTTAAAGAGATTTTTCAAAGGTACAAATGAGAGCTGCTGCTTTAAAAATAGCATCGACTATACTTCTATAGCACACGTCCTCTAAGGAATTCAGCCTGAGCGTGTAAGCTGTCGCTTCCCTCCTGAGGCAGGCAGTCTCATGCTGATATGGGTGCTTAGGCTCAGGGAGGGCCACAGACTTGCTCCGGGCTCTCCCTCTTAGAAAGTTACAGAGAAGTCAAAAAGCCAGGAGTATGCCTACATGTGTATGTTCATGCATACTGTACTCCATGGACTGTATGGCAAGCACATCAAAAGAACTACTAGGTGTGACAATTTTACCTTTCCTTTTATAAGATTCTTTAGAGACTACAGATCCACAGGTTTGTGTTGTAAACTGCCAAACACTAAATATTTTCAGGCAGGAAATGCCAGGCAGCCGCTTGCCTGGATCCAAGGGACCGTCAGGTCTGCAGTTCCAGGTCTGGAGAAAGGGTCACTTTTGAAGGGTGAGGATCCCACCTGAAGGGCTTAGTTCAAGCCGCTTAGTGGCAGATGCAGCATCTCATGTCACATTAGGGGTATGGGAGACTAACACACTGATGTCATGGCCAGGGTGTCTCCTGGGTTACACAGATTCCTGGCAAGGTTCTTCAGAGCCAGGAAAGAATGACAGGACACAATCGGCAGGCTGGCAATATCACTGGGTTCTACCCCAAAGTGAGAGTTAAGTGAGACTGTAAGGCAGAGGAGTTCTGGGAACTGGCAGCACATCAATACGTTGTGGGAAGGTTACTGGTGAGACAGAAACAGAGGACACATTGCAGGGAGCTGGACATAGGAATCAGGGCTCCGCAGACAAAAGATTTAAGCACCCAGAAAGGAGTTGCAGGATGAAAAGATATTGATACAGAACAGCAATCGTTTGTGTGTCCACAAGACAGTGCTGTGCTAGAAACCCAGCGATAAGCTATAGACCAAAGTGGCAAATCCCTGAACCCAGGGGAAAGGCTTTGGAATGAGGCTCTGCTTTAAAGGATCTCCAAAGGCAGGAGTTTGCTTTGAATGAAGGGAAAGAGTCTCCTATATAGAGCAGAAAAACCAAGACAGTAGTTGCATCAAAAATTGAAAGTCACAGATGCAAGCAAAATATGGACAATCTGGCTTTAACAGGCAAAATCAACATCTGCCCAGTGATGGGAGTTCTCAGAGACAGAAAAGACACGGCTAAGATGTGACCCCAGCAATTAGGGAGAGGGCTTTCCTCTGCTGAATGCTAAATTCAGGCAGGTTTAGAGATGAATGAAAACTGCATGCCATAAGGGAGGGCCAGGAATAGAAAGCCCATGTGGGGGAAGAACGCTCTAGATGTAGCAAATGCATCTCCAAGAGGCTTTATCATTCTTATTTTGTCACTACTATCAACAATAATAAGAAAAGAGCTTACCGAGCAACCTCCCCAATCCCTAAGAAATGCATCCAGAGATTAGCAGCGGAGAGCAGCGGGCAGCTCGAGAAAAGCTGTTCAACAAATGTAGAGGCATGCATAATAAGATTACCAAATTGGAGTTGAATGTTTTCAAGGATAAACGTGATATTATTGCACTGGCAAAGACACAGCAGGAACAGGGGAAAGGATGAGAGATAGCCTGCCAGAACGGAGGGATTGCTGCAGCTGAGCTCCCAACAGGACAGGGACAAGTGGGAAGTGGAGGCAGCGAGGAGGAGAGGAAGTGCACATCCTACTTGACATGCAGATATGCAGAGAAGCTTTTTGCAAAGTGGGTGATGTCATCATGTTTTTCTCAGCCTTCAGGACAGCAAGGGAAAAATAGAGGAAACCAGCACATGCAGAGGAGTCTGTAAGATGAGCAGACTTCCCCCTCCCCACCCCCCCCCCCACTGTGTAATACTAATTGCTCAAATATTGATCAGGGAAATAATTTGCAAGGACTAAAAGAAGAAAGGATTATTTTTTTCCCTCTTAAGAGGCAAAGAGGGCAAGGTTCTTGCAGAGTTGATGGAAAGGTCCAAGTGATCAGATCATGGTTTCCAAGACCATATAAGTTAATTAAGATGTTGGATTGGTCTAATTTGTTATTTGTTTATACTGGGAAACATGGAACAACTGCTGTCTGTGCTTTTTCAGGATTCCATGAAGTCTAACTGGAATTGCAGCTAGGCTGCTTCTCCCAAGGGGCACCAATGTCTCACTGGGCAGGTGAGACACCCACAGATGCTAACTAGCTTAATAAAAAACAAGCTACAGGAGGGCCTTCTGCTTTGGAAATCCAGGGCTGCTGGCTGGGTTGTGGGCGACAGAAGCCAGCTGCCCAGGCTTAGCCGTGGTGAGGGAAGGAGCAATTAAGGTTAAAAGCCCAAACCAGAGTGGTGGAGAACTGCTAGCCACTGCTGACCTGACATGGGCACTAAGTCCTAAGGAAAAGCAGTAGTTCTGCTTGGCTTCTGGAGAGCTGCTTTTCTTGCCTGGGGAAAAGAAATCTATTGTAATACCTATGCCAGAACATATCTGCACCTCATCATCTAGGGTAAATCCAGACAGAAGTGAGCACCAGAGTCTCCTCCATGGTTAAAAATGGATGTTGTGAGTACACCAAAGTACAGGAATAATACTATTTAGAAAAACAAAAACAAACTGAAAGAACCCCAAAGCCAACCACTAAACTGTTAAGGGAGACTGGGAGAATGATAATAAGCAGGAACATGCAAAAAGCAGTGATTGCAGGAAGTGGAGGAAGCATCCACAAAGACAGGAGTGAGCATTTCTCAGGGATATACAGACAAATAAAGCCACAGGAAGCAGCAGAAATGGATCTCAAAGTATCTTGTAAGGCAGGGAGAGAGAGAGAAATGAAGACTTTTATTTGATAACTGTCTGTTAAATTTTTTTTNCACCATAGAAATCTGGACGCTCTCAAGTAGTGGGTATTATAAAATCTAACGGAGTGTTCTTTCCAGTCACGTACAGGGTAAAGCATTGCACATAAATAAGACACAGTTTGCCATGAGGTGGTTAGTTTAAAAGCCAGACAGATTACTTCACTTTTATGGGTCAATCCCCAGTGGACAGAAGAGCGCAAAAATTAAGGTCTGGGGGATTCTTCTCCTCTTATTTGAATGCTGTTTTCCACCCCGAGGTATATCACATATAATTCCTTGTTAAAAAAAAAAAAACTAAACGCAAATAGAAAACAACTCACTCTCTCAGTATTTAACCTGTTTAACCAGTCCTAGTGTAACCATGAGAAGTTCTGCAGTAAGCTGTTACAGAAGAGTCAGGTTAGGCTTTGTGCAGAAAATGTTAAAATACGAACAATGCCGACAGCCAGCAAGAAAGCCCACGTTGCTGGAGCTGGAGTTAGACAACAGGGCATGGCTTACNGAGTCCCTCAGTGCTCAGTTTTGTGCATAGGAGTTTTCCCCCTGGGCAAGGCGAGTTCAGGGGAGTACAGCACAGCAAGAGCCTCCAAGTTAAATAGAGTGGGGGGAGAAATGATCCGGGTGCCTGTTGCACAGTCTGACCCTGGAGAAGGGCTGGAGTGCTGCCCCGTGGCTCTACGGCACCTGGCACAAGGACGGTGCAGCTTCAGTTACAGCAGCGAGAGACTGCAGCTTTATAGGAAAGGCACAAACACCCTTCTGCTAGTGCGGG
>VXBO01012478.1:168495-222524 GCA_013400135.1 Rhinoptilus africanus
AAAAAAAAAAAAACTAAACGCAAATAGAAAACAACTCACTCTCTCAGTATTTAACCTGTTTAACCAGTCCTAGTGTAACCATGAGAAGTTCTGCAGTAAGCTGTTACAGAAGAGTCAGGTTAGGCTTTGTGCAGAAAATGTTAAAATACGAACAATGCCGACAGCCAGCAAGAAAGCCCACGTTGCTGGAGCTGGAGTTAGACAACAGGGCATGGCTTACAGAGGGATTGCAATGGGTTTGGGGGAGAACCTGCATTGTAGCCATTTTCTAGGCTTCCTGAAGAGAACATGAAGGAAGTCTGTATTTCTTACATTTAAATGGAAAAATGTTTGCATTGAGTGGTACAAGTTTGAAGAAAAAGAATAAATGGGAGTAGTGCAGGTGTTCCCAACAGTGATTTTAGGTCCTTCACTGACAATCATTAAACCTCAAAATAGTTTACTTCATTCTCCTTTGATAGGAACAGTTTGAGCTCCCAAACCTGGCAAAACAGATGGAGTCTGGCTTTAGGAAAGGCAGCATAAGTTCCTGGAGGCCTGTGGCCTCGGCGAAAGTGCTTCACTGAGCAGATAGCTGAGGAAAGCTGGCCAGCAGCTATCAGGCAGAGGCTCAGCTTTAGAAAATGCAGCCTGAAACAGAGCCTGGGCACAGCTGGTTAGGTCAGATAACAGGTCAGGCTGCCAAGTCCCTCTCCCCACGTCTTCCCTTTAGAAGTTGAAGATTGGGACCAGCCGATTCAATATGTGGAATGAATTCTCATGAAGGTGATCAAAGCAAAGGGCATACTCTGGCATGAGAGAAAAGCGATTCACCAGCAGAGAGAAAATTGGATAAAGAATAGGCTTAGCAGCTCTTCTGTCCCTGCCTGGTAAGCTAATTGTTCATCATACCCATTTTCCTTGCTACACTTGAAATGAGTAGAAATTTGTGTTTGGGAACTGCTGGAATACTTGGGGTCTGAGAACGTACAGCACCATTTTCTTTACAGTAATGAAGTCACAGAATGGTAGCTTTAAATGGGAAGGATAATAACGCATTACCATTCACACTCAATTAATCCAGAGCCTGCAATGCCAAATGCACTAACTCTGAGAATTTTCTCAGAAAATGAAGCTAGAGTGTATTTCATTTATAAATCACAAAAGACACTTATTTGGCAAGAATGACCCCTGCTCATATACAATAAATCAGGAGCATCAACAGTCTCTAATGGATTTTGAGTCAGTGCCACAGACAGCAAAGCCTGGGGCCTGTGTTTCAGAATTCCAGGACTGTGCCAGAGGAGCCTTATAAATGATTAATGCATTCAGCGCAGTGTCATCCATGCCACTGGAGGAAAAAAGAGATATTCTGGAGCTCTGTTTGTCATTAAAAAAAAGTGATAATCGGTTCAGCAGCCGACCATGCTTCTCCATTCCCCTGCCAGAATAAGCCATTTGGCTCCACAGTTCATAAAAATCCCTTCCCCAAACTTTCATACATACTCTTGGTTCATAATATGCAACATTTTGATAAGAGAAAAGAGAGGGAAAGAAGTAGTCTGTTTTCATAAGTGGCCTACCAAAGCCAGAGTTCCTATGGGATGGAGCTAAGGTTCGCATTTGCAAATGCACATAAAAGAGGAGGGTGAGATTAAAGAGGCAGCTGAGGCCTCTTTCTACTTCTTTGCCATACTGTGAGGACGCTAATACATAGAAAAATCAAGTTTTGGTCCCTACTGCTCAGTCGCTCATGCTTTTCAGTTATTCATCCCACAGTTTTCAACCTCTCCCCCTTCACTTTTGTCCCCATGGTTACTGAATCACTGTGTTCACAGAGATTTTCCTCACTAAAGAATATGTGACTAACGTGAGACAGCTAAATTATCAGAGCCAACTCTGACATTGGTTTCTCCTAACATGGATCTTATCTCCCTAATGCCCCAACTTCAGACTTGACTATTGACAGAGACAGAGCTGCAGCAGTATTGCCCAGGGAGACTTAAAATAGGCTGGAAACAGGTAAAGGATTAAACTCAAACACCAGCTTTAGCAGACCTGCAGCCTAGGAGCACATGGTAAAAATAACTAGATGTATTTCACCACAAAATTTTAAGTTAAGCCCTAGAAGGGAAGGCCTTATTTCCTGACTGGGCCTGGGTCTAAGAGTTCAGGTAGATTTCCTCTCCTTAAAAGCCAGTTTGGTCAAGCCGCAGGAGACATGCATGGTTTAGGCCCAAAGAAATCTCTACTACAAAATGCACCAAGACAGGCCACTGGATAACAAGTCGGCTAAGGTTCAGCCACAGCAATCAGGGTATGCTGGCCCATGGGTCAGTGGAGTTGCTCCCACACTGAGCAGCCTAGACTGCCCCAGGGAAGCTCAAATCAGATCTCTTTCAAACTACCTAAAAAAGAGACATTAAACCTGGTTCACATCTGGGAGGCCTTTCTCCCCTTCGCCCACAGCATCCATCCAGCCACAAGTGCCCAGATGCTAAAGCAAAAGTAGCAGGGCAATACCTCATGTAAGCATCAGCACAATCATGAGCCAACACAGAGAATACTTGAGAAGAAATGTTGAGATCTTACCTTGGCCGCTACG
This sequence comes from Rhinoptilus africanus, assembly GCA_013400135.1. Lineage (NCBI taxonomy): Eukaryota > Metazoa > Chordata > Aves > Charadriiformes > Glareolidae > Rhinoptilus > Rhinoptilus africanus. Next base: position 171,080 of record VXBO01012478.1, read on the forward strand.
GAGGAGTTGGGCTTCTCCAGGAGGTCCCAAAGCTTTTTCCTTTTGTCAGCACAGCAAGTGTTATCAAATTCCTCCCCTTCCCTTTCCCTCAGTGTCTCGGCTTCTCTCTTCAACTCCTCATTCATCTGCTCCTTCTTCTGGTGGTAGCGGGCCTGGCAACAGGACTCCAGGTAGATCTCATCCACCCCCCAGTAGTCTAGCTCCTGGCTGAAGGACAAGGCGCACATCTCCTCCATCATGTGCAGCTTGCCAGTACGGTAGAAGTTCAAGATTGAGGTGAATGCCCCGGGATGCCTGTCGAAGAAGTACTCATTCTCCTCCAGGTTGTAGTCATCACAGATCTCCATGAGGGAGTCGTGTGTGTTGCAGTCTCTGAGCTTACCCAGCCTGGTCCGCGGCAACCTGTCCAAGGTCCGCCAGAGAACCTCGTGGGCCAGCCCCCCCACGTTGAGCTTGACCCTTCGGGAGCAGGCCTTGCTCCTGACGATCTCCGTGGGGTCCGGAGGCAAAGAGGTAGTAGAGCGAGATCCATGCTTATTCATCCCCAGAGGCATCGCTGGTCCCCCTCAGGCTGGACGCTCCAAGGTGCGGCGTGGGGCAGGGCGTGCGGGGGGACGGCTCTCCCCCCCTCTCCTTCCCCTCCATGCCCCAGAGCTGCAAGAGAGGCCAACCATGGGTCCCCGCCCGCTGACCTCCGCGCCCGCCGCCNAGCGGAGGGCTGGGAACTGCTGACTGATAGGGGAGGGCACAGAGCCCTCCCAATTGCCCCAAAAAGCGCCGGGCCGCTAGCCAGGGGTGCTCTGGTACGTTGTCCCCCATGCCGGAGCGGCCCGCCAGGAGCGCACGGGCCTGGCCGTACCCCGAGCACCCGGCCTCGCCGCTCCGTCCCGCAGAGGGGCCCTGTCGGACCGCGGACGTTGGACCCCAAGTGTCCTTACGACCCACCCGGGGCAGCCCCGCTCCTCGGAGCGGGCAGTGCCCACCGCCCTGCCAAGCCGTGGAGGCTGCAGGGAGACACGGAGGCTTTTTTTAACTCCCACCTTGCAAATTTCCACGAGGAAAGGGCTGGGGAAGGGGAAAGGGGCTATTTCCAGTCACTTCAACGACGCACTCTACCTCTGTGGGCTGCCCATGGACGCCCCCACACACACCCCACGCCGACCTCTGCATAACAGGGAAATCAACGAAAATCAGAATAAAGAAAAAACACGAGCCTTCCTTGCAAAGCCGGGTGGCTTATGACAGCCCTGAGCACTGTTGCTTACACAAGATGGCACGAAGAGAAAGCCAGGCGCAGAAAGGAACGGCTCCTCCATGCCCAGCCAGCACAGCTCCGGGGGCTCGGCCCCTCTCCCTGCCGATCCTGGTCCCCCCAGCCCCAAAACCAAAATACCACCCCTGCTTCTAGGCCGCCCCCGGGGCTGCTCCCCGGCCGCCGCCGCCGCCGCCGCACACGGGGAAAGGCTCCCCTCCCTCTGCCCGAGCACGGCCCGCACCTACCTCCTCCTGCGGGCTCCCAGCGAGGCGGTGCGGGGCTGTGCGGGGCCGAGGGCGGCTACATCCTGCGGCGGGGCGGGCAGCAGGGGCGGCCCCGCTCGCANCGCGGCCTTATCCCGGCGCGGGGCAGCGCCCGGCCCCGCTAATCTGCTGAGGGGGCGGCGGCGCTGTCCGCCCCGGCGGTGCTGAACCGCGCTCCGGCGGGCGGGCGGGCGGCCGCGGGCTGGCGCTGTCCGCGCCCGCCGTGCTGAAGGCCGCCCGCTCCCACGTGTCGGCCNAACGACGCACTCTACCTCTGTGGGCTGCCCATGGACGCCCCCACACACACCCCACGCCGACCTCTGCATAACAGGGAAATCAACGAAAATCAGAATAAAGAAAAAACACGAGCCTTCCTTGCAAAGCCGGGTGGCTTATGACAGCCCTGAGCACTGTTGCTTACACAAGATGGCACGAAGAGAAAGCCAGGCGCAGAAAGGAACGGCTCCTCCATGCCCAGCCAGCACAGCTCCGGGGGCTCGGCCCCTCTCCCTGCCGATCCTGGTCCCCCCAGCCCCAAAACCAAAATACCACCCCTGCTTCTAGGCCGCCCCCGGGGCTGCGCCCCGGCCGCCGCCGCCGCCGCCGCACACGGGGAAAGGCTCCCCTCCCTCTGCCCGAGCACGGCCCGCACCTACCTCCTCCTGCGGGCTCCCAGCGAGGCGGTGCGGGGCTGTGCGGGGCCGAGGGCGGCTACATCCTGCGGCGGGGCGGGCAGCAGGGGCGGCCCCGCTCGCATCCCCCCGCGGGCAGCCTCAAGGCGGAGGGATGGCGGCCGCGCTCCCGGCTGTCCACGGAGCCCGGGGGGAGGGGAAGGGAAAAGAGGTAAATCGGATCCCTCGGCAGGAAGCTTTCCAAGGCCTTCCCTCGGCTGCGGCTCCTCACTCCTGCCTCCAGTCAACGCCGAAGCCGCATCTGCCCCCGCCCCCCGGCCCTCTCTCCGTGCAGACACAAAGGAAAGCTCCGGTACTTCCTTCTGCTGCCTCAGAACGGAGATCAACAAGTCTAGCCTGAACCTCCAGCTTTTCCCTGCAATTCTGTCCCGGAGTTGTTTGGAGGGAATTGGAAGTTGGGGGTGGAAGAGAGGAAGGCAGCTCCACCGTGAGCTGGGATGCAGCATTGCAGGAAAGGTTAACGCTTTCCTGGCCCGGCCCCGCCGCCCTGGGGCTGATTTACAGCGGGGGAGGCGCCTGGAACAGACCCAGCGCCGCGGGGAGAGCCGCAGCACCCCTCCTTAGGGGGACGGGGCTATTCCCACCATCCTCCAGCTCCCGGTGGTGTCACCCGTGAAAACAGGAGCAGGGATTGGTGCCAGGAGAAAAATGATGAGCAGAGAGCGCTGATAAGCCCAGCAGGGCCCCTACTGCTTCCCAGGCCCTGCTTGCTGAGCCAGGAGCAGCTGAGCTCAATGAGGCTGAGCATCACTCTGCGGGCAAGGAGTGAACTGGGTGCTCGCCCTCACCTCGGTAGCCCCCCATCAAAGGAAAGAGCCTGTTCTCAGGGTGATTGCTCATATTTGCAGATACACGTGGGAGAAATAACAGTGGATCTCTGGTGTTGATTAGAGACATAAATGTAATAAAAAGGAGCATTTATTAACCTGAAAACACAGCAGAAATGGAGTCAAGTGTAACTTTTGAGGCAACAGCACAACATTCGAGGTATCCCTCTGCTGCTCTGTGATTCTTGCCTTCCTCCTTCACTCCCAACAGAGGAAATGGACCTCACCAGCAGCCTGGGGTTCCATTAGCACCATTTAATGGGTACATTAGCACCACTTAATGCAGCTCACCTGCCTATGCTGGTGTAGTGGAGGTAAACAGCTGTGCTGGTTAGACCTTTCTCCTCTTGCATTGATTGACCATGGCTCTTGGACTCTAGTGACAATTCCTACTACGAGGTTTCTAAAATAGGAAACTGGTGTCCGATTTGGTGCGATTAACTGGGAAAAAAGACTCTCAGTGCTGCTTTTCCCCATTTTATATGCTTCTCTCACACCTGGCTCCCATTGCCCAGCACATGTAATGTCAGTGCTATGCTACTACCTTTGGAGTTCGAACATCCACATTTTCCTTAGAGATGGCTTTCTGAAATTCCAAACAGTATTTGTGTGGCCAGGTCTTTTTCTCCAGTACCTTCAACAATTGTATGTCTCTGTATTCAGAAGTTTTTACAAGAATTGTGTCACTGCCTTCCTTTTGCAGATGGGCAAATTAAGATATAGAAAAGCAAGACCAGCCAGAGGGGAGGTGGAAGGAAGAATTGGGAATAAAATCTGTCGACCAGCTTAATCTCAGCCCAGTGCCCCTCCGCTGTAGTACCTCCCCCGACTTCATGAAAACCTACAATCAACACCCAGAGTACTTCAGTTCTCTTCTTGCTTTCTCACAATTTCACCACCAGACCCTACTTTACTCCTCTTGCACAGAGAGGAAAACCCCTGATCAGGGCTTTGAAGCTAAATCTGTTAAAGATTACAAAGTGCTTCGAAACTTCCAGCTGCCAGGTGCTGTAGGAGAGCAAGTTATTTGTTTGTTAGCACTGGCATGCAGGGCACATCACCTCCCGTTGTGACAAATGCAGGCTGCTCCTCTGCGGGAAGAGGATGGTGGGAGGGAAAATGACAAGTAGCCTAATGCAGGGAGATGCATCAGCTTCAATGCAGTTAAATCACTGGGAGAGTGACTGAACTGGCAACTCAGGTTTATTAGCAGGGCATTTGTATCTTCCTGCATCACTCGTTACCCTGCCAATGTCATTCACATGTTCTGCCAAGAGGCTGGAGAAGCAGATGTGGAGAGGGCACATGAAGGGGCAGCCTGGAAGCACAGACTTCTCCACTGCCGTGTGCTCACCCCTCCACCCACGCCATCCTGCCCGTGCTGAAAAATCACACTGGAACCTCAGGTAGATGCTGTGAGAGGGAGCCCTGCTGAGGGCAGACTCTCCAGCTGGCTGTGCCTGTGGAGATGCAGGACTCTGGGGAGAGGAGAGGATGTTTGCACCCCCAAGAGGTCTGTTTCCTGAAGCATTTCTTGTCCCACGATGGACAGTTTGACAGCAAGGGGCAGTGCAGTCCTGAGGATGCAGAAATACGCAGCCTGCTGACTCTTCTCCAAGGTTATCTAACCCACTCTTGGTTTAGATATTCCTTTCAATTGATATTTTTGTACCCTGAGCTTTTGAAAACTTAATTTATGGTTTGTTATTTCCACAGCCTATGGAGCCAGCCAAATGCTTGGACGCAGTCTGTGGCAAACCCTGTTCCTTTCCAGGTATTACAGCAGTTATAGACGAGGAAACACCTTAAACCTCAAGTGCATGAGAAGAAAGGTGCAGGGTATGGCAAATATATGTTCTCCTGGGCTTGCAGTCAGTGGTATATACATGTTTGGATTTCACTTACCTGCCAGTCAGAAAAGCTCTGTAAGACAGTGTTCGCTGAGCTACACCAAGGAAATAGGCTGAGCCTAAATGCGCAAATATCCCTCTGCTGATCTGCAGTGACTCCTCTGCCTGCATAAGGAGAAGTGTCACATCTTCACAAACACCCACACCTATACAGCAGTCTGGCATCTTCCTGTCCATCCGGGAAGCAAGAGGGGAGGCTGATTTACATCATTTTACTGGTCACAGAAAAACAAAGGGCCGCGAGAAAAGGAAGGCTCCTTGCCTGTAAACAAGCGGAGCCCCATCACAGCAATGGTATGTGGAACAATGGGTTTCCAGCAGAGATGGGCACAGCAGCTTTGGTGGCCCATGAGTTTTGGCTGGTTCCTGATGCTGAGGGGATGCTGGGTTTCATATTCTAAAATGAGCTATAGATGTAACAATAACCCGTATTGTTCTTGCAGCCCAAGGGCCTTGTACTTGTGAGTGGGAAATACAGTCACACACAATAAACTGTCTCAGTTACAGAGTGTTTCCTATTATGTCCTTTTAAGGATTCCCTTAGTTTCCAGGGATTTTCTTTCCAGCCTAGAAACACTTTTGGTACAATGGAGATTTTCTTTTATAGTCCAAAATCCTTTCTCTTAAATGGGAAAAAAAAAATATCGGGTTTCTTGGCAGAGGTCTGTAAAAAGTGTTGAAAAGTGCAAAAAGAACTAAGATACATAATGTGGAGTGGCTTCTGCTACTGAGAGCCCAGAAGCGTGGAAATACTGGAATACCAGGGAAAAATACTGGAAGCAGACAGTGAAATACAGTCCAAAAATGAACCTTAAAGAGACAAGGCTCTCCTCGAAAAACCCAGGCAGAGCTTGGAAGGCAATGTCAGCAGCAGCTGGGCTCCATCACCACATTCTCCCTTGCCGAAAGCCCCGTTCGGAGGAGTTCAGCTGTGGCTGCCAACCTCCGCTGCCGCAGGGGAGCAGGCTCTGCATGTAAGGGGGAAGCCTTGGTATCCACGGCTGTCCTGGCCCCTGGCCTCTCCCACCCCACCTTTCACTCTTGCCCTCTACCGGCTCCTCCTCTTACCTTGGTAAAAGAAAGACTTTCACAAACTGTTTATGCATATTTATAAGTTCATGGCAGCTTGTTGATCCAGGAAGCAGGGCTTGACTTCTGCCACGCTCTCTAGTTCCTCAGAGAAGCACTGAAGGATCTGGGATGGCTGAGCTGCTGGACGGGATATCTGCAAAAGTGGGAGATGGAGGGAGGAAGGGCAGAGGGATCTCAACAGGGTCCAGAGAACAAATGCCCCTCAGCAGAGGGCAAAGCCTCGGAAAACTATCTCAGCTATGGAAAAGAGGGGTTAGGGGGCAGGCCTCTCTTCAGCTCACCTAAACTTTACAGATGCATTTTGAAGCCCCAGGAGTGCCCAAATTCGCCCCCATTGCAGGCAGGCTTCCCTCCCTTCTGCTGCCTCGAGGAGGGGCAGACCAGAGCTGCATCCCCGCTCGCCTGGCACCGCTCTGCAAACGGCTCTCGCTGCTTAGTCAGCCTTGGGCTTCTTCTGCCTTCAGGAAGAGGGCAGGAAATGCACCAGTGCAAATTGGTTATCAGAGAAGTTTCTGGTTCAGGTTCCCAGAAACACATTCAGAGCCATCCCCCTTGGCTCCAGCTTTCTGCCCTTCGCAGGATGTGCATTTCCTCCCGCGCATCTATTAAGTCTCCTGTCTGTGATCACTGACCACAAGCACACACCCTGAGACTCCTCTTCCCAGGGATGGCTCCATCAGACCCACCTTTCCTCTCCTCTGGATGAGGATGAGTCTGGGACACTGACTGAAAGCTGTGGAAGCACCAGCCTATTCCCTAAGGTGGCCAGGTGTGTGAAACCTCACCTCCTGGCTGCATCTGTCTAGTTCACAATGAGCTTGAGACCAAATACAATAGCTTCTGGGAGGAAAAATACATGAACTTTCCGCTGGTTGAGGAATAAAAAGCCCCTAATGGGGCAATTTGTCCTTTTAACCCATTTGCTAGGGAATTTGCAAAATGACCCAATAAATTAATTTTCTCCTACCTATCAATACCATAGGCCAAATCCTTGGGGCCCCAGGTCCCTGTCCTGCCCAGGAGGGACTGGCTGGCAGCAGTGGGATTCTGCCAGTCCCTGCACCCTGTGGAGGGGCCGGGGGGACATTTCATCCTGCCAGCTTCAGCTTTTCAGGCAGGGCTGGCACTGAGAGTAAAACAGCTGCCCATAATATCTAACGTTTAGCTTTAAGCACAGAGCTCTGTAAAGCAATTTGTCTTGCTATGTTATTCAGCAACTGCAGATTCATTAGCCCCTGAAGGACTGAAGGCTCCTGTTAGTCACCTCGCCATCAGGAAGGAGGGAGGGCAGCAGATCCAGAGATGTCAGCCAGGCTTTGCAGCAGTGGAGATGTGACTTCCCTCTCGTAGGGGTGGTAAGTGCTTGTCCATCTGGGCAGCTTTCCACCCAGCTGCTGAGGACTGCAGATGGCCCTGCTGCTGTTCACAGAAGCACGGAATGGTAGGGGCTGGAAGGGCCCTCTGGAGATCATCTAGTCCAACCCCCGGCCAGAGCAGGGTCACCCAGAGCAGGGGGCACAGGAACGCGTCCAGGCGGGTTTTGAATGTCTCCAGAGACGGGGACTCCCCCACCTCCCTGGGCAGCCTGTGCCAGGGCTCTGCCACCCTCAAGGGAAAGAAGTTCCTCCTCAGGTTTAGGTGGAACCTCCTATGTTCAAGTTTGTGCCCGTTACCTCTTGTCCTGTCCCTGGGCACCACTGAAAAGAGCCTGGCCCCATCCTCCTGACACCCACCCTTCAAGTATTTCTAAGCACTGACAAAATTCCCCCTCAGTCTTCTTTTTTCCAGACTGAGAAGACCCGTCCCCCAGCCTCTCTTGATAAGAGAGATGTCCTAGTCCTCTTATCTTTGTAGTCCTTTGGGTTCTGTGCCCCATGCTGACTGCCAGCAGACTGGGCAGTTTTTGGGGAGAACCAGGGTCCAGGACTTAGATGCAGTGTCATTCCCAGGAATTTATGGGCAGGAGGCCCTGCCTGCCCTCCCTAAGCTCCCTCCGTGGCTGGGATCCCTCTGGGGGAGGGAGCTTGCATGTGGGGAAAACCCCTTGCAAAACCAGGCGAGGGGCTGCAGATGTGATGGGGCAACTGCTGAGGCAGGCAGCAAGGTGAATCCCCAACTCTGAAGAGAAAACATAAATAGGGGCGTAATGGGGAACTAGATAAATATAATTGACCCTGGAGTGTTTGCCACCAGCCCTGCGCGTTACACACAGGTCTCTCTGATTCAGAGGCGGTAGGTGCCGTTTTCCTCCCTGGGTTGGAGGAAGCCTGACTGCTTTAACCAGGATTTGGACAACCAGCCTGCTCAAAGCACCTTGCAACAGGCAGTGGGGAGCCCTTGCCTGCTACTGGGGGCAGGGGTGCCAAGAAAGAGCAGCGAGGGGAACAATGGACCCACCTTCCCCTAATAGAGAATATGCTGGCTCGACTGTTTCGGGAAAGGGTCTTGGCACCAAGACTCCAGGGAGTATAGCTCACAGTTGCGTCTGCTAAAGAGCTTCCCCATTCCAGTCCCTGGCAGCATCTTCCCCTCACAGCTGAAGCAAAGACAAGTGACTTTGCAAAGGAGCTGGGGCTTTGAAGGGTACCCCAGGATGTGTCTGCTCACAGCATCCTCACAGAAGGGGAGGAAAAGTCCCTAAACAGCTTCCACTTGAGCTTGGGAAAACTATTCCCTCATGTGGGGAGGTGGCAACAGGTAGCCGTGACCTGAATGTGCTCCTGCTAGGATTCACTCCCACCCCACAGTTGTCCAGTTCCCACCCCTGCTTTCTCTTGCCCAGCTCCTCTTTAACAAACACAGGCTGAGGGCTCAGAGGCAGAGCAAACACCTAATTCAGCCAACAGATACAGTCTACTTCAGGGTCTAGTGCTGGAAAAATGCCATTGCTGGAATGTCCTGAAGCATGGCGAATTTCCTCAGGATAATGAGAGTAAGAATTGCTCTGCTCTTGCATACGCGGATCCTAAAAGGACTCTGCAGTCAGAGAGCAATTTCAGATAGTTCCTGGGAGGAAAGTACCATAATATCCCCTTTCAGACTGAAGGAAATTGAGACAGAGAAGGATTAAAGCAATCTGCCAAAAGCTGCATGGGGTGTGGGATGAATGAGCAGCCGAATGTACTTTAAATCTTAGGGCATATCCTTTAGTGATTCCTACCAAGATTGTTTGCCTTGTCCCTGTTATTGTAGCTAACAGGGAGTGCATTTTTCAGAGGCTCGTGCCGTCAGAGGCTTTTACGAGAGTTGCACATCTCGGTGAGAATAAGGCTGATGGGGGTGCCCAAGAGTTTAGGCTTTTTGTTGCTCATCTTTATGAGGAACTCGCAGAAAATAGGCAGGATTTGAAAAACTTGTATGAAACCAGCACATCTTGGCCATTCCCTGATCTCAGTTGCCTTAAGCCTTGAGTAAACGCACTCTTCCTTCTCCCCTTTGTGCCATTCAACACCAAAAGCTGGAGCTGCTTCAGGGTCAGGAAGCCTCATGCCAATGGCTGCAAAGTGACATGGGGGGTAGTGTTAAATCTAATTTCAAGCAGCTATTTAATGTTATTTCTAACACTAAGGGGGCCTAGCTTCCCTGAGGGCAGGTCCTGCAGGAAAGGCTGTGCCATCAATGGGGCTGGCCCCTTGGAGGGGGGAGAGCTTTGATTTCAGTGCCATCCAGTCACAGCTGCAGGAATAGCGTCAGTTGTCTCTGGGAAGGGTCACTTCCAGACTTTCTTGGGTTATTTCGCATCTGTAACTTGTCTTTAATAAAACACATTTTAATTTGCAGGATTATGAAGATCATTTCAAAGCAGCTTATCTAACACTTTGTTCTCCTTCCCTGTTTTTCCCCAAAGTGTTTGTGGGTGATGCAGAAGGCTGCAATAAGCCATCCTTGAAGGCTGTCTCAGATTAAACTTCTTCACAAGGGACAGCACTACTACCCATGAATTTTAATGAGTTTTTCTAAACATCCCCTTTTTTGCTGTACTTGAGTTCTGCAGGGGAATAATACCCAGCACCAGCTAACCAAAAAGAACAAATTGGATGTAATCGTACAAAATGAAAACACTGCAATAACCTACCGAAAGTGCAGCTCTGCTTCCTTAGTCTCAGCAGAAGCAGAGGGTGCTGAGAGCAGAGCGGGTATCACTGCGGTGCCCAGCACAGAGGGTGCTGCAGGTCTGGATTTCAACACCAGGCTACTGCAGAGTGCCCATGGGGAGTGCAGAATGGTGGAGCAGGACTGGGAAGAGCCAGCAATGGAGCAAGGAGTTATCCTAAGATCACATTTTTGGATGCTTGGGTGACCCCTCTCTGAGGGTGCCAGGGACATTTCTCCTTCCCCTTGGGATTTGCAGCCTGAGGCCCTCTCCTAAAGGCAGTTGTGTGTGCGGCTTCTTTCAGTGCATTGCTCACTGGTCACTTTGTTTTTTAAAGATGCAGCTGGAAAGGGCAGGTTTTTAATTGCGATGGGCGCTTGTTCAGAGGGCAGAGACCTTTGCTCAGGTCCTGCAGCACAGAGGCTTAAATCCACCCCCTGCCCCCAGTTTGCTTTAGATTTAGGCATCAAAATTCCCAACAGCCTTGCAGCAAAACCTTTACCACATCGTCTGACCCAAGCATCCCAGCCCCACCGAGACTCATTTTCCACTGTGAATAAACATCTAAAAAGGTCAACGGGTCAGAAAAAGAGAATTACTATCATCTCTAAACTCCCAGCATTGGAGTGCTCCAAAAACCATTTTGCTGTCCAAACTCCTCATGGTAACTCAGAATTAAGAGTTTTGGTGAATGCTTTATTTTCTGCAAAAAAGCAGTTGCAATGCAGCTTTTCTGTAAAGCACATTAGGCTGCTTCTGTGGAAAGGGCAGAGAATCTGGCAGGGAGTTCTTTGAAATCCCTACCCGTGCTCCTGCCAGCTCTGGCAGGGCATTCAGCAGAACTCAGACCCACTGTGGAAGACAGAAATTATCCTCACCTGGCTTTAAGCGGATGAAGAGACACGGTCTGGCTAAACTCCTGCAGCTTTGCAGGTGGCAAGTGCCTTCGGGGAGCAGCAGTCCCGGGTGCTGCCACCTGCCTGCTCTCCAAACCTCTGCTGGCGGGGAGTGGCAAGGGCCCAAAGGGAAGGGGAGAAAAGACTGCAGGTTAAAAAGCAGCAGCGTGACCCCAAACGCAGCAGCAGGGAGGTCACAGGTGCCCTGCAGAGGATGTCGCACCCATGGGCAGGAGCACGCAGCCCAGGGCTGCGGGTCCTCAGCCCAGTGAGGCACATCACAGAGGGCTGGTGTAAGCACGGTGATGAGACACGAGGACTTGACGTGGTCCCAGGCTCCTGTCCCCATGCCCTCCCTGCCTTTCAGGCTGCAAGCTTCCAACTGCCCACTGCACACCTCCCCCTTCACATGGTCCCTGGCCAAGGGAGGTTTCACCCCCTGCTCCTGGCTTTTACGTTCTGCCATTCCAGTAATGAAAGCAATAACAACAGCAAAGATTCCTCGGGATTATCATAATAGAGGTTTTCATTTTAAGAGAGTTGCGAGCTACCTACCTTTGTCTTTTTCCATACATTAAATATTAACAACCCAGCCAACATAATGCAAAATTTAAAAGGCCCTCTGTTCAAGCAGTTATGCCCCAGTAAATCAGGAAATCCCAGCAAACTCCCAAACTTCTCACCCACCATCATACTTGAAGAGCAAGCAGTCATTTCAATATTTCACAATTGTTCTCCAAAATCCCTTGACGGCCTTTCACGTTCAAGCTTACCCACATTACCACAGCTGGATGTACTGCCATCCTCTGTCCTGGCAGCTGATACTAGGGCATGTCCACCTTCGTTCTTCCCTTCAATCCCAACGCAGAGCAGGTTCTCTGCACGTGTTGTCTCTGCTTGGAGGCCGTCGCTCACTTGCTGGGAGGAGAGGAGTTTCCCTACCCCTCTCACACTGCTTGTGACAACCTGTGAGCTCAGGGGACGTAAGGCACATGGAGATGTTGTCTACAGTTTTCTTCAACTCCCTCCTCCGTCTCTATTTTCTGGCATGTTCACAAAGGTCAACCACAGTCTTGCACTGGAAAACCAGAGGTGCGTGAACCAAGCCCATCCCAGCACTCGTTTGGCCGCCTTACAGACAGCTGCTCTTCAGACAGTCTCTTTTTCTCTCACACATAAAAAGTGAAGGTGGCTCTCCATCAAAATCAATAGAGGAGGTTAATTAAATACCTCTGCTCAGCAACACATCAAAGCCTCCTCCTCCAGCTCAGCATGTGCGCAGGTGATTTTTGCCTGCCTTGCCCAGACCGATCCCTTTGATAGGGGAAGGGCTGTACAGGGAGGGCTTAGGGAAGCCAAGCAGCAATTCAGCTCTTCTGATTACCAAGGGCAACACAAGTATCATTCCAATAGACCTTAAGCTCCATAAAGCAGCTATGATTTATTCCTAGCCCAAAACTATTTGTCCCGGATGGGTGTGGATTTTTTCTTTCTGCAGAAAAAGTCCTAGTAAAATGTGAAATTACTTTTGGAGTGCCACATGTAGCTGCTCTAGCCCTTACTGCCGTGGTCTTTGCTCTCCTGAATCCTGTTCTCAGAGGAGAGGAGGAAAGGAGATGGATGCCAGCAGTTCAGAAGCTGATGTGAGCTGAGTGAATCCCAGGGGCTGGGGGCTGCAGGGAACACATTGCCTCTGAGAGCAAATGCCCAGGGTCCCAGCAGCTGCTTTTCCAGTTAAAGCAGCTAATAGCCCCCAGGAACACTGCAGACAAGGGAATTCAATAAAGATGCATTGCAAAGAGCACAATTTTCAAGCTTACGTAGTTCCTTCTGTGTAATAAATATAAGTATTTTATTCTGTAATAAAAACCAGATTTGCTTGAAGGTTCCAAAACAATAAATTGAGGATAGCTCAGCTGTTCTGCTTCCCCAGCGCTGGGTTCCAGCAGCTCTTTTCCACCCCTTCTCTATGGCTGCTGAGCTGACATTGGGCACTGATGGGTCCCTGTAGAAGGGCCCATCAGTGGGTCCTTTAAGTTAAGGAGCGTGTCCTACTGCAGCCATGCAAAGGCCTGAAATAACATTGCACAGGTACGACTCACCCTGGCGGCCCCAGGCCACTGAGCACGTGACATTAGAAACACTGTCCCTCGGTGTCTCTTTCTTGCTTACCGAAGAACCTGGCTTCATCTTGTACCGATGTGTGTGCAGGGAGGATGTGCACCAGCTGTCTTGCTGTAAAGTCAGAATCAACGATATGAGTAACAGGTCTCAAAGTATCTATTTTTTAAAGCATCCCTCTTCATGGATTTTAATTTAGTAAACCAAGACAGACCAGTTCAATTTCACAAGAAATTGAATAAAACAAGGGTTTACCTGTGGAAAAAAGATTAATTAGAATGACAGAATTATAGAGTAGTTTGGAAGGGACCTTAAGAGGTCATCTAGTCCAACCCCCCTGCAATGAACAGGGACATCTTCAACTAGATCAGGTTGCTCAGAGCCCCGTCCAACCCAGCCTTGAATGTCTCCAGGGATGAGGCATCTACCACCTCTCTGGGCAACCTGGGCCAGTGTTTCACCACCCTCAGTGTAAAAAATTTCTTCCTTATATCTAGTCTCTTTTAATTTAAAGCCATTACCTTTTGTCCTATCACAACATGGCCTGAAAAAAAAGTTTATCCCCATCTTTCCTATAGGCCCCCTTTAAGTACCGCAAAATAAGGTCTCCCTGGAACCTTCTCTTCTCCAGCTTGAACAACCCCAGCTCTCTCAGCCTGTCCTCATAGGAGAGGTGCTCCATCTCTCATCATTTTTGTGGCCCTCCTCTGGACCCAATCCAACAGGCCCACGTCTTTCCTGTGCTGAGGACTCCAGAGGTGGACACAGTACTCCTTGTAGGCTCTCACCACAGCAGGGCAGAGGGGCAGAATCACCTCCCTTGCCCTGCTGGCCATGCTGCTTTTGATGTGGCCCAGGATGCGGTTGGCTTTCTGGTCTGTGAGCACACGTTATCAGCTCATGTCCAGATTTTCATCCACCAGTACCCCCAAGTTCTTCTCAGCAGGGCTGCTCTCCATCCCTTCATCCCCCAGACTGTACTGATACCAGGGGCTACTCTGACCCCAATGCAGGACCCTGCAATTCGGATAGGAACAAGCGCAAACAAGCAGCAATGTCTAGAGAACCGTGCCAGGAACTTCAGTGGTTTGTTTTACAAGTCTTTGCAGTGCAATCTGAGATCAAATCTCAAAGTCATTTGCTCGATCAGGAGAAATGTGATGCTCCAGCTCTAATATGGACTAAAGCACCTTTTAGGGGGTGACTTTGTAAATATAGGCAAATCCTTTGGCCTGCTCACAGTTTCCAGGTTTAAATGCAGTCTTTCCAGAATTTGAAGGAGCACCCACAAAAGAGAACAGAAGACTGTCTCGGCGCTAAGCAGGTGGAAAGCTGCAGCCTGGGAGGAGATGTGTTTTCCAGTCGGTGCCTTGCAGGAGGGCACATATAAACATCATCAATTACAATCAAAGCAAGACCTAGTCCTTCAGTTCCTTCTCACTAGGTACCACACCATGCTTACCAAAGGCACTGTAGCTGCTCTGAGCCAGACAGAGCACGGCAGCTCCAACCTTTGGGCGATGCCAATACAAACACAGCATCCCATAAACACCCATCTGAGCATCTCCTGCCCAGCCGTGCTCTGTGCTGGTCTTCTGGGACACCGCTGCTTGGGTCGGGAGCCTGAACTCCAGCAGAACATTTTTCCAGAACATTTTTCCAGCAGCTAAATATTACACTAATGCACTTTATAGGTACAGTTGTGATGCTGAGTCACTCCAGAGCATCTTCCCTCCAGTTCTCACATGTTAAGTTGCAATCCAGGAACACCAACCCGCTGCCCAGACCGTGGGGCTCACTCTGTAGAAATAAAAGCACAGCGTTTTGTTTACTTGAGCTCATGAGTCCATTAGCTGTATTTAGTTCCCATCTACCCAAGGAGTTGCAAGAAAAAGGATGAATGTGCAAACTTAATTGCAAGTTACATCCTATAGATTCTGACAGTTACATTTTCCCTTGAAATATGCCTCTAGGATGCAGTTCTCTTTGAGTGTATCTAGTGTTTATTTACTCAAAATGACTTTACAGCATGCTGGAGCCCCTCCAAGCACCCTCAGACACTCAGCATCAAAGCTGCAGTCTCATAGCTACACAGCCGATGTACAGGAATGGTATTTTTTAAGTTCAATTTTTCCACCAGTTCTTCACCCCAAGGGACTAATCAGTACACTAGTTGGGTTAAAAAGCAGCACAGTTACAATTCTTGACAAATGTACAGAGAAGTGGAAGATGACAAACAGCTGATGGAAGGCAAGCCCTTGCTGTTTTACTCAATTTTCAATTTATATTGAACCCTGACATCCTTTTCTGGCTGTAACATCCCAAAGTAGTATCCTTCCTTGTTAAACCCTGGGATTTGTGACCTGATGTCTTTCAACTCAAATTCAGAAGAGGAGGAACGGGAGGAAAATAAATCCAAAATGATGAAACAATCAGTTCAGAAGAGCCTCCTTCTATTTCTGAATTTGTAAGACACCTGCTTAACCCACCCAAGTTATTACCTGTATTCAGTTACTTGTAACTTGGCCAAAATTCAAACTGTTCAGGTTGGAATTTTCCATGTCATTTGTTGCCCTCTAGTAGGAACAAAAGGCCATTTCAGGAAAATTGGCTATTTTCAACTACCAGATCAGGGGAAAAGCACACAACATTAACAGGGATGAGATTGTTGCTGGAGAAGAAAAATTTGCAGATATTTGCGGGTTGCACCTCTCTGAGGATTAACAAGGGAGAAGAATTGGGATTTTATGGGAAAATCTTAATTTTAGCATTTCATATCAATCAGCTGCTTGATTTTGCAATCCAAATATCCTTTTATTACAACAAACTAAGAGAATGAAATTACACTAACTATGCTACCAGAATGAGACCAACACTACAGTGGAGTCAGGATCCTGGGAGCTCTCCCACTATATTGCAGCAGTAAATAATTTCCGCAGCTTGGGACGCTTCCTGATCTATGGCATAAAACCCAATATTTAATTAAAAGGGTAAGTCCGAATTTCTGAAAGCGTCTATACAGTTCACACATAAGTTTGACAGATGGTTGTGCTGTGTAATCATACACTGGAGATACCAAAGGCATCCGGTGAATTTTCTGCGTGATGATCTTTTTTTGGGAGGCGAGGGGCTGCAGCTGGGTTCGTTAGCATTTCCGTCACCGGGAGGGTGCTGGGGAGGAGAGCTGCGCTCTGCAGCTTCCCCGCACGCTTACTGCTTGATGCTGCTGGCTGCGCGCGGCTGCCCAACACGCTTGCTCCCTCCTGCTCCCCACGGCACGCTGCAGCACGGAGCCTTCCTCCTCCCTTCTAGAAATCTTTCTCGGCTTTGTCTGCATTGAGGAATTGGCTGTATTTAAGTTCCTGAAAGACAGTAATGCCACATCCCAGCTATTTGATCTGTCCCTGGTGCAGCCAACTCGTGCCTGACACGGTGCATAGCCACTGATCCTCTGCAGTCTCCAAGGGCTCAAGGGGATGGGACAGCAGCAGGGGGTCACAGGAAGGAAGACTCCAGAGGGGACAGTCTTTTGGACAGCATTTGTGAAGGAAAAACAAAGCAAGTAGCTCCTTCAGTGAAGCTTTCCTTCAGAAAATGACAAGTCCCTGCACAGAGTAAACTTGATGTAAAGTTCTCGCATAGTTTGTCCCCATGCCCAACTCCAAGTGGCAATAGTCCCCTCCCGCCCACCATGGCCAAAGCCGCAGCAGGGAAGCAGCTGCTTCAGAAGTTAAGTGTTTTCCACTCTTACCTGGGGATTTTTCATGCAGTCCAACCTGCCCAAGGATTTTCACTGAGCTAAACCAGTATTTGGAGCCCCCACACACTGAAGCTCTGACTGGAGCTGGACCATCAAACTCATTATTAGTGGGTCTCTTGACCTCACACCTTGCACTTACCGGGCCTTATGTTGCCATAGATTTGGCCCCATTTCTGACCTTTCAGACTCTAACAGGTGTCAGCAAGAAGGAAGCAAAGCCCCTTCACTCCTGTGTTACAGAAGGAAGGGTGGAGGGGAGCTATGGGGTAGAACCAGTTCTATATTTAAGGTCTGCATTGGGTTGTTATGGCAACAGGAATTCCAGCCACCACCGCGGGCTCCTCCGAACGCCTCCCTGCCATCCTCTGCAGAGCCCAACTTTGCATCACTCTCCAGGCTCCTGCCTAACGCTTGGGCTGAAGGGGAGGGAAAAAAAATATGCAACTCATCTTTTCACAGAGAGCTTTTTCCTCCAGAAGTGAAAAGCAAACGAGAAGAACAGCTGAAATAAATATGTCTACAGATACCAGCACTGAAAGCCAAGTCTCGCGGCAGAAAGGCTCCGACCCTCTCAGCTCATGGAGCACACAGGGGCTGGGAGCCACCAGCACGACAAAACCCCCCTTGTGTGTCCCCAGGGGGGACAACCGCATGGTGTGGACGAGGTGCTCACAGGGTGCACCCCGGCGGGATAGGAATGAACCCCTCCTTCCACACCCACCACCGGTCCTCTCCCGGGCAGACCTGGGGCTCACACACAAGCTAACAGCAGTCTGTCCCTCATGGTGCCACTTCCCCAAACGCAGTTCCTTTTGTCTGACTGGTGAAAATCTGCATTTCATCCATGCATCCATCTATGTACTTATATGGTCCTCCTCTCCACCATGCCCCAAATCTCAAGGGCCACCAGGACATTGTTTGCTTTTTTTTGCAGCTATCATGCTGGAATTCATAAACAGAAAAGCTGTATGTGAGACATATGAAATAAACCTTCCCTTCCCCATTACTAAAGCCTCAGCTGGAGTCCTGCATCCAGTTTTGGGCACTGCTCATCAAGACAGACAGGCCCAAACTGGCAAGAGCCCAGAGGACAGCAATGGGAGTGACCAGAGATGTAGAAAACAGCCTCTAAGGAGAGACAGAGGGAAATGGGTCAATTAACTTATGAAAACAGAAGGCAGAGCAGAGAAGGGGTAAGGGTTCTCTGTTCACAGAATGTTCCTGTACAAGAGAGCAATGATTTGCTTTCCATATCTGCTGGGAATCAGAAAAAACATAATAGGATGGGAGAATTAGGATGACTGTTGGGAAAAACTTTCCAAGCAGAAGTACAGTAGAGCCCTGGGGTAGATTGCCCAAGGAGGCTGGAGACATCATTAAGACTTTCAAGAAAGAGGTGCTTAAGCATCTGTCAGTGATGGTCTCGACATATTGATCTTGGCTTGGTACAGGAGGATGGATTTGGGTACGTCTCCATGTCCCTCCCTGCCACACATAGCTGTGATTTTTCTATGAGGACCTCACACACGCGTTACAATTTCACACTGATCTTACACACACTTCAGCTGCCATTTGCAGCAATTGCTCTTCTTGATTGCAGTGACCTGCAATCTGGGATTAGGGCTGGCATTTCAGAAGGCAGCTAAGGTTTTCAGTGTCACCCCTGGAGCCACCTCAGCAATTTTCAGCTCGCCTTTTCACGGTCACACCAGCCTGGAAACCCAGTGACCCCAGCAGCAGCAGCGTTCACAGCTTGCTCTGCTCCATTTCCTCCCAGCTGATGTCCTTTTACCTTCAACTATCAAAACCTGCTGCTATTCTATCAAACACGACCCAGCACTTAGAAATGGCTGTAAAGCAATAACACCTTTCCTGCAGCACATCAATTCCTGGTTTTCTAAGCTGCTTCTGCTAAACAGTCTTGCCTGTCCTGGAACTAACAGGAGATCAATGCACCTTAGCAAGAGTCAAGACGCCTTTGCTTATTAAGAGCCTGTGGGAAAGAAATCAGGACATTAGACACAGCATCCCTGGGTCCGAACAGTGCGCAGTTACTAGAGGGATGCGATACCACGTTAACACCAACACAGCAATCCCAACAGGGGGGACTGCTGAGCAACAGGGCGGCTTGAATCTCAACTAATTTGAATTGCAAATATAAAAACAGCCAATAAATGCTAGTTGAAACAGAGAGAAAATAAAGGCAGGCATCAAAGTTGAAATTAAACATTTTTAAATTATCAGAAGAAAAGTTGTGACTGACCTTATCTGAAATAACTTTAACTTTGCAGTCTAATCCCAAGTGTGAAGGAAAAATAAATTAAATCAAAGCCCCTAAGTTTGCCTCTATCCAGCTCTATCAAAAACCTGCTTTGTACCAAAGTCAGATCCAAACTGCCCTCAACACACAGAGAGGGCTTCTAGGTCTGTGGCCCAGCTGGGGGAGGCAGCAGCTCAGCGGGCACAGCCTCCGGCAAAAAACACTCATTAAATCTGTGCAGTGATGCCACGAAACTGGGGCCACACCGCGTGCTCACACTGGGCAGCGAGCACAGGCAGATTGCTATATATCAAAAAGAACAATTTAGGGGTTAGACAAACTCTGAAAGGGACAAGCCACACCTGAGGAAGACCTCCACAGCCTCTGCGGGGAAAACAGGGCATGAGGTACGCGTCCCAGGAGCTGGTGACTTTTCTCTCTCACTTTTTTCTTTGAAAACTGTTGTACAAACCTCTTGCCCCCCACAACAGCTCTGCGTGCAGCAACACGACTGTGTGCACAGTGCAATGGCTGCAAACCACGGGCACGGGGCAGCACTTCCATTCCAGGTACTCAGTTCCCTTTAACACAGTCTCCCAAGTTATCCAAAAGTGAGGGGGTTTTTTTTCTGGTAAACTCAATTCTAGGAAAGTAAAGCTCAGAGTTACCAGTAACCAAAATAGGCAGAAGAGGTGCACCAGCCCAGAACAGCCGCGTCGTCCAGCATCCCCTGACCACATCCACGTATCTGCTTTGCAGCTTGTCCTCTGCTTCTGGATACTTTTTCTAATTCACCTTGAACTGCTGCCCACAACTGCGGGATACTTTAGGAGAAATAGGAGAAGCCAAAATACTGCAGGGCCTACATTACCCTAAAAATAAACACCCGAGAGGAGTCAGTTATTAAAACAGTGTTTAGATGAACTGGAACCAGCAGAACCCCCATAAACTGCAAACAGCAAAACACAAATCAGCATCTGTTGGTGACAAACACCACCGTGGTGACAAATGCCACCATCCTGGTTCACACACAGCACTAAGTACTACAGCAGGCTGTGAAACAGCCTCTTTACAGCAAAAACACCATTATTGCAACATAAGACTGGGAAGAAATATAGCCCAGCGGCGGCACAGCAAAGTATCAGATGGGCCAGCGTTGGGTATTTTTGTTCTTGTTAATAAATAAATAAATAAAATTGTGATGATTAAGTGGAAGCAAAATAGCACTGTTATCAATACAGAGTGCCTATGCAGTACATTAAACCCAAGTAATTTAAAGAGCAGAGCATATCATATAAATAATTCATTCTCTTTTGGTAAGCACAATGCCACTTTAGCTGCCTAAATTTTCAAGGAGGGGGCTGCTTTTTAATTAAAATATAGGCATTTACAAATGCACGTGGGCCTTTAATTATTCATGTTTGAAGCAAGCTGACTTGGTCATGCATTAGAAAAAATAAAGCAGCTTTCATCTTTCTGTAGATTACACCCAGGAAACTGCTGGGGCCGTGAATGAGCCAAGCAAGTCTGTCTTGTGATGAGAGCGGGTTTCAGCCCCCCTTTTGCAGCACAAAGTCATCGGGAAGATGCATTTGCTGAGGTCAAACTTTAAAAAAGGAGCAAAGTGCCAGAGAGCCAACAGGATGCAGAATCACCCTGCCTCAGTGCTTGCCTTAAAGCAGGTTCTCCCCAGAAATTAGGGATATTACAAAGGCGGATAACCAGAGTGCAGATGATTTCGAGGGGTTTAATTGCTTTATTCCTAATGACACTGCAGGCAACAGCCCTCTCCCTCCTTACCTGGGTCTCCGCCCCAATGAGTTCTTCTCGGATGGTTTGTGGGGGCTGGATCTGGTCTAGGGGAGGGCAGCACAGTGGGAACCTCAGCCCCGGCGTGAGAAGTAACTTCCACAAAACAGATTCCAGTCCAAAATAAAGCTCTACCGCTTGCCACCCTCAGGAAGTAAATCAAAAGCAGAAAGCAGTCATAATTTTCAGATCCCTGGATTTTTACCCTAAGCTGCTGAGTCTTGAGAGCCCGACTGAGCACTGCGGAACCAGCGCTGGGTGCGCGGTGTGCTGCGAGGCACAGGTCTGCGCACACACGCTGGGCTGCTCTGCCACAACCTGCTTCAGCAGCTCACAGCAGCTGACGACCCCTTCCATGGGTCGTGTGTGCTTCAAAATACATAAATTACAGTATTCCAGTGAAAATTAGAAGAATAATTGGGTTAAAACAGCAAGGTGAAAGCAAAGGAGGGTTTTGCAGCCAAAATGCTGTGCTGACCACCAACGTCTGCAGCTGCAGCTGAACCTGGTGGCACTGAGCACCAAGAGAGGACTCAGGCTCACCTCTGCCCAGCTGAGCAGATGTACCTGCATGGACCAGAGCTGTGGCATGACCACTCTGCCCCACAGCCCCTCTCCTGCTCCCAGCTCCTCAGGGCAGCTCCCAGCTGCTTTGCTGCTCTGGCCTTTCACAGACAGAAGTTTCCAGAGATGCTCTTTGATGCTGGCATCCTCCTTCTCCACTGCACGGAAACAGAAGCAGAAATTTGGGTGCTAACACAAAGTCTCGCTGCAACAAGAAGTCGGTTAGGAATGCAAAGTCCTGCTGCAGCCAATTTGCAGCAGATTTGCCCAATTTCTGTATATGCAGCGTGGACATCAAGCCCGGACTAACGTGGCTGTGCGCACCAGGAGCAGAGCGATGCCCCTGGGGCCATGGCACCGGGCAGTGGCTCCAGCCTGTCCCAGCAGTGCCATCTATTGCCACGCTCGGCTCCTTCGCAGAGGGCCAGGTCCCAGCAGAGGGAGAGAAGAGAGAAAAGGCAAATTCCTACCCGTGGGAATAAGGGAAAAGTCCCTGTTCACCCACACGCTGCTCCGCCGCAGCAGAGCTGCTCATGTTTAAAATATCTGCATGTGTTAGACAACATTAATCCTACAAACAGCGACAGCTGGGAGCTCTGCTCCCCATGAGAGCCTGGGGTCAGAGGTTCCCTCATCCTGCCTGGGCCACAGCTCTATTCTGACCTTCCTGGTAGACATCTATCTGGGAAGGGGCAGAGCCACTTGGGAGTTATCTCCAACATCACCTGGGCCTGCCTGCAGCCCTGGCCCAGCCTCATCCCCCCAGCCCCAGCACCGACAGGCGGTCAGCATGGACCAGGCACAGCACCAGAACACGCTTCACTTTCCTGACCTCCTCATACATGTGTCTGGTCTTCAGCTTGAAGAAGTAGACCACTGCAGCTTTCTCCGTCATTGACAGAGACCATCAGGTACCCAGCTCTACTTGAGATAAAGATGGGAAACGTATTGGTGCTCATGTTGTTTTAAATGTAGGGTGTCAGGCCTTGACTCTGTAGATGTCTCCATCTGATACATCAACATTTTGATGTTTAGTGGCTCTATTGACTCTCACTTCTACTCACTTTTTGTCTCCTGGTTAGAAAGAAAAACACAACAGGTTGGTTAAGAACACCCCACAAACATCCCCAAAGTTTCCAGCCATGTCCCTCCTCTCCCCACAGAGAAGCTGCAATGAGCATCCGTGCTCTCTGCCAACCTGCTCGGTGGGATTGGGCTGAAACAGGCTGTTACAAAGGGCACGGTGACACATGGGTCACCTGGCGTGTGCCAGTGCATGGCCATCACAGCAGGACAAACAAGGCCCAAACCATCAGCCACAGCATCTCCACGGGACTTCCATGTTTTGGTTTCAAGGAGGGATGACGTTCCAGTTTTTAACTTGACTTTAGTCAAACATTTCAGCAGATTGTCTTTTCCCTGACACATCGAGCAATGTTTTGTCATCATAAATGGATGCTGGTTTATATTAACTAAAAACTTCATCATGCAACATCTAGTTTGAAAAATCTTGGCAACAAGCATTAATTCAAAGTGGATTTATACCCACAGATCGTGCTAAAGCACTGGGGCGAGTTTCTCAAAACATGAACCTGAGTTTACCAAATAAGAACATGAAAACCAGAAAGAACTGATTCACATAACCTAACTAACACAAGATAGATACACGCGAGCAGTGGGAATCCACCAACATAAACCACTGTCAGACTTTGCGATATTCGTGTACATTTAAGAAAAACACAAACTGCAGCATCTCAAGGGGAGACAGAACTTGAAAGGAGTCCAGCATCAGGTTTAAAAATTCACCTCATCCTAAACTGACCCAGTGCTCCTGAAGCCAGGGCGGGAGATGCTGCCAGGGGACTGGCCGCTGCTGCTAGTTTCCATGGGGTTTTGGAGCAGGGATGCATGAGTTAAGCCTTCAAGACAGAATCACAGAATGACAGGGGTTGGAAGGGATCGGAAGGGACCTCTGGAGAGCATCTAGTCCAACCCCCCTGCCAGAGTCAGTTCACCCAGAGCAGGGGGCACAGGAACAGGTCCAGGCAGGTTTTTAATGCCAACAGAGACCCCAGCACCTCTCTGAGCAGCCTGTGCTGGTGCTCTGCCACCCTCCTCATGTTTACATGGAACTTCTTACATTCCAGTTTGTGCCTGTTATCTCTTTTCCTGTTGCCAGACACCACTGAAAAGAGCCTGGCCCCATCCTCCTGACACCCACCCTTGAAGTATTTCTAAACGTTGACAAAATTCCCCCTCAGTCTTCTTTTTTCCAGGCTGAAAAGACCCAAGTCCCTCAGCTTTGCTTCATAAGAGAGATGACCTAATCCCCTAATCATCACCTTGGTTGCCCAAGAGACACTTTGTTCCCTGAAAACTTTCCACTGGGGAAAAGAACTCTCAAGATAGACTCATGGGATGTGCAGAAGCCCCTGCCTCCTTTTCCAAATTGTCTCGACTTACATCCCAACCTCTTCCTGTGCGGACAGCCTGACCATCACAAATCTGCTCACACCACCTGCAGAGACCCTACGGCTGCAGAGGACCCAGCTCCCCACTCTCTCCCT
This sequence comes from Rhinoptilus africanus, assembly GCA_013400135.1. NCBI lineage: Eukaryota > Metazoa > Chordata > Aves > Charadriiformes > Glareolidae > Rhinoptilus > Rhinoptilus africanus. The sequence goes on from VXBO01012478.1 coordinate 195,189, forward strand.
CCAAAAAACAAACGGTTTGTCCAAACAAGGCATCAGAGCACAGGGAACTTCAGCCCCCTTCTAGGCTTGGCCAGATCTCTGCCGGGAAACCAAGGGCCAGGAGTTCCTGGAGGCACCCAGGAGGATGCTGCACTTCTCCAAAAGTCAGAGGAAGGAGCACTCCTGCGCTGGTGGCAGAGGAAGGGACATAAAGGCAGGTGGCTGTGAAAGGTTGGTGTGACGAGCAGGGCAAGGGGATGCAGCCCGCTGAGCCCCGCTGAGAGAGCGGGGATGCTGGGAGAGGGGCATCTCAAAGATGGGAGAGAGAGCTGCTCTCAAAAGCAGCTGCGAGAGCACTTGGGTTTCTAAGCCCAGCCCCGTGAAGAAGAGACTTCACCTCCTTGTGTCCAACTCCTGGCATGAGGAAGACCTTGCAGCTCTCCGTTTCAGGAGGTTGACAGCATTAGAGCTAGGCACATCTATCTGATGTTTCTACAGAATAACGTATTTAATTAAAATCAGACTGCAGTTTGGGCCAAAACAAGCAGGGAAAGATGAAAGGGGGGAGCTGGAAAATGTCCAAGCTTTAAAAAAAATTTTTTTTTCTTTAGCGCAAAGCTTTAACATTGTAACATTTTTCTTCTTTTAAACAATGATAAATATTAATAGAGAAGAGGATTAAACAGAAGGGTAAAATATCATGAACATGAAACATCCTATCAGAGTTTGAGGACAAACATTTCTCTTCAGCTCAGAACTTTCCCTGGCTTTGGTCACAGGACAAGAAAATCCACAGCAAATCTGCCAGTTCTGCGCAGCGGAGGGGCAGTGGAAATGTAGATCCTTACTGGACAGGACTGGATCAGACAGTCCTGTGGCTACACACCACGCATAAGAAAGAAATCAAGCAACTGAAAAACAATTACAATTTCTTCTTGGTAGTAAGCGACAGCTGCAGGAGCAGGAGTAACTCACCCAGAGAAACCAGGAAAGAATCACTAGGATGCCCAGGAGCATCTACAGGGCCAGACTTTATCTCACGCCAAGGAAGCAAAAGCCAACAGCTGCTTCCCCACCACCGCCTCAGCTTCCTCAGGCACTCTGAGACTCACACTTCGCTTTCACTCTGCAGTTTTAACTATCCCTGAAAGACTGGGATTTCTCCCCCTCTTGCATGAACTGGACCCGGTTTTCCCCCAAGCTATTTTTTCATTTTGTCCACCTCACATCACTGCCGTAATCAGCAAACGTCGGGGATGCCGGGCTGAAAACTTTTGCTCCCGGGAATAGAGAAATGCCCCACGGTGCTTTCCTTTCCCCTTCCCCGGCCTGTCCCATCCCTCACACCCCTGAAGGCCTTTCCCCACGGGCTCTCTCTGCTTTCCTCCTTTCCAGCTCACTCCTTCCCACCAGGCGGCTCCAGCCCGGTGCCGCGGGGACGGGCAAAGCCTCGGTACGAGCCCACCGGGAGGGCCCCGGGCACGGCTGCTGTGCGGGGAGCGGGGCGGCCACGGCAGCCAGCCTTGCTCCTGGGCTGCGGGGAGCAGGATCCTGCGAGGGCAGGCGCAGGGTGCGCTGCCGGCCGGCATCTCTCCCGTGTGCCGGCGGGGAAACACGCGTGGGTGACCCCAGCAGCCGCCGCAGCCCTGCCTAAGCAGGAGGGGGACGTGGGTTTGGGGTGTCCCCAAGCGCCGCCGCCCTCCCTGACACCGCCCGCCGCCAGGTGGGGCTTTGGGACCGCGGTGCGCCGGGACCCGCGGTGCGCCGGGACCCGCACCTGCAGAGCATCCCCCGTTCCCGGCGGTACGGCCCCCCCCGGCTCCCAGCTCGGAGGCGGAGGGACCGGGGCTCTACCGGCGGCTCAGCTACGGGCTGCCGGAGCCCCCGGAGCGGGCTGGTGGGCTCGGCTGTTTGCAGGCCAGATCCTAAGGCCTCCCCTGAGCACCCCGCGGCCTCCCTGGGGGCCTGCCCCCCCCCCTGCACCCACCCCGATACCCCCAGCCCCATCGGCACCCTGCTCCAGAGCGGCTTACCTGGGGCAGGGGGACTAGATCAGGCACTGCCCCATTGCCCATCTCCCCTCTGGGCAGGACGGGACCTGTGGCCACAGTTCCTCATCAAGGTGGAAGCGCTAATTACCCTCCTCAGCGCCTAGTTTGGGTTGCACTGAAGCACCTGCCTTGCTTGCAGCCCATTGAAATAAGGGCTGCAGCTGGGTGAAGGGGCTGCCCGGGCTGCTCTCTTCCCCCTCCCTGCAGGCTGGTTTGGAGCTGAGCTGCATCTCTGCAGCTTTTCCTTTTCACTTCAGCCCAGGGTACCACATCATCTCACTAACAGAAGTTTGGCCAGGAGGGCAGCAGATCCAGCCACCCTGTGCATGCCCCGTAGCTGGGGGTGCAGCCCTCTTCCGCAGAGTTTGCCGTTGCTTTCTTTGTTATTAAACATCTCTGGCATCAAAGCAGAGCAAGCAGCTTGGCAGGGACTCATCCAGGCAAAAAGCTGATCTGTGTCCAGGTGACTGCCCCAGGCAAAGAGCTCTGAGCTCCACCTGCGTCTGGTGCCAACAGTTAATGACCCTCCAGCTGCTGTAAACCCTGGCCCTGCCTCACCCGACTCCCCCCTGCATGAGCTCCGAACCCCAGCAGGAATAAGCTGTGCTATTCCACAGCCCCCCTGCCCCAGGGCTGCTTGCCGGGGGCTGTGGCATCCCCAGGCTGTTCAGTCACCTATGAAAAGTTTCCAGCCACAGAAGCAGCTCTGAATTATGAATGAATTTGCTTTGTCAAAGGAAGGTCTTGGCTCAGGTTGAGGGATTAGGTCTCAGCCATGGGCTGGAGACACGCTTATTGATAACAAAGCCCCCAGCAGGCACATACCCAGTGATGATCCTGGGCCATTGCCCTCATAATGATTTGCTGCATTAATGCAATCAGAGGGGCAGGAGTGCCGGGATGAGAGGATGTCTGGGAGGCAGGAGCCTGGGTGCCTGGGAGTGATTGAGTGATTCCTGGGCAGCACAAGGATGGCTGCATACCCCCCATCCCAGGTCCCCAGGTTGTCCCACAGGCGAACGCAAACTGCAGCAGGGCCAAATGTGGCTGTACAGACTGTGCTGAGCTCATCGGTTTTACTCTGAAGTTCCTGGGGACGCGCTGCCCATCCCTGACACCTCCCCGGGGCAGAGCAGGGGAGGGAGAGTCCACCTGGTCCCACTGGCAGATTGCGGGGCACTGCCACTGTTCACATTGGCCCCGGAGCAAGGTACTTATCTCAAGGTGACTCACAGTTTTATGGCGGAGGAGAGCATTCCTGTTTGCTGGGAACCCGCCGTCCCGGTGAGCCGGCGGTCCTGGTGATGCAGGCGATTGTGCAAGAGAGTCCCGAATGTGCCACCACGTTTGTGGCCTTTGGAAACTGCCCTCCTGCCTGCTGTCCCTGCCGCTCGAGGCAGTGCTGAGGGAGGCGATTTCTCAACTGGATGCCCAGGCATCCCGCAGTTACCCCCGGCTGACCAGCTCTGCCTGTTTGGCCCAGACACCGCAGCACAGCCACCCACCCGCTCATCCTGCACCCCTGCCAGCGCCGGAGGGGGTGGCACCCACCGAGTCAACAGGGGTAAAGGACCAGCCTGAGTCCCCGCTGCTCACAGGGGAAGGTTTGCTCTTGCTTCACCCAGGTGATTCCAGGTGAGGGTTTTTTACCCTTTTTGCTCTTTTGGTAACCAAAAGCAATTTGGCAGGCACGCAGTGAGGGCTGTGACGTGGACCAGTGCCCATGGCCCTGCTCATTGCTCCCCAGACAGCGCAGCCAGCAAGCCCTGCTGGATGCCAAGGAGCCCTGGCATGGCGCTCTCTGGCAGCCAAGCTGCCTCTGCTGGGGGAGGCAGCAGAGGGGGCTGGCACAGCCCAGGGAGTGCCCAAATCCCTGGAGGGATGTCACCAAGGCTCCTTGCTCCGGTGGGAGCTGCTGGGGGCACAGCAGGGTGCTGTGTGGGCTCAGGCAGGGTGGGCAAAAAGAGCAGCTGGGGCGGTGGGAGAGGAGATGCTCAGGGCTGGCAGCAGGGCAGCGGACATGGCCGGGAGGCTGAGCTGTAGGTACCGATCGTGGGAGAGGAGCAGGGGCTGACGGTGGCCCTTGGCTGCATACCAGGAAGAGTCTTTCAGAGGAAAGGGTTTTTTTTGGGAAGTCCTCCCCAGTAGGATTTTCTAAGGGCAGCTGCCTGAGAGCCACAGTTAATCCTCCATGGCCCCACCGCTCCTGTTCACTTCTCCTCTTGACCAAGAGCCCTTCTTAAATAACAGTCAGTATTGTCACACTGCTCGCCCAAGGGAGGAATAAATATCTAGGGACAGCCTGCCCTTCCTGCGGGGATCGCACCCGGAGCAGCAAACCCAGGGCCTCAGGGGGCCAGAGGGACCCCCTGTCTGCGCCCAGTACAGGGGCAGCACTTTCCCTCTGCGAGGGGAGAGAGGCCAATCCAAAAGCCACAGCACATCGGCTCTAACCTCTGGCGTGGCTGGTGACTCACGGCACTGCCTCCCAACCCACCCACTCCCAAGAGGAAATTAGTAACCCTAAAGATGAAGAAAATTGCTGCAACTAGGAACTTTTAACCTAAAAATGGCTACTTAGTGCTGGAGGAGCCTCTGGAGCCATACTGAGATTTCACCGGGGGTATCGCCTTGTGCAGGAGGCTGGCTAAAACCAGGGGATGTGCCAATGCCACATGCCAGCAGCAGGGATGTGCCACCGGCCACTGAGCAGACAGCCCAGGACAGGCATTGTCAGCACTCACCAGCCCCTTCCACGTACAGAAGGAGTAACCCACCTCCTTCTGCCTGGCCAGGGGGGCCACATGGTTTTCCTAGCCCTGTCTTTAGTTAGGTGGGCACAGCTCCTCAGGCCTGGTGGCTATAAAGAGCCAGCTCTGGCAGGAAAAGATTTTGCTGCACAAATCTCGGGGGGCGGGAAAAAGTCATTATGGTTTTTGTGGTATTTCTCAGATGTTCAGAAAAAGCCTGATTTCTAGAGCAGGTGCTCTGAAGGGGAAGGAGTAGATGCAAAGTGTTATTAACCTCACACTTGCATCTTGTGGCCATCGCAGTGCAGGGACCAGTGCCTCTGCCCCCACCCCAGGCCATGTCGGTGCCTGTGCTCACACCCCACACACACCAGGACTGGGGACCGCCATAAAAATCCATGTGAACAGGAGAGATACCCTCCCCCCAAGCTCCTCCCCAGCCTTTCCACCAGCTCCTGAGCAGGGCATCCCCCTGGGCAGCACCCAGGGCTGCTCCAGACGGATGGGCAGGGATGCTCCGCAGCCCCCCGTGCCCCGGGATGGGACTCCGGCTGCCAGCCCAGGCCATCCCAGGCAGGTTCATTGTACTAGATGGAGATGAAGGAGAGAGAGAAGTGGGAGAAAATACCTTGCTCTGGTGGTTGGGAGTTTTTTAATGCACTCTTCAGGAAAGCTCGAGGATTTTGCAGCCCAGAAGGCTGAGCTATTTTCCAGTCTGAGCAGGGAGTGCTCTCCCCCGCAGGCGTGGGCTGCTCTAGAGGAAAGCCTCGGCTCTGCGGCTGCTGGCTGGCAGTGATGGAGCCGTGCTGCCATGCCGGTCCCTTGCAGGGCTCCTCTCTTTGGTGCCCCCTCAGAACAGCCACACAGAAAGGAGTGTGCTCCCAGCTCTTCCTTTTGCAGCTGGCCCCAGTGAGAGGATCCCACCTACACACCCAGGACATGGGCTGGAGGCTTCCCTGCCCTTCTTGTTTTTCCTGTAGAGGGACAACCCCACATTTCTACACGGACATTCATCTCCTTCAGCCCCTGCCCAGCCAGCCCAGGGGTGATTCAGGCAGTGAAACTCCCGCAGTCGGGGTACCCATGGAGGAATATGGCCATGGGCATCCCCCCAGCTGAGGTCGGGGAACTCCCACCCATTCCCAGCCAGGAGCGAGATGGGCTCCCACCCTTGCTCCTGCAGGCACAGGGGGAGGCAAGACTCTCATCCCCGGGCAGGTGGCAGCGGCTGGAAGGAGCCTGCCCCCCCAAAAGGCTCCAGCCCAGCGCCGTGGGTGGGAGGAAGCTTCCCAGAAGACGGAGAGCTAAATAAAGGCAAGGCCTGGAACAACCCGGGGCTGCCAGCTATTTATTCTAGCATGCCTGTACACTGCAGCGCAGGAGAAAGATATTTTAAAGCTGCCGCAAGGAAGCTTGTCTGTCTGCCTGGGTTTGTTGATCAAAAATCTAATTACCAATACTCCCCACCGACTTCTCTGAGCCCAACACCACCTTCAGCCAAGTATCTTCCTAAACCCACCTCCCTGAGGCAGCCAGCTCCTCCATCAGTGCGATGCTGACGCAGATGCTTGGAAAAAAAGGCTTTACAGAGTAGTCAGAGCTTGGGGACCATCCCCACCCTCCACCCATTTTACTTCTGTCCAGCCCTAATGAGAAATTTCTAAACAGCTTTTACCATCCAGGGCTCACCCTTCTCCATTCAAACTCCCATAAGCACTTACCTCTCTGGGCTTACAGATCTCATTTCCTGGGGAAAAAAAAAAATGGAGCACCCTCCGACCTCCCATTTAAAAAAAAAAAAGCAACCACTGCAATCTTTGTTCTTGAATATGTATTTTTTACTGAAAAAATCATTCATAAATTAACAAATACAAAAATGTACAAACACATGGGTAAATAAATGTAATGACACAAAGGATTGCTTTGCTCAGAAGTGTGTGTGTGTTTTAAAACACTAGTCTTCAGTGCAAAAATGTCCCCCTGGCACCTCTTAAAAACATAACAGTAAGCTCAAAAGCCATGATGATGGAAAGCTACTTTAGAGTTTAAAGCCACTTCTGATGGTGAAGGACCTGAAGCACGTGACTGTTGCTCAGACGGTACCTCCCTTAGAGAAGCAGAGCTTTACAGGTAATTAACTGTCAATAAATAGTTTTGCAAATAAAACCTACATGGCTCATTTAAAAAAAAAATAATAAAAAATCAGCATCGAACAGGACCTGCCCTCCAGTGGGGCTGACCGATGGTGTTGACATGGAAGGGGCGAACGAGTGGCCTTGTTGAACTTCAGCTGCCAGAATATGTACAAGTTCTCCTTAATACGAGAATTTTTACACCATAACAGCACATGCGCTTGACAGTATGTTTTTAACAGTTACACTTACTATACAGTATTTGACATAGCTGATAAGATTAACAGTGCACATTTTCAGATATTCCACATTTTAAAAAGGAAAAAAAAATAATTTCAACGTGATTAGAACAAAGGAAGTATGAAGAGGGATGCTGCTGGGGGAGGCGGGGGGGAAATGGACCCTTTTGTGCCAACCGTAGAGTGCATTTCTGATCAGAGGTAACGGCTTTTTGTTCAACACAAGGTGCGATGGGTGTCAGATACACATTGAAGGATCCCAACTAAGGTAGTTTAACACCTACTCACACACACATGCATGATTCCTGGGGTAGTGAACTCAGACTAGTTGAAATACATTCCTTGTTTGAAGCACCATTAAACAAAGACAGATTTCTAGCAAGGTCTCAAGATGAAAGAAAAGAGGGGCAGGGCAACGCGGGTTCAGCATCTGAAAAGGGTCCACGTGAATTAGAGATAGAGATTCAGAAGCAAAAGTCTTTATTGCTATATGCGCCATAAAAAGCAAATCCTCACCTCTGCCTATAAATAACCAGGTTGAACCCCCTCGGGAAGCGAGTTTAAAGCACACCTAAGTTCAAAGACTTTAAACCCAAGTTACAAACTTATCAGCGCTTTTCAAGGGCAGGCTCGCTGTCCTCTCATACCGGCCGATAAGATCTACACAACAAGAACTTGTGTTTTCTAAACTAACGTTTTCTGGATACAGGTTAGGAATGCCCTGGGCAGTCACACCCACAACAGATGTGTATGGGGATCATACGTCCACAGAACCGAGAAAACAATGTAAACCATGAGAAGTTAAGGAAACCGAAGGCAAACAACACAATAAAAAGAAAGTTAAAGTACTTCGGAGGTTAAGTACCCACTGTTGTTTTGTATAAATACAAATTAAAGCGCAACCCCCAACGTATTTACTTCTAAGTCAGAGAGGTCCGGTCAAAGTGACAGGGTGGGTGCTGTGTAAGGACTGGATTGAGTGTCCGCGGGGAGGAGAGCCGGGAGCCCAGCCTGCCCACCGCGGCCCCGGGGAAGGAGGGGACAGCAGAGGGGGCACGCCAGTTTGGATGGGGTGTCAGACCAAGCTCTCTGGTTCCCAGTCCTCTTTTTTCCCCCCCATGATTCATATGTCCTTCATTTCTCTCACTAACCTGTGGCAACCTGCCCCACCAGCTGGGCTTGTGCGAGTGCTGCCAGATGCTGACGGTGACAACCGAGTGCCCTACCTGGCTCTGACAGCACTTCAGCGCACTGCTAGATTTACACAATAAATACAAAATAAAACCACCTCCCAAACGGTACCATCACATTACAGGAGTGACGGCGGGGCCAGCTGCCCCCTCCCGAGGACGACACGGGGGCAGGAGCCCCTGACCTGGGGCTGCAGCAGCGCGGGTGCGAGCTCTCGAGGAATCTGCCAAGCTCGCACTTGCCATCAGTGGGATGCGCAGCAACAGGCAAGGGATTTTATTCCGTATGGCTTTTGGCTTCATTTGTACATGTTGCAAAAGCGACAGAAAGGGTTTGGTGGTGTTGGTTGGTTGGGTTTTTTTTTTGTTAATAAATACTCCCATTTCCTCACTCTCACTGGAAAAAGCCACTCCCGTGGTTTCTGGAATGAGCGATGACACAGCTGTATTTCTCATCCACTACGTTGGAAAGTTTAGGGCCCTGTCCCACAAACATTTCTGCATATGCACAGCTTAAATCATGCAAGCAGTCTCACTGGCTTAAAAGGGAACACCTTGCACAAGTAAAGTGATCGCACACAAGTGCTTACAGAATTCAGGACTAAAATGAGTGACCGTATGTAAACCTCTAGCTTGGATTTGAGCCATAGGAGAAAAATAAAAAGGGGCAATTTACACAGCATATTTACACTTACACTTCTTTAAGAAGCGATTCTGTTGTATATACTTCAAGCAGGTCATTTAAAAAACCACACAGACATAAAATGGTATCAGAAGTCGTTTGATCTCCCACCAGGGCAGTTGCCAACCGAATCGCTCCTGACGTTCACCATCGAGAAGCCAGAGTCCCTCAGCTGAGCCGCTCCCCGGAGGAGAAAGTGCATCCCAGGCGAGTCCCGGTGCCAGAGATTGCTGGAGGAGGAATGTGGAGACGAGAGCAGCAGGTCGAACCGTTGTCCTGAAACCCAGAAAGCAAGTGGTGGAAAAAAGAAAGAGACTGCTGAGCTCGCTGCACGAGTATCGGGCTGGATTGGTACAGATAGGGGAATTTGTGCGTGCACTTTCAGCCTTATTCTCCAAAATACTGTGATCCTTCATTAGACAAAGTGTTGCTTGTCCTCGATAATCCTTGGAAAAGAAAGTCTAGTGTGGTGCTTTCTTGGTGAAGGGCAGAGCAAAGTTATTTTCTCCTCTTAATATTCGGTCACCAGAGCCAGCTCTGGTGTCAGGTTAACAGTGATGTTCTTATACAAGGCGTCATACGTGACGTTTGGAAAGTAGTTCAAGTTATTGAGGCCGTCCAGGGCTTGCCTTTCTTTTGACTTCCTCAGCAAGGCGTACCTGTGCAAGGAGAACCAGAGGCCAGAGTCACTTCCCCATGTCCCACAGAGCCCTGCAAAGTCCTCCCAACGCTACTAAACCACCTTAAAACAGCCAGTCCCAGCAGCAGCTACAAAACAACGCGTTTTGAGCCCTTAATAAAGATAACCATCTCATTTTCTATATTGGTAAATGACTGAAACTTTAGAAAACTACCATCCATCACTTGATGAAGAGCAAAATGCTCTCTGTGCCACCAGCAAGCACTCAGCCATCAAACCAGCTCTCAGTCCTGCCCGAAGCCTGTGGGTCCCGTGCCCAGGAAGGGGCTGAGCTCAGGGGTCCTGCCAAGCCCTCACCAGCCAGCACATCCTGGAGAAAAGCAGCTGATGGCTTATGTGGTCCTTTCCATTTTTAAGAAACCGGACCACAAACAAGAGCAGAACTAAAAGGCATTGGTCTGAGGGATGAGGGTCGAGGAAGTAAAACTAGAAGACTGATGGTTTGGGGAAGGAAACTGCAGCTGGTGCACAAAAACAGCCTCAACCAAATTTAGGGGCCGCACAATGAGATAAAGGTGGGAGGGTAAAAATAAAATAAGCAGAAACACTTCGGCAGGACAGGACACTGAGTTTCTGGGGGCCTGGCAACCCCAGGGCAAGTGGGAGCTGGGCTGAGACCTGGGGGCAGAAAAAGCACCTGGGAAGGGATGTGCTGGGAGGAAGAGTAAGACTGAGTCAAAGCGAAGAGGGAAGTGCCAAAACTGGCTTCAAATAGGTCACAGCATCAGGACACAGGCAGGACACTTTGTGTCTTGATGAACACTTTCCTTCTCCACAGTGAGAGGTGTCAGGTCCCCCTGCTCGGGTGGGAGAAGCAGCAAGGCTTTCAGACGGCGGCAGCGAGTACTTGCCGGTGGGTAAGCGCAGGGCAGAGGGAAGCAGAGATTTCAGAGGCGGGACGCAGAGGCTATCTATTGCTAAACCTCGCCTAGGCTGGGCATCGGGCTCCTGACGCAGCAGCGCGCACAGGAGTGCCCAGCAGCATGGGTGTCACCCCCACTGGGGCCAACCACCGCCTTGTCCACCTTCACCACAGACCCCCCTCCCGCAGCACTGACCCACAGCTCCTGCGGACGTCGAACCAGGCTCCTGCCTGGGGCCAGGAGGGGACCAGCGAAGCGTTAGGAACAAGAGCTCAATCCCTCTGCACTCCCAGTCTTCCACGCTTCAAGAGTTTGACTAAATATGTCTTTTTAAGCAAAGACCAACTATTTTTTTTTTTTTCAGAGTGAAATGAGAGATCTCTTACTGGCTGCATTCTGTCTGACAGAGAAATTAAAACTAGGGCTAAAGATGACATAACCTCAAATGGAAACTCCCCCAAAACCAAGTCTTCTGTAAGAAGAAACCAGCAGCGAGCTCAAATGGTACCTGCAACATACATTCTCCTTGCTGCCTCTTCTGCCCGCAGCAGCCAGGAGCCCCTCTGCAGAGCAGAGCTTCCACTGCTCAGAGCTCGTCACCTACGAGTGTTAATTCCCCTAAGCTGTGAGAAGGGTCTTTCTCTGCTTTTCTGTTGCATAGTTTTCAGAAGACTCAAATTCCATCAAGGTTCCCCGGCAAAAGCAGCCATTTCACCAACCCTTGTACTCCCCAAAACAACCCTGGCTCCTGGAGGAAAGGGTTGGAGCCTTCCTGGAAAACTCGAGGGATAATTTAACTTTTTGAGAAAGAAGACAAAATGTTCACTCGCAAGTAACAACACTACAGGGGGACCTTGCTTCTGCCTTCATAGTACAAGCCCAGGGTGCTGCTACTGGACTCTGCTGGTGTTCCCAGGGACACCTGATGCTTTATCAGCCACACAGCATGAGAGCCTCCCGCCCTCTGCCTTCTGCAGCCTGAGCAATGCCTCTTTCAACACGGACATCAGGCTCTTCTGGAAACACAGAAGCTTCTCCAACATCTGGCATCAGCCACCCCTTTAGGAACATCCCCCTTGAGACACAGGACAGGCCCCTCCCCAGCCTGCCACCAGGCTGTCGTGCTGACAACCCCCTCTTTTGGATGGCTTCCAAGCAGCTACAGCCACAAAACAAGGACCCACCATCATAGGGACGGAGGGTATAAAACGCGGGGACGGAGGGTATAAAACGCGGGGACGGAGGGTGCCAGACACTGCTCTGCCTCTTTATTTCCCGCAGTTAGTTTCCTTCCTGAGTTAAGGCTGTTGCTGCCCTCAAACAGCTGCAGGGAGCCTTGTACGTAGTATAATTTCTGAAGGGCTTTGGGATCCTTAACAGAAAATATATTAAAAAAATTCACTTGCCTTCCTAGGAACTGCACTTCTCCCCGATGATGGTGGGGAATTGATTTGTATTTCCCCGTGTCTCCTTCTGGTCGAGTCACTGAGTAGCCTGCGTACTGCACTCTGCATTAGAAAGGAAAGAAATAAAATAAATCAAATAAAAATAAAACCCCAACTGTTGCGTTTGCTCTGCCATCAGCGCTTGCCAGGACAGCAGTGCTAGTGCACGTGGGGCTTTTAATGCAACTTTGCCTTTCTGCCCAGCAGATAAGCTATGAAACCTCCCCACGCCAGCCTGGGCTCCGGGCAAATCCCACGGCACCCGGCACCTCAAGGCTTGAGCTCAGCCGAGATCAGTGTGAGCTCAGCAGCACGGAATATTGCACACAAGCATCTCCCAAACAAACGTCTCCATTTGCTTCCCATCTCCCACCTGCGTGGGCTGGAGCGGCCCCTGTCCCCAGCGAGCCACCGTGGCCAGGTGAAGCGGGAGCAGCTGGCCCAGCCCCTGGGTAAGAGCATCCCCCGGCTGAAGGACCAGCCGAGCCTCCCTCCTCCCCATCTCCCCCGCAGCACACGGGCAGCTTGGCTCGCAGAACCAACCAGCAGAAGCGGAGTTTGGGGACACCGGCTGAGCCCAGCCCATACCTGTTCCAGAGGTCATCGTCTTCGCCGCCCCAGCCCCAGAAGGCGTTAGGGAAACCGTTGATCTTCCGAAACTGCTCGACAGTCAGGCCACTCACCCCGCCAAAGAACTCGTTGTAAGGGAGCCTAAGCGGGAGAGAAGGGGTTAGGGCAGAGCCCCCCAGCACTGCACACTCCCCTTTGCAATGGGGAACGCCTGAGCTGCGAGGATGCTATTTCTTCTCATCTATCTCATGTTTACTTCGCACAAAGCATGGGAAGCAAACCAACATCCATCTTCTGTCTTTTAAAAAAAAAAAAATAAATCTAACACTGGCTCCTTAGCTTTTATGGTAACGCAGAAGAACAGTGCTTACAGATACATGTACTTATCCAGCTTGGCTGCAAAGTGCCTCGGCATCTGTCCACACCCATAATAGTTACGGTCATTTTCTGGTATGTGGTCCACATCGTGAAAGATGAGACAGTCCCAGTCCAAGTCCTTCATTGCTTCCCGAAAGCCAACGTTGAAGAGCATGGCACGGTTAAAGGGTTGGTTTCCAGCCTAGGGGAGAGAGAGTTCCTTCTCGAGGGGAGCCCGGAGCAGCTCGTGCTCCACACGCTCATTCTCGCTCTTCTCTAGAAAACTGCGGACGGCAACCAGCTCCCACATCGGTGCCACAAAAGGAAATGATGTATTGGAACAGACAGATTAGTGACATCAACCAAGACTTAAGTATTCAATTTATCACGCAGGAGCAAAAATAAAGACGCTAAAGTCTTATTACTCAGATACTTGGAAAAAAACCCCGATTTTGATCAATCTTTTTGAGATAGAGCTAGATATGAAGGTACATTTACTGGATGGATGCAGCCAGATAGCTTAAATGACAGGTTCACGTAAACACCAAATGGCAGTCTTATGTTTTGCAGTCATGAAAGTCTTCTAGATACTGCCCAGACAAGAAACGCATAGCTCTGGTCAGGCCATTCCTGTGCCTCAGGCCTCCTCTGCCTGCCTGATGCTCCCCAGAACTACTACAGAGATATACAAATATAATGCAGCATTGCCTAAACTGCAAATACCTGGTTCATAGGTGGGGTTTTTTACATATCTCCTCCAATATAGTATTTTTTTTTTCAAATTGAATCTCTATTTTTTTAGTTAAAAGTAGTAGTTATTGGGCATGCCTCTCAGCTGTGCCACTTTTATGCGGAATGGGACAACTTAAACATTGCAACATGAACCCCAAACCTTTAATCAATGCCCTCTGATAGGTAAATGCCTCGGGACACAGTGCAGAGCTGCATTTTGAGCGCAGCACGTCCCCGTGCCCCAGCGGCTGCTGCCCCCCCACCACCCCTGGGCTCACTCACTTGTTCCACGACGTAGAAGGCGAACTGTAAACGTTGCCGCTGCAGCATGGGAATAAGGTGTCTGAAGAGGACGGGAAGATGCTCGTATCGATTGCGGAATGGGATCAGGATTGCCACCTGATGAGGAAAGGACATAGCTCTTACTGCACCACACCAGCAGCTCCGGCCACAGACGGACCCCCGGGCAGGGCTGGCTGGTGTTATGGGAGGGGGAGCAGCACTAAGCGTGGTGTCCCAGCTCTCCCATGTAGGGCTGAGCAGCCTGAAACGCTTCCAACCCCCACAACATGGATTTCCTATTCACTTCCTGGGAAATTGTTGCTTTGGGGAAATTCAACGTAACCTTGAGTGGGAGGGAGACCCGCAGCCCCCCCAGACAGCAGGAGTGGGGCCAGGCCCTGCTACCACGCAGCCCTAAGCCATCTCCCCCTGGGGACAGGAGTCCTCAGCAGTGTCACCTTGCCTCTCTGGGTCTCATCCCATCCCAGACAGGGTGGCGGGGGGAGCAGCCCAGCGAGCTCCCTGCCTTAGCAGCCCGTGCAGAAGCTCAGAGCTGACTCCTGCATCACTAAAGCAGCCCCTGAGCTCAGCATTTCTCCCCCCAGCACTGCAGCCCCACACTTCAGAGATCCTTATATTCATTACTCTGGACCTGCAGCACATCAGAGACGTTCCCGTTAGTGTCTCCCCACCCCATGCCCAGGACCCTCCGTCCCCCCGTGCTCAGCAGGGACACAGGGCTCCCCCATTACCTTCCAGCGAGGCAGGCAGTCGCTCGGCTTCCAGTGGCCTCCTAGCTTGATGGAAGGGTCTTTTGAGAAGAACTGGTGGATATCCTCCATGGTGATCTCGCTCATATTTACATCGATGGGGCCCTCTGCAGAGAGGCAGAGGAGGAGGTCAGGAATCCCTGCGGTCCCGGTGCCCACTCAGGGCAGTGCTCTGCTGCATCCCGGCCCTCCAACCCCAGCACTGAATGCAAGCAGCCGCCTCTTTTCCCCTCAGGCACCAACAAAACCGATTAGGAAATACTGCTGGCATGACTTGTAACACCCCCATCTCTGTTCAGCCTTTGTGGCCACTGTTGGATGCAGCTCTCCATCAGACCCACGCTGGCCAGAGGAACCCTCTACTCCTCCACACAGGTTTCCAGTAGACAAAAAAACCCACACCTCAGCAGAGAGTGGCTTCCCGCTTTTAGGAAACATTTACCCACAAAAGCCCAACTTTCCACTGCAATATTGCTTGGGTGGAAGCGTTTCTCCCTTGCGGGGGGTCTAGCCTGTTGCCTGCACCATCCCCTGCCCAGCTGTACCCAGTACAGCTCGGGGCTGGGACTGGTGCTTAAGGGAGCCACCCTGCCGCCACTGCCCCTGGAAAAGGGCTGGCCAAGCCTTTTCACTGGCTCCCAGTGAACAATCCCTCTTTTGTTTGTGCTTGCCAAGCGATGGGCTCCTGCTTCAGCAGGGAGAGGTGCCTCCGACGTAACAGGGATTAATTTGCGTAAGCGCATAAACAATGATTTCCCAGGAGGGGACCAGGCTCCGAACAGGGCTCCCATTCATCCCCAGGTGCCCAGCAGGGAAAGGTGTAACGCCGGCGAGGCGAGGAACGCCATGATGTGCCCTCCAAAGCCATGGGAAGCAGGAGAGGGGCACGGGGCCACCAGGATGCTACTCACTCATAGAAGGGAGCCTCTCGGGACAGGTGTGGTTGGGGAAGTAGGTAAAGTCTTCAGGAAGAAACGTTGTGGCTTGCAGAAAGGTGTCATTGTGGTTCAGATCAAGAGGATAATCTGGAAAATAGGGGGGGGGGAGAGAGAAAAAAGTTTCCACATTTTACACTTGAGCTGCAGGTCTTTTTTATTTCCAGCCACCTCCCCTTGCCACTGTGAGCAGACTCCAAAGCCACCCGTGGCTGAGGATGTCCCCATGCAGCGTGAGGTCTAGACCTACAACCCAGCGGGGTGCCCATCCCCACCCCGGGGCAGGTGGCTGCAGCAGCCCCGGCTGCCTTAGACAACACCACACCAAAAAAAATCTTCATGTTTTTCTGGCCAAGGGAAGAATTTTGAGTGTCACTTTTAGGTATCACAAACAGATCAAAGCAAAGGAGCACACGGTGCTTGGAAGGAAAAGCTCCTTAGCACCCTGTCCCTGAGGGATGGGCAACACAAGGAGAGGGGACGTGCTCCTCCAGAGGGTTCTTTCCTAACAGGCTCAGAGAGGGAAGTCCCCTGGCAGCTCCAAATGCCAGCAAGGACTGTCAGCGCAGCAACCTGTGCAGGGAAATCCTGCCTCGAGTCCTCCTTAAAGGATCAATAAAAACGATCATATTACACGCAGCCTTTCCTCCCGTTTGCATCGTGCAAGAGCAGAGGAGCCCCTGTGCCCCAGCAGTCAGGGCACAGCACACTTCTCCAGCCCCACCATTCCCCTGCACCTTTTTACCTCCTGCGCAAAACCCCTCCAGCCTCTTACACCCGTAGATGTCTTAAGGAGGGTTTTACGCAACCATGAAACTTCTGCTTTCTACAATAAAGTCACCAGCTTTGCATAAGACATCTTCAGCCAAGCATGACCTTTATTTTAGGCACTAGAAAAAGTTCCCTGCCTGTAGTAAAGCATCAGCTGCTACAGGAGGACGCTGCCTCTCCACTTTCTCCGAGCATCAGATGCTTAGCAGAGGGTTGGCCTTTTGGTCCCCAGCACCCAGGGCACCAGCCCCAGCTTTACACCCCACAGAGGTCCTGGAAAGTGACTGTTTAGGGCTGAGCACCCAGTGCCATCACAGGCAGCCCCTGACCTACCAGGATGAGGTCTCATCCTTTCCAACTACCTTACCATGCCCAGGCATTCCTGCAGCAGCTGGCTGCGGAAGCATGAAACAGGGCTGACATTCACCGTGCTGATTCCAAGCAAGAGCCACCCTGGTTTCTCATGAGCACAGTACAAACAAGCTGGTGTTCAGGCACCCAGAGACAAAAAACAAAACCCAAAAAAAGTCTAGTGTTCCCCTGCCACCCCTGAAAGCTGCCCAAGCAGCTCTGCAAAGCCTTGGACACAAAGGCTGCAAGCAAGCAAGCAGCAAACAGTTGATTTACAGTAGGTAGCCAGATTTTTAAGTTATTTTACTGAACCCAGTGTGAAATTCAGATTATTTTTTTTTTAAAGCAGCAGCTATAACCTTTCAAGTTAAGCATACATTTAGTTTCAAGAACATATTGATAGCAAAAAGGTTTTTATCCTGAAAGCAATTTAATAAACCCAGAATTACAGTGCAGTGAAGTGAATGAATTGGCTGAGATTAAGAGCTAAGAATTGAAGTCATGTTTAAGGATAGGGACATTTAAGTAATTGCATAAGCACAGTACATTCTCCATGGCAGAAAGGCTGCATCTAATAAGCATGTCATTGATATAGCAAGAAAAAAATAATCTAGTGACAATTTAATATTTTAAAGCAAAGCAGGGAGGGTTGCTTTTACCTGCAAAGTTAAAATCTTTCATTTAAATCCATTTGGACAAGTCACTGCTGGCCTGATACTTCAGCTAACTTTATTGTGCTAGTATCTACCATCACACCATTAATACTGTTTATCCGCTCAAATAAGTGGTACCCAAACTATCTCAGACTCAAGATGGACTTGTAAACAGAGCCTAAGGGCTTTTCAAGTATGATAGATACCATTTTGGATGTTTGATACTTCTCTAAATTTCAGCAACCGCATTCCCATTAAATTCCTATCACCCAAGCACGCTCTCAGTACTTAGTCCAGCTGACAACACATGGCGAAGCTCAAGTCCCCTTTTTTGCACAAAGGGCTGCCTTTTCTGCTTGTGGAAACACAGAAGGGACCCCTCTCAGCTCACCAAACAGGAAACCTATTATTGCATCTATTAGCAAATGATGAAAAAGTTATAAATTACTTTCTTGTTTCAATGCAAGAGGAAAAAAAGCTAAGGGGAAAGAATAAATGCAGGTGGACGGGGACAAGCATCCTATGCTTGCAGCAGACCATGCTGTGCTCAGTCACCTTGCCATTCAGGGTGGGATATTGCATTTTTAAAGAATCCACCCAGAAATTAAAGCCCCAGGTCCCAGGAAGACACACACACCCAGGGCAGCACTCTTCCCCCCCCCCCAGCCCCTTGCTGGGACACGTGTGATGTGCGGGAGAGGTTGCGGCTCAGAAAGCGTCAGCAGCCTCATACTTTCCAGTGCTCCCATGCAGCTGGAGCGGGGACAACCAGAGAAGGGCCACAAGGTCTTCTACTGCACAGATTGGATTGTGACCTGTGCCAGCTCACCCCTGGCAGCAGCATCCCTGTCCCTGCTCCGCATGCCTCTCCTGGGAAGAGGGGAAGGGATGCAGGGATGTGACAACTGCTGCTGCCTGTGGGGTAGGACAGGGCCAGGAGAGCCTGGTAGCTGCTTCCAGCAGCTCTGAGTTGTGACAGGGACAGCCAAGGACATTGCTGGGTCCCTCCCTGCAGCTGTACCAGGGTGGTTTGCTCTCCCAGCCGTCACACTGCCCGCAGCGGCGTGGGGAGGATGCACTAACCAGGCAGTGCCACCCACCCAGATCCCACCAAGGTGCCCAAAAACAGTCAGGAAGGGAAGATACGGATCCTGGTGTTAATACAATCCTTGTGGCCACAGCGCCACATGCCTTCCAGGTGTCACCACCATCCGTCATGCATCTGCTTCGACCTGCCCACGAGGGAAGGATGCTCAAGGACGGTGCATATAGTGCTTGTCTATGTTAAAACCATCCTCATGGCTGGAGGTCTCGGAGCAGGAAGGACATCAGCCCATGCCTGCAGAGCTGGGATGAATATAAGGCCTGAGTAAAGCCAGTTATTTCGGTAGCAGCAGTACCAGTATCACTGACGCTAACGTGGTAACCATTTCCCGGTCTGCTGCAGGCAGCAGGAGCACACAGCAGATTTTTGGAGGGCTCAGAGCCCCGAGGGCCAGGACCATAGCAGGATGGAGGCTGTCATCACTGCAAGCAGCAGCGGTGGAGCATCTAACCCTCCTCCCCTCGGGGGATCAGCTACTTCCTCACCCTGTGTTTGCATTACTTGATGTTTCCAGCCTTAAAAATAGCCCGGGCTGGCAGCCCCATCCGGCTTTGGCAGGGAGAGGAGATGACCTGGGGTGTCAATCTCTTGCGCAAGTTGATAATTCCCCTCCCGTGCCCATCCCCGGTCAGAGTACAGCTGACCTGGCGGCCGCACCACTGCCCCTCAACGGGCTGGGCAGCAAGGACACGGCTTGTATTTTTTATTAATTGGGAAATAATCTTGCCTTGTAAAACTATCAGCCCCTGCTGATGAACCCCCGCAGCAGAGGAGCTGAGCTCCTGATGCCAACCGCACCAGCGTGACACCTCAGTGGGGAAGGGACATGCTCGGTGTCACACCAGCCCAAAGGCAACACCCCACCCTTACACACAGCCTTGTGAATTTATGCTTTGTTGTACCATATTTACACCAAAACTTGTAACCCTGTTGTCAGCTTGATATTGCGGCTAATGAATAGTCTGGGAGCGGGAGCCTGCGACTCCACTCCCTCTATTCTGCCCAAAGTTCAATATATTATTTGTGGCAGATCTCCAGCCAAGTCATCTCGGTTCGTCCTTGCATGGGAAGAGTGAAGCTTATCAGCACAGGCTCCTCCACGTGCTTGGAGCCAGGGCTCGGCGCACACGTATGCCTGGGAAGTTATTTTTTAAATATGAAACCCGATCCTTGCACTGAATTTGAAAGTGTTTACCCTCAGCCTGGTTGACGCTAACAAGTTTGAATTCCTGGAAAGCAAAGAAGTTTTCAGCTCAGCATCTCATCATTTCAGACCTTTCAAGATTTTCACCCCATATACAAGTTAGAAGCACTTGATTTTTAAATATATATATTAAAAATTAATATAATTTATATATAGTATATATACACATCATTTCTATATGTGATATGTATTTTTATGTTATATATAAATTTATATATATATAAAATAAAAAAAAGAAGCAAATTAATCAAAGTTCCCACCCTGCATTTACCAGCATAAATTAAATTCCCTCAAGCAAGAGCGGTTCAGTTCAACTCAATTTCCCATGGAAACGGAACCTTTGATCAAAATGACAACTATTCAAGAAATAAATACCTGAGTCGTTCACGCTGCTGTTCCTCTTGGCATAGGCACTGCGGACCACCTGCTCGTACACCTGAGCTCCTATTGTTCGCATGTTTTCACGAATCATGATGCCTTGGGCTTGCATCATGAAGAGGTAGGTGTTCACTGCCAGAAAAAAAAAAAAAGACAGGAATATTTCCATGAGCATCAGCTTTTGTAGGAAAGAGAAACAGGAGTCTTTTGGAATCATTCCCAGCCTTCTGCTTGGTTTCAGCTCCCTTCTGCCAGGAGGATCGCCGGGTCACACGTGCCTTGATTGCCCGACGGGAGCTGGGAAGGACAGAGAACCGGAAAGCGGAGGCGTAAGGCACGTTTGGAAACCCGGCTGGATAATAAGGGGAACGTGCACCCAGCTAGACCTGACACTGCAGACTGTAACGAAGCACCGCAGCTTAAACAACTCTACCTTTTGCTGCCTAAGTAGGGACGTTTAATTAGGAAATAGCATTATAACCGGAAAGTAACCTTATCTAGCAGAAGGTGTCCCTGCACGTGGCAGGGGGTTGGAACTAGATGATCTTTAGGGTCCTTTCCAACCCAAACCATCCTACCATTTAAGCTGCACACCTGGAGAAGGGCATTTGTTCATTGCATGCAGCACCAAGGGCTGACGCTTGCTTGGCAGAGGTACCTCAACTGGCACCATAAAAAACATCCCACTGCCAGTCTCTGAGCCCACTGGCAATCCAGAGCAAGCAGAATTTTGCAGCATAAGCCCCCTGGGTGCCCGGGGCCAGTCATCCCCCAGCCAAGGTTCCTTCCCGCCGACTCCCGGCTCCTTTCCTGCTGCCCCCGTGCCCTGGCACCGCTCGGGCAGAGCTTGGGTTTCAGTTTCAGCTGACACCCGGCGCCGGCAGGGACGGCCCCAAAGCAAACAGAAGCCAGCACAGCCCTGCGTCACCAGCAGCGCCCGCAGGGACAGCAGGACGGCCACCACGTACACCACAGCACCCCTCGCCAGCATCGCAGTGCCAGCCACAGCCCCCCTGGCAGTGATGTTTTTGGCTGAAGAATGAAGGGGGCAGGGAATAAAAAAATCTTGATTTGAAAATAGCGAGGAGGGGAGATCTAAAAGGACAATTCTGCACTAGTAATTAAAAAAAAACCAAAACAACCAGGTCAAAAGACACTCCAGGAGGGATGAAGAGGGCACCAGGCCAAGGAAACAACAGAGACCCTGCACAGAGGAGGGCAGTAACTGATGAAATGTCATCAGGAAACATCCACAACAGACGGGTCGTTTCTACAGCAGGCATATCACAAGCTGTAATAGCTTGAAACCAGTGGCTGCCAGCACCGGGAAGGTACAGTCATCGCCAGAGTCACCGGGAGGGCAGATTAGATAGGGCACCCCGGAGACGGCACAGCTATCAGAGGGCAAGGTCCCCCCAGCCACCACCCGCCGGTTGGTACCCACGCTGACGCGCTGTCCCCGGCCCCTGCCCTGCTCTCCCCTTCCACACTCAGAACAAGGCAGCCTCCAGAAAAGATTTTCCAGTCCCAACCGTATTTTGTTTTCACACAGCTAAGTAAATATTTGAAAGGGCAACAGAGCCCCACGCCATGCCTGGTGCTACCCAGATCCAGCCTGTCTCCAAGCCATTGGGAATCACCAGATTTTCAGCAAGAAGGAGGTCAGCTGCATTAAGTCCTTGGCAACTAAATAGCTTGAAACACAGTTTTAAACGCCTGTTTCCAGCCCTTCCCTTCCCATACACGTACCCTTCGTGGTGGAGCCAGCAAGCAATGGCATGCCACCGGTTACACCATCAACGAGCAGGGGCTGCCTCAGCCAAAGTTGCATCCAAATCCTCTTTCCTCACCCGCCTCTCGCGGGGCCAGCTCTGCCACCCAGGGTAACTGCCGGGTGGGTTTGCGACAGCTACAAAAAAACGTGTGCTCTGCTGCAGTTTCTTGGCAAGATACTCCTGTTGCAACGACAGCGAGAGGTAGCGAGGGCTGCCCCTGCTCAGAGAGACGAGGGGTTCCCTCTAACAGATCCCCCCAGGATAAGGCTCAAGGAAAAGCTGGCATTTTGATGTGGCACCGCAGGCCAGAAACAAACGTAGCTGAAATTCCCCAGGCAAAGCCTCACACCCAGCCCTAAAAGCTCGCACTCGGACTCATCTGCTCAAAGCCCCAGCTTTGCCAGGCAGCTGCCAACCAGGACATAGGCAAATGTGGGTTCCTGGGGGAAAAAAATAAAAGTTTGTGGAAATGAACTATTTAGGGGTTAGTGGTGACGAAGCAAGTGATGCAAGTCAGGCTGGCATGGCCTTGGGGTCCAGGGCAGGATGCACAGGGCAGCTCCAGCCTCACCTGCCCACGCAGGCCAGGCAGCCAGGAGGTATCCCAGATGACCACAACAAGATGTGGAAGTTGGGAGTGGAGTTCCTTCAGCTCACCAGCCCGCGTCACAGCTCTGCCTCGGTTGCAAAGGCGACATCGTAAGGGTTGATGCTCAGGGCATACAGCTCCTAAGGACACATTTATAACATCTGGCCCCAGTGACAGCATCACCCCAGGCTGCGGCCAGGAGCACTGCAGGACTCTACCAGGAGTAACTCCAACCAACTGACCCAGCGATGGGAACAGCATCCTCCCATCCAAGCGAGCACATCCAGCACACGGACTCCTAAGGGAGAGCGGCACCGCACAGCCTCCCCCGGCCACCAGCAAACAGTGAGGGTTATGGACTGCCCAGCTCCCTTTGCCAAAACCCGAAAGTCTGATCAAGAGCTGGGGCACTGCTCCTCTCTGCACACAGCAGAGGGCAGAGGGAGCCACTGGAGTTGAGATGTTTATCGGGAGCAGGATGTTGATAAGGGAAGGGAGGGCAGCGTGCTTGCACCTTCCACCCTGCATGGAGTCTGCGTCGGCGGCAAGGCATAACCCACTGATGCTGAACAAGTAGTTCAGCTTTCTCTTGCGTTATGCCTTCCGCTCTCTGGATAAAGCAGAACCGGGTCTGGTGAAGCATGAAAGAACAGGAGAGATGCCAATCAGCATCCAATCCCCGCTTCCTTTAAGGAAGAGGGAGGTTTGTCAGGCGCAGTGAAAGCGCCGTTTGTTCCCCGCTCCCTCGGCGGGCAGAGGGAGCCGGGGCTCTGCACAGGCACATGACAGGGCTCGCTGGGATGGACTGGCTGGGAGCGGCAGTGGGAATCCTGAACAGACTGTCACAGCAGCCACCATCCCAGGGGAGCGCGAGCACAAACAACACCAGCTTTGTTTAAGGCAGCAGTTGCCTTTTCACATATTAACCCCTTTACTCAGACGATTAAGGAGATACCTGGCCGCGGACAAGCTGTGTCCCCAGCATGGCACACACCCAGCACCAGTAACCCCCAGGACCACTCCAGCCCCAGCCCAGGGACCACAGCCCCTTCTCCTGCCCCCAAAACAACCCGCAGTCACAACACGAGCTTCACAAACCCCACGCTTATCCAGAACACACAATTCACTCAACTCAGAAAACCGGATTTCAAACGCATTATTGAAAAACATTTCACTCCCCATACCCACACAGCGCTTAAATTATCTCCACGGGGCTGCTGTGCCAGGGCGGGGTCTGACAAAAACACCTGGTAATCGCTGTACCGATCTCAAACCTCACTCTAGGTTTCCTTTGCTTTTGATGAGCAAATTGGCCATGTTTTAAATTTATTAAGCCTGACTCGGCTGACCCTACGGAGCCCCAGGGCCCCTGTACCCAAGAGATGGCATTTCCCAGAGCCACAGTGCCGGAGGCACCAGCAGCAGAGGAAGGAGATGCCGAGCATCCCCGCCACTGCCCTCTGCCCGGGGAGGGACCAGCACACGCGCGCTCGGCCTGAACCAGGGTTCAGCCAGAGAACAATTCTCCGTGTTGCGAGATATTGCTAATCTAATCACACAGGATGATATCGAAAATTACATTGGCCTTCTGCCTTTATTCCATTTGAGCATGCAGCACTTCAGACCACATACACGCAATGATAACAGCCCGGCTACGGCTGCTGAGCAGCGGGACAAGGACAGGAGAGGGATTTTAGCTGCTGTCAGGGCCATTGAAATGCCCCTTTTCCTACAAATTTCCAGCAGACCCTCACTACCCACACAGAAAATGAGCAAAATTTAAGAATCCATTTGCCCAAATTACTGCGTTAACATTATTCTTGTTAGTTCATTAAAGGACAAGTCAACCCTGCTGGGATTTAAACATGTGGAAACCACGATACCAGACCTACAGTTTGCCACCAGCTGGAGCAGAGGCAGGATGCTGCACCCCTCGGGATACTGCACCCCAGCCTCCCTGCCCACAAGCAACAGGGAGGGCAAGCGCTCGTCCAAAGCAGAGGTGGATGCAACAGCTTCAACTGGGGAGGTAAAGTCCAATTATATAAATGAGCATTGAAGGCTTCCTGTAATCATTTCTCTGTTGGTATTTTCGGAGCACTTCTAATCAAGAAACAGCTGAGTCTCTCATGGAAAATTAATTTTGCTGTGATGATATGTACTAGAAGAGCCACAAGGGTAATTTGCAGCTCAGGATTTGATTTGGAAAAGGTCTGAGTGTGATCCACACCAGCTACCGACACAGGAAGGGGATGGACCGGACACAACTTGCTCCTGACCCCAACACGCTTCCGCCACCTGTGGAAAGGACCTTCCTCCAGCATCCCCCAGCACGGGGATGGTGCGGTACCCCAAGCCTCTTGCCAGAGACAGCCGATGGGTCAGGAAAAGGGGCCAGGCGGTTCACGGCAGCCCCACACGCCTACAGCGGTATCAGTGCCCAGCACAGCGGACAGGCTTTCCTGAGGAAGGAGCGGGTCTTCCTCTGCTTTTGAGACTTAGGGCTTTCTGTCACATTCAGCATTTTTCCCGGTTCATTAGTCCATCAGCGCTGCAGAAGCGCAGAGGGGCTGTTTGTGAGTTTATCACGGTCTCACTACAATGTGCAGTGTTCTGCCGTCGGCACCCGGGGCTCCGGAGCAGTTGGACCCCATCACGGCAAGGGCAGCCCCCGCGAGCCCCTGCCCTGCCCCGGGAGCACACATCCCAACCCACACACTCATAAATCAGCGCACAACCAGGGAAACTGCCGCTGAACAAACCGCTTTCCCATACGTCCAAAGCAGGGTTTGCAGAGGGCTGTGTGTGGGAGACACAGCAGGAGATTCAGAGATGCGACTCTGGAGGTGGGGAAGGTCCCGCAGGCAGCAGGGATGGGTGGCCAGGTCACCCCCAGCATGGGGAGATCCTGCCCACTGCAAACATCTCCCACAGAGCCAGGAGACAACAAAACCAGCAGAGTCATGTCTACGTTAAGCCTTCTGTTAAGCTCTCCCAGGCGATCCCCAGCATCAACTCAGCTCTATTAGCATTAGCAAATACAAAGGGGTTTAATCAAACTAAGCCTCCAAGGAACAGACAGACAGTTACGATAGTCTTAACTCATAAACAACCTAACTAGGAAATTTAGCAGCATCCCATCTCTAATACACCATGAGACCCCTGTCACTATTGGCCTTCCAGCAGCACCGTGTTTCCCAGACGTACGGAGTGCCAGAACAATTAAATAAGAAGTTCCTATTAGTTTTAGAGAATTTAATATTAATGCTGTCACTGTTACTTAGCCCTTTGCCTATAAATAGCACAGGAAGGAATAATTTGATACGTTAAGTGGCCTAAGAATTAACAGTGCAGCAGCAGCACTGAGCTGGTAATTACAAATCACCCGTCCCCAAAATTGGCAAGTTCGCAGCCTGCACGTGCACGAAGCCAGCAGGGAAGATGGGAGACCGCAGTGATGCTTGCCCAAAACCTGAACATGGGGACTTTGTATCTGAACTGTCTTAGTGAAAAATGACCCTGGGGAGGCTTCAGTAAGGGGGAAAAGAAAATTCATGTCATTCTAATAGTCCCTAAATTTTTAATGTACACTTTAAAATGGCAACTTTCAGTTGCAATCCCACAGCTGGCTGAGCTAAGGTGTTTGTGCCACTCATTCTGAAGAAAACAGTGCACTAATTTTAAGATATGTGCTAATAATAATTTTAGACGTGCTCTGCACACACGGGAAAACTCGGAAGGCCAAGGGAACTCACAGAGCATTTCTAGCACCAAAGCACCCGCAGAAGGAGCCCAGCAGCAGCCAGGGCTGGTGGTGGGATTGAGCCCAGGCCACCGGGACACGGAGCAGCCCAGTGCCAGCACACACAGTACCCGGCTCCACGCAGGGTATGCTGTGGGTGGGGAAACCAAAGGACACAGTTTAGCCCTGCACCGGGGCAGGAACGCTGAGGTTGGCTGTAAAATCACACAGGGCTTTGCAAATCCCAAGAGCAGCTCAACTCCTGGGCTCCGCTGCAACTCCCCTCTGCGAGGAAGGGCGTAGCGACACGTGCAGGCTGGAGCACAGAGCATAACAAGCATTTGCCCAAGTTAAATATTACCTTTCCTAGCGAGATTCGGACTCTCCTTCTTTAATTGCAGCTCAGGAGATGCAATTGCACATGACTGCATCTCCTGTTTATTTTCCATCCCTCCCTCTTTGCGGCAAGGGGCAGCTCTCCCCATCTACGGCCAAGCCTGCCCTCCCCATCTCGCCTCCCTTCGCCGCGCAAACACTTCCAAGGAGAAAAAGAGCATCAGCTGCCAGCGGATTTCTCCACACGCAGAGCATAAAAGCACAGCCCTGGTTGGGCACTTGTGGGCACTGCACAGTTAAATGCGCAATAAAAGGCTCTTCAGCCGGCGGAGGGAAATGGTTGCTAACCTCTCCGGCTGGCAGCACCCGCGGCGGCTGCTGCTGGCTCCCGACAGCAAACATTCGCAGCTCAGCGTTTGTTCCTTAGGTTCATTGGGAGACAAAGCGTTGGAAATTCCTGTGTCTCGGACACCACCTCGAAGCGGCAGGAATCCTGACGCCTGAGCCCGACGCTGACATAGGATAAGGATGAGGAAACAGAGGGAGAGCTTCGTTTAAAAAAAAAAAAAAAAAGAATTACATGACTGCTTCAGCAAGCAAGGGAGAAGAAGTATAGGCTTCTCAGATACCCCCCCAGTGCAGCCCCTAAAGCAGGAGGGCAGGGAAGGACGTGGGCTGCTCGGGACAACCCCTCTTCTCCCGGGTCATGGGAACCATCAGGGCTGCAGGAGAGAAAGGAAATCCTCTGCTGCAGG
>VXBO01012478.1:222533-240833 GCA_013400135.1 Rhinoptilus africanus
GCACACACCCCCCCCCCCCCCCCAACCTGGACATCCTACTCATCAAACAAGCATCCCTAGGACGTGCAGGAAAAAGGGGACACATGGGGTGGTACTGCCCAGGAAACGCATTCAATAGAGAGTTTTCATCCAGGCTGTCTTTTCTGTTTTCTGTCTGGTGAACTGCTTTCACCAGTTGAAGCCATCTAGAAAACAGCCAGACCACAGCAGAGAGGAGAAAACAGGTTGGATTTGTATTTAAAATTTCTATATACATCACACACCATTCAAATAGATTTTGAAATCACCGCTTTGTTAATCTTCCAAATTAGGAGATTAACTATATCCATTGGAGAGTATAAAATTGTCAAGATAAAAAAAACTTAAGAGTCATAGATTTAGTGACTCGGTTCACATGGTACAAACTGCACTGTTTGAAGCTTAAACACCCTGACTTTGACGGAGGAAAAGAGAATGGGACCGTTGTTTAGGATATTCCCCAAAAAAACAGACAAAGACCTGATTTTTCAAGCATGTTTTACAAGTTCAGCATGGCTGAACAAAAAGGGTTGTCACATGTACAGCCTCATGTTTGCTGCAACTGAGCGGTTACAAACAGGGGTCCGGGACGTTGTTTCTGGTCAGTGGTTTGCCTCGTACGCCAGGCTGGACCATCCCAGTTAACACACATGAAACAATACGCCCTCCCAGTTTGTCATGCTTAAATGCAGGTGCAGAATTTGTGGTTGGAGCATCCAGGACCGCATTCATTCTTCACTCAATTCAGCAAGAACAGCAGGACATCTTCCACTGCCATTTATGGCTAAAAACATGGCCCAGCTCTTATTTACATCATCTTTGTCTCCAAAAAACGCGAGCGCGGGGAAAGTCCTGCTCCCTGCCCAGCTTGCCCATGATGCACACACCCCAGGGGACCTGCTTATTGCCATCGGAATGGCAAAATCCAAGGCAGAGGTTTCCACCCCTGTGGTGGCCTTGCCTGTGCCGGCTGCTTCGTGTCCCCAGCCTGGACAGGCCACTTCAGTGGGGACACCCGCCACGGACCGCCCCACGGGAGGTGCAAAGCAGACTGCAGAGCGCAACCCTCTGCCCGCACTAAGGCGTCTACCCTGGTAACACCCAAGCATCACGCCACGGGATCATTCCTCCCATCAGCAGGGCAACGTCCACCACCAGAAGCCGTAGGTTCTCGCCAAACCTGATGTTGGGCGTTTCGGCTCCTCACTGGGGCTAAAGAGCCCAGACCCAGCGGGAGCCCAGGCTGCAGCACTGCCGTCACTACCTGCTACTGAAAATAAAGCATCCTGAAAATGCTTCAGCCCAAAAAGTGTAGCACAATTTGAGCCGTGGAGACTGCACCTAAGGAGGGATGCCTCTGTAGCAATACTCCAAGACTATCCCTGTTGCAGCTTCTTTTCTACCCGTTGCCAGTTACCGGGAAACCAGCTGTCTGAGCAGCCGGGGAAGGAGCACTGCCACGGCCCCCCCTCCAGGCTACACATCAGCCTGGCTCGCTGCTGGAGAGCCTGTCAGCCCTTCCAACTCCTAAAAAATTCTCCAAGCTGAAATTCTTCAATCACGTGGGATTATTGTTGTCCCAGATTTTAAAAGGCAGCAGCTCGGAGCTCCCTGCCAAGGGTACTTTCACCATACAGTGCCATTAAGACCCACAGCAGCTTGGCCTCCGCAGTACGATTACAGAGTTGTTCTTGTCTGCAATAATTAAAGACTGCACTGCAGACAGTGAGTACAGCTGCTGTGTTTTTACAGGATGAAAAAAAGCTATCAGAAAAAGGATGCAACTTTGAAGTTCCAGCATACAGACCATTACCTATGGGATTTTGTAAGAACCCTGATATCCCAAGACATTTATTAGCTTTGTTGGGAGCTGTGTAGCCTTGGAACACTGAACATCTTTTATATGGTTTTCTTCCACCTGACAAGCAAACTGGTAATACAGCTGCTGTAAATAAATTAACTAATTTCACTATCAGAGTAGGGAATGACTTCATTGGAAATAATTCATCCCTCTATCTATGAACTTATTTAGCACTTAACTAAGAGATTACACATCACAACACAGCCGGTATGAGGCCTTCCTGGGTGTTAGCAGAAAAGCAATGGCATGAGAGCCTGTTCGGGATGCCTTGAATAGGGAAAAAAGGAAAAACCCTACTCTCCATCACCCCACGCCGCAGACCTCTGCTGCGCACTCCGGGCCCGGACCCCTCTGCGGGGCCAGCCATGCAGGGAGGCACCACGTCCCCTGGCTTCCCCCCAGCATCACCTTCCTCCCCTCCCTCTGCCAACTCGTCCCTCCTGCCCACCCACGGCAAACATTTACCAACAGCGCTGCTGCCCTGGCGCCAGTCATAAGAAAACCCTAAACCTTATCACGGGAAGGGGAGGGGGAAATAAAGTGCCCTGGCACCAGAAACCAGATTCACACTGCCCTTTACCACAAGCACCACACTGGCAGGATAGTGCCTGACGCACTACCATTAAGTTACACATTAATCCTAGATAAGAAGCAGCAAGGCTATTAAGTGAGTGAGCTCAGCAAGGGATAACAGCGTCCGCAGCCCCAAGCTGTAACCAGGGTTCAGGATCCACCACAGGGCAATGGGGACGTTGCCGACTGCCAGGGACGGGAAGCTTGTGTCCCTCAGACTCCCACCCCACCAGATTTTATTGGGTTTATACAAAGAGGGGAAAAACCCAGAGCAAGTTCAGCGATATTCTCCCTGTGAGCAGGCTGTGGGGACGGGGTGCTGGGCACCCAGCCAGGCTGCCCACAGCCTCCCAGCAGCGCGGGGCACAGGGTGCCCTGCCTGTCCCATCTCCGTGGGGCTCTGCAATTGCTTGGGGACTTCCAAAACAAAGTTCTTCCATGTCACCCCCCCGGAGAGGGATGGGCACACATAGGGGCACATCAGGGAACAGCAAACACCCCCTCCCTCCATCCCACTCTCCCCAGAAACACCTTTAAGCTCCTCACACTCAGCAGCAGCTGAAGTTTCTGAGTTGTGTGTTTACCAAGGGATCTGACCCCTCGCTCATTGATATGAGCAACAGGATAGGGTGAAAAAAAAATAAACTAATCAATTCCAGCCTGCCTGCGCCCAGGATTCCAGCTCTGCAAACAAGAGTCAGACATTCGGCTACCCTGGAAAAGATAAACACGCTGGGAACAGGAGGGCAGTGCTCCCCAGCCCTGCATGGGACATGTGCGTGTGTCCCTGTCCCCAGCTCAGCCGTGCTGCCCCAGCCTGCCCGTTTGTCGTGGTGTAACCCCCGCCGGCAGCTAGAACCATGCAGCCGCTCACTCACTCCCCCCCATTTTGGATAGGGGAGAGAATCAAAGGAGTAAAAGTGAGGAAAAACTCACGGGTTGAGGTAAAGATGGTTTAATAAGTAGAGCAAGAGCCGCACACGCAAGTGTAATGCATGATGCCATGTGGTATGGAACAGCCCTTTGGTCAGCTGGGGCCAGCCATCCTGGCTGTGTGTCCTCCCAACTTCCCGTGCACCCCCAGCCTACTCGCTGGCGTGGTGCTACGAGGAGCAGAAGAGGCTTTGGCTGCCTAAAAACACCACTGCACTATCCAAAGTATTTCTCATCCCAAATCCANTTTTGGATAGGGGAGAGAATCAAAGGAGTAAAAGTGAGGAAAAACTCACGGGTTGAGGTAAAGATGGTTTAATAAGTAGAGCAAGAGCCGCACACGCAAGTGTAATGCATGATGCCATGTGGTATGGAACAGCCCTTTGGTCAGCTGGGGCCAGCCATCCTGGCTGTGTGTCCTCCCAACTTCCCGTGCACCCCCAGCCTACTCGCTGGCGTGGTGCTACGAGGAGCAGAAGAGGCTTTGGCTGCCTAAAAACACCACTGCACTATCCAAAGTATTTCTCATCCCAAATCCAAAACATAGCACCATACCACCTGCCAGTAAAAAAAAACTCTATCCCAACTGGAATCATACCACTACTGCACAAGGCCCTTGGGATAAGGAGGCAGCATATGGCAAACAAGGAAGGAAATTAATTTCTAACAGGCGGGCACAGTTTGGGTTCAGACACAGCAGCTCCGGGAGCCCATCCCTGGGAGGCTGGCAGGGGTGCACAGTGCCCAGAGGCTGCTCCAGCCCCCGTCGCAGTGTGTGAACAGGACCCGGGCGGGCACCAGCCAGGAAGAGGGAAGCAGCTCGGTGCTTTGCCATCACAGCACAAGGCTGGGCTCTGTGAAAGCCAGGAGCACAATGGCACCCTCCTGGATGAACAGATCCCTGAGCAGAGGCAGGACAAGATGCCAAAGCCCAGGGGGATGCTCAGCGTGCTCAGAAACACAACCTCTAAAAGCAAACGTTGGCCAAATCCTGCACCAAGGTGGTGCAAGTCCCTGTGGCATCTCCCTGCTCTAGGCTTCTAGTCTCAGATGCAGAGAAGAAAGCCCTTGTGCTCTCCTGAAGCTGTGGTGATCCCAGCATGGGCTTCCCAACCAAATTCCCAGGAAGATACAGAGCCCAGAGGTGGTGCCAGCCTCTGATTTCTGTTCCCTCTCATGTCCTACTGCCATTTAAGAGTATCCTCAGCCTCCAATCCCCACATTGCCAGTGGGAAATTAAAACTCACAAGTACATCAAGCATGCTATGAGATCTTGGGAATAGCGTATTTCCTTTGCATCCTAAAAAAACGCACCAAAACACCGCATACCTCAATGTACATCTCACAAAGACACACCAGAGCAGCCCCCAGTGATCTCAGGGCCAGGGCAGGCACTGGGCAGCACAGCATTCCCTTGCCAGGCACTGGGAGAGCCCCACGCAGGACAGCTGGAAACAACGGCAGCTTCATCAGGGGCTTAACTGTGCCATGGGGAAGGAGCTGATCAGGGCTGGCATCCCTCAGACCCTGCCCACACCAGCCCCTCCAACCCACCCAGCACAGCACCAGCCTGCAGCGGTGCAGCCGCCCATCCTCCTCCTCCCAGCCAAGGCACCAGCCCTGCCCTCCACACTGGATAACGAGATTTTAGATTACACTGATTTATCCACTCAAGTTACTCGATTTGTCCAGGTTGTGTTTGCTTCGCCAAGGTATTAGAGCTAAACACCATCCTCCTCCTCTGCTCCCTCATCCTCCATGCGGCCAAGCCCTTGGCAGCACTTTGCAGACACAGCCCTACAAATGCCATGATGCTCTTCAGCATCCTGCTATTTGGGGGGGTTTGACCCACTCCAGAGCCAGCTGTGGAGGCAGCGCCCCACATGCAAAGGTAGGGGAGAGCAGAGAAGCGCAGTGCAGGTACACACAGGTTGCTCGTCTGCAAGTGCAGCCCTTCCCTGGTTGGAGCAGTCCCTGTGCCGCAGGGGACTGCGGCAGAGCCCTCTTCCATCAGTGCTGGATTCTGCCCCTTTTGGAGGCTCGGGAGCAGAGTTGGCAGGGGAAAGCCCCTCACCCCAGCTCTGTGAGCCTGCTGCCACCCCGGCATGGAAGCCTTGTGTGGGAACTGCCACCTGCTGGGATTTGGTACCCATCGAATGCAAGTGACATCGGGAGCCCCAGCCACAACCGGGGACCTCCTGCACCCTCAGCACACCCCAGGGACACAGCTCAGCCCAAGGCAGGGGACGGTGGCTGGGGGAGGGCAGCGTGGGGAGAAAGGTTTGGTGTCAGCACTCCCTGCAAGCCCCGCTTTGCTATCAGCTTTCTGCAGCGCAGCAGCAAACGAGACAATTACTGTGTTGACTGGCGTTTTTTTCTTTTTTAATTAGGTGAAAGCAGGGTTAACCTAGAGCCCCCTGAAGCTGGCAGCTCCCCCTCTCCCGGCACACCTCCCTCCATCTGCTCTTGCCCTCCAGCCCTTCCCAACCCAATGCACAGAGCAGCGACCCTGGAGCTGTGAACCACGCCAGGTACCGGCAGACGCCCCACTGCTGCAGCCTGGGAACTGTAAGACCATTCCCTACAAGCCAAGAGACCAGAAAGCCAGCGCTGACGGGATGATTGCAAGCTAGCAAGCCTGCCGAGGCCTCCGAAACACTAAAGGACGCTTGACCAATCCTTTCCCGTAATTACAACCACAAGTTAGGGCAGGAGGACACACAATAGGCTAGGGATGGAGGAGAAGTGAGGCAAAGCCTCATTTGCAGGTTTGATTAGCAATAAATTAAGCAAGGGAACGCTTTGCACCCGGCTGTCAAAAATGAAGCTGGGCCAGCCCTGCACGAGGGGTCAGGCCAGGTCCAGGAGAGATGGGGCAGCCAGGGCGAGGGACAGCCACACACGGGGCACAGGGGGAAGGCAGCTGAATTTCTCCCCCGGTATGCACCCTGGGGTTATTTCCCCTGCAGCACGCAGCGAGGAACAAACACGGAAAGGTCTGAGAATCAGAAGGTGGAAAAGTTTGCTTAAAGCAGTTCTGGGGCTTTGCAAAGGGGAAGGAGCAGTGACGCTGCAGGGAGCACGGGGACCTGCTGCCGTGCGAGAGCTGCGCAGGTTGGTTCACCTCAGAGCTGAAGTCACCAGTATCTGTCCTCCAGCACAGATTCCTACAGACAATTTGACTGGGGTGTTTTCTGCAGGCAGTGCTGAGAGTCACGTCCACAGATCGGGAAAGCCATGAGCTATGGCTGCCCCCCTTATGTTGAACGTCAGGGAGACAGAACCTGGTTACTGGAATAAACTTCTCTTTTTAAGAAACAGGAAAGGTGATTTGAATAGCTGGCGTATTTTCAAGAACTCGCTCAGCTAGGTTGGGACAGCTCGCCGCACGCAGGCGAAGCAGCGCAGGGCGCATCGGCAGCACGCAACCCTGGGCACCAACACACCTCACCGCAAAAACCCCTTACCTCGCAGGAAAGAGATAGCCGTGCACCTCGGATGCCCTTGCCCTACCACTCCAGGCAGACCCCGGCACACAGCTCTTCACTGGAAAGTAATTTTAAACCTGTCCCAATATCTGCTGATAGCGACACTTCCTTCCACCGGCCTCGGCACGCAGGCAGAAATACGGCAGGGCTGCCACCACGTCCACCACCGCCAGGCACCTCCTCGCCCCAGGGCAAGCTGCCCGTGCCCAGCCAAGCCCCGCAGCCAGCAGCTGGACCCCAGGAAGGGGGAGAGCTGCTCTGCTGGGCTCCCACAGCAAAGGCCAGAGCAAGGAGTGAGTGCCTCTGGGCTAAGAGAGCAGCAAGCAGCATCATCTGCTTTATTCCTCTGCAAACCAGCACCAGGTCCTCCACAGGCAAAGTCCCACAGGGTCCCCGAGCAACACTGCTGTGGGGACAGGGACAAGAGACGAGACCCCTGTGGGCTCCAGCGCTGCTGATGGCCACTGCAGAGGGGTGCAGGGCAACCCGTGAAAGTGCTAGAGAACCTGGTCCCTGCTGCAGACACACGAGCTCATGCAAAAAGTCACAGCTGCTTTTCTAGAAGGTGAAAGCCTGACTTGCAAACGCCAGAGCATCTCCCTTACCTGCCAGCATGGAGCTTTACGTATCTGGAAAGGTGGTTGCAAACTGAAAGCTAGAAAAGGAAGCCTTTTTCCCTCCCAAATCCTCTGGGATGCTGAATAACTAACAACACTCACGCGCTCCTGCCTCCTCATCGCTTCGGACTTTTCCCATCTGGTTTTGCATTTGGTCACTGTGCGGTCTGAAACCTGCCTGCTGATCTACCCGGCTTCTTCGAAAGCAAGCCCCACCGCACAGAAAAGTGGCTGAATAATACTCTCGCTCAATAGCTGGTCTCCAGGACGGCATTTTCGAGGGCTTTGATCCATTTCAAATAAGGCAATAAGCTTAGCCCTTGATTAAATACATAGCATAATCCACCTAAATCTTGTTAGCTGAGCAGCAAGTCGCTCATCTCACTAGTTGTGGGTGGCGTTGCGTCTCGCTGCCAGGCAAGCGGGGCTGCCCACAGCGTGAAGGTGCCCCCCAGGGGGCACATCCCAGGCAGGCAGAACCACTGGGGCAGCTGGTGACCGCAGCAAAGCGGCACACGCTGCTCACCACCACCACTCCAGCAAGCCCATACGGATTCAAGGCGCAGAAGTTCATGGGATCCTTGTGCAAAGCGTCCCCCTGCAACCGGCAAAAGCAGTGCGTGGGAAGAGCTTGCCCCCTCCCCGTTGGAGGGCACAGGGAGGGTGCCTCGGGGCTTGCCCTGCAGCCAGGGCAGTGGGCACCCCACAGCCAGCAGAGAGCGAAAAATATTCACAGCAAGAGAAGTCCCTGGCCCTGAGCGAGGGAGCCCGGCTGCAGCACGGAAGGAGGATGCGCTGCAGCTTTGGGGAAATTTCACGCCGTATCAGTCACGCTTTCCCTTCCTCGGGAGGAATGAATCAGTGGCACAGCATTTGTACAGCCTAGGCAGAAAGGCCCGGGTGCCGAGTGGGAAGCACGCCACCACAAAGGGTGACTGTCCCCACTGCCTGGCTCCGGGCAAGAGGGAGGGCGCAGCCAGGGTCACCCGCACACAACCCTGCTCCCAAGGGCAGCATCGCCGTCTGGCTGCTGGGGTCAGCTCTCGCCAGCTGAGACATGGAAAAGCAGCACCACGTCCCTCCCGGGTCCCAGGCTGCCTCTGCACTGCCCAGCGCGGATACACACATGCTAGTGCCATTCCCAAGAGCGGGACACTGGGGAAGGAGGCAGTTTGGGAAGTCTGGCAAAATAAACCTTCCTTCCCTAGGTGACCCCTGCTCCTCTCCTGCTCGGCTCTGGGGTAACTGTGTAAATTTACAGACAAGTCTTTCAAAGTGCACAGAGGCAGAACACCAAGTGTGGGAAGACTGTGAGGATCCTGTTTCCTACCCTAAGGATGCTCTTTCCCTGCCTGGGGCTGCGTGACTCCACTTCCCCACTGGTGACTCCCCCTGCAGCCGCTTCCACCCAAACAGAAAATCAGGCTAGGACGCAGGAGAGGAGAGGTCTGCTCCCAAGATTACAGTGTATTTATTATTTGAGTCATTAGAAGACAAGTTCCATGAAAAGCACTCTTGCTCCCTATTTCTCTCCAGGTTTCAGACCCAGCAGGTGGGGACAAGCTCCGTGGGGAGGTGGCCCAACTGATCCCAACCCGCAGGCAGGAGCCCTGCAAATCCCTGCTCCACGCTGCATTAGCAGCTCCGAAGCTTCCCGCCACAGCCAGGCACGTTTCAACAGCCACTGGAAGGATTTTGAATTAATTTAACCACGTTAACACGTTATGTGGCTTCTGTCATCTCAATTACCTTAAAAAGCCCAGGCACAGATCTCGAGGGGAGTGCAAGGAGGAGGAAAAAAAAAACTGAGTTAAGAATCAGTAGGGAGGGGAAAAAAAGAAGGTCTTAGGCACAATCCCAAAGCACAGTCTCAGGTAGATCAGGAAAAAAGCTTCACAGGATTTCAAAACCAAAAAAATGCAGCCAAGAGAGGCAATATCTGCTTTAATCAAATACTAGCCAGGAAGGCTCAGCAGAGCAGATCTCACCAGTCACCAGCTGGCGTAGCAGGATTCAGCCTTTTGGCACCGGCATCCTCACCCGGAGCCGGGCAAGGGAAAGGGCTGCTCGCAGAGGAGCGGGGATGATAAATGACAGCAGTTGAGCATTGCAGGGGCATTTCACCACTTCAGAGGTTGCTGCTATAACAATCTTCTCTGACTCAGCAGCTGAAAGGGACGCCGGGAAGGAAGCACCATTTAAAAAAAAAAAAAAAAAGTCATGCATTATTAATATGGACTCTGGCAGCAAGACATGAGTTGGAAAAACACTGAGGGAGAAAAAAAAAAATATGACTGCAGAATGAGAGCGAGCTGCATGTGTGGAAGCATTTCACACTCCTACGGGAGCTGTGCGCTGGCAGGGCTGCTGCGGCCGGGGGCCACCCTGCGCCCCTCCGCCAGCTCCCCGGCTCCAAGGGAACCCCGCATTTGCCGACAGGAACTTAATATCCACTATTTTCTCCCCCGAAGCAGGTTGCTGCAGCCCTAGTGCAGAACACACCGCACGCCTTGGGCATGGCCCAGCCTAGTTTCAAGCTGCGACAGCTCCGGGCTTTCCTGCCGTGGAATACAGCCATTTTAGCCTCTTTATTCACCCGTGGTCTGTGCATCACTTGCCCATTCCCAGCAGCTTCTTCTCCCCTGCGCTTCCCGCCCCGCGCAGCCCCCAGCTCTGCCCCGGCAGAGCCCTGGCCACGCTCCCAGGTATTTTAGGGAGAGCAGCCATTGCACAACGTGCCCAGGGCTCCCACGCCACAGCCCGCAGCCGCCGGCCAGCGTGCCCGCTGACGCAGAGGCCACGCGAGGCAGGAACAGGGCTGAAAGGCTTCGCTTTTCCTGCCAGATAGGTAAGGGAGGGAAAAAAAAATAAAAAATTAATATATCGGTTAGCACTTGACTACCTGGCGCACTGCAGTGTTTGCTTTCCTCTTTTATTCCGTATGCTTTGTACTTTTTCTTTTTTAGAGGCACTTTATGAACATTAGCATTCACGTAGCCATCTTCACCACTTTCTATCCAAAATCCACAGCCTCTCCCAACCCGCCGCCATGGGGAGACACCACACATGAAGGCACCGCACAGACCTCTGCCAGCTCGTCCTCCCCGCTGCAGGGGAACCCCCCCCATCCCCGCGCAGGAGCCTTTTGGCAGCGTATCAGCACACGGGAGGTTTCAGTGCAGCTTGGTCCCCAGCCTCTCCAAAGCCACGGAAGTGGCTAATGCAGCGCCAGGGTTCAAGAGGTTCCATTTGATCGTTTGCATGGAGCTAGCATTCAAGTAAAACCAATCAATTATTTTGCCATAAAATTCCCCAGATACGCAAACAACCACTGGCTGAAGCTTGCTTACACCACAGTCCAACCCGCAGCTGCGCGACGGGGTGTTTTGCCTGTATTTGCTTTCTTTCATTACATGTGCAGCGGCATCCTCCATACAGAAATATTTCCCAACCTTTACCTCTCAGATCGGAAAGGCACAGGGAGGGAACAGCTTTGTGGGTGCTGTCTCACCCCCATCAGGCTGGGAGCCTGGCACAGCCACGCACCCCCTCACTGTGGTGGGTAAACAGCGGTTTTCTAAGGCAGCAAGCTCCCACAGAGCAGGGAAACTGAGGCACAACGCGGAGAAAAAACACCCCACGGTGCTATTTAAATCCACATCGCCTGGAGGCATCCTCTCCCCTGCAGCAAGAGCCAGGGGGGACAGGGGTCCCTCTCCTGCCGCACGGAGGGGCTGGCCGGTACCCCAGCTGGCCTTCGGAGGGGCCCTGGGACAAGACCCACGCAAGGGACAAGGCTTCTGGAGGGGTTCGTGCCAGCCTGGGGACACCACACGCAACCGCAGGCTTGCAAAGGGAAAAGTCCGTTGGTTTTGCACCTCAAAACCAAAAACCTAGAAAAAAAGAGCTTTAGGAAGTCACACACACAAACGTGGCCACATGCTTTCAGCTACAGCCCAGCCCAAGCAAGCACCAACACCCCTCGCTTCTCCTACGTAGCCGGGAGTGAGATGGCAGCTCAAACTGAGCTGCTTGCACCCCTGAAGTATTATTTACACCTCTTGGAAAAATAAAGTGTCAAATAAGGTGCACTAAAGCTTGTAGCTTTATATAAAATAGCCGCAGTCACACACAGCACCAGGGATCCCTCAGACCTGCCCACGCCTGGGCACAACAGCTCACTCCTTCACTTCAGGTTTGAGCAAGAAACCCCAAAAATTCCTTTTGCAATGGAAAGTGAACCCCACCGCCCTGCCCGTCACGCTCCACACCTTAGCTGTGCCCACGAGGACGCGTCCCAGAGGGACAGGGGTTACACGTGCTGTCCCTCTGCCACCCCTGGGACTCCTCCAAGCAGCAGATGAGGATGGCCCAGAGCGTTTTTCCTGCTGGGCACCGACATCACCCCTCAGCGTTTCGGTCCATCTTTCCTTTCAAAATAATAGCAGCTCTGGAGTATTGCTAAAAGCCCTGGGCGTTTTTAATGCTCTCAATTTCCATGTTCTCCAAAAAACACACCCGTAAACATATCTAAAAATTTCTGATTTGGGTTTAGGGATTTTTTTGCGTTTCAGCAGCACAGTCCACTATACGTTTGCTGCTCCATCTCCCCAAAGCAGACTAACATCCAGTATTTAGAGCAGGTGCTAGAAAACCTTCAAACACACACCAGCCACCCTGCCACACCAGCGTCAGGCAAAACCCCAGGCAGAACAACAGTCCAAATGCCAAGGAGAAGGAAAAGCTCGTACGAAAATAAACATTACTAAAATAACCCAGCAAAGGTTTTGTCAGAGTAAACACGCAGCTTATTGTAACAATGACGCTTTAAAAACAAAGCTGTTCAGGGAAAGACTTTCTCACTCTGTATAGCTGCGTATCAGCTTCTCTGCCAGAGTATTCGTCCCTTGGTGCCGCCACGGGGAGAGCAGAGGGCTCTGCAGAGCCTTACCCAGCCGAGAGCACATCCGTACCACCACTGCCACCCTTCTGAGGGCCCCCGGAAGTTTCAATAAAATTAAGCATTTAAAGACTCCACGCACTTGCCTGGATGTTAAAACCCACCAACAGTGACAGCATTCAAATAGAAACAAGCGCAAACATACAGCTCCGCACACTGCTCATCTCCATTCCCTGCAGTGGTCCCCGGGGTGTCCATCGTACCCTGCAGAGCAGATGCTGCCTGAGTTAATGCAATTAATGAGTCCACCTGGAAAAGAGGCAGACGATCAGCTCAGGAAACAAAGCAGCAGTATCAGAGCCCTTATCTCCATCAGAGCCAGCAGCCGCCTGACGTGACCGAGTGCCTGCTGAAGCCCTGGCCTCCGATAGTTTCCCAATCCCATGAAGATCAGTTCTCCTGGAAGTGTGGGCTGACAGCACTAATGGTTTTGATTTAAGATTTGGTCCTTTGCAGATCTTTGACGTTTTGAAGCATTTAATTTGCAGGAATGAACTGATAGGCAGAAGCTTTTGTGACTGCTGCTCAGCTTCCACCAGCCAGACCTTCCAGAGACAGACGGATGAAACGTGAACTCTTCACATACTCCCTGCAGTTGCAACACCCGGAGAGCCACCAGCAAAGTAACCCAAACCAGACATGCCTGACAGACAACACGGGTGCTTACAGGCAAAGAAAACCTAGTAATTCACCTGCCCTCAAAGAAACCTTGTAATTTGTTAGCCTTGACCACAAGGTGGTCTCCAACCAATGCTCTGCACCACCAGCGCCTCGGACGCACCGGCACAGAAGCAGCTCTGGCCAAGCAGGGCTGCAGCCGCCCTCCTGCCCGCGTGTGCCTTGCAGGAGACCCAGCGCTGGGAGAAAGCGGTGCCACCACAGGAGCTATTTCCCACAGCTGCCACCAGTCTCCTGCCACACAGAGCACAGGAGATCCTGAGCTCAAGTTCTTGTATCAAGGAGCAGTCGAGGATTTCTTACTCCCCCCAGCCACTGCCAGATCCGATGACTCCGTGGGATACGCTGAGGAACTGGGCTGTTCTTTCCTTCAGTTGCGAAATGCTGCTTGGCAAATCTTTTGGGGAGAGGAGGGCAGCAGCGACAGTATTTCACAGTAACTGCCTTACCCTGCAAAGGGAAGACCTAGAAGATGAAAGCCAGAGCTACAGCAGCACAAACCTCATTTCGTTATTCCGAGCTGCACCTTCACCTTCTGCCCCTGCTCAGACACTGCCCAGCCACCAGCAAACCCAAAAGGGCACCGGTGCCCAGCCTCTGCCCGGCTGAGCCAAGGCCACCGTGGCCCAACAGCGTGTTTCCCGAATGAGCTGGGATCAGCACCCTGCTGGCATTCCCTACCCCCTCAGTCGGGACTCGGCACTCCCACCTCCCCTCTGCCTCTCTCTCCCCCAGCCGCGGAGCCCATCCCCGCTCCTCCTGCGACATCCCCACGTGCAGCACACAGGGGGCAAAAGCAGCAGCTGCCCACTCCCCACTGCCCTTGCCCGCCAGCCCCGGCTCTGTGTCCCCACAGTGCCATCCGCCTTCATGGGACGACGGCCACCACTTTTCCTCTGTTCCTTGCCACTGAGGGCAACTCAACTACTTCCCACCATGGTCCTCTCAACCCGGGGCAAGCCAGTGGTAGAAAAATCTTTTGCCATTTGCACCCCTGGAACTTCTCTGTGACAAGATTGTCCAGGCTGATGCGTTAAATAACCAAGCGGGATCAGCCACATTCGGCCATGTAATATCCTTGCAAGGGTCCAAGGAGCTGTACAGATGAACTGCTGGTCTCCACAGCCCTGCTCTGCTGACCACCAAAACGCAGCATGAAGGAATAGTGTTTCAAAGTGCTCTTCCCTATCAAAACCAAGTTCTTGTGCCATAAACATAATCCGGGCCAATGCTGCTACTTCATGCCCAGTATGACTGGTCGGGTGCAATTCCTGATAAGTTTTGAGGAAGTACAGCCAGAGTGAATTACAGGTCTCTCACAAAGGTAACACTCTTTCACCCAATAATTTAAATTCTCCGCATTATTTTCCTATATCAGATCCAACCAAGTAAGACTCCTGTGCAAACCTAAGTTTTAAAAAATAAAACAAAAAGGCTCCAACACCTGGAGAGGCAACTAGGGAAAAGCCAAGAGCAGCTTCCCGAGCAGCAGGGAAGGCCCCTCACCTCCCTCCTCCCAGCCACGCAGCAACCACCCTCTCCACAAGGACCAAGTCCAAGGTCTGAGACATTCCTACTGTTCCAGCGAGAGTTATCAAGATGAAACGGCA
The DNA here is from genome assembly GCA_013400135.1 of Rhinoptilus africanus. Lineage (NCBI taxonomy): Eukaryota > Metazoa > Chordata > Aves > Charadriiformes > Glareolidae > Rhinoptilus > Rhinoptilus africanus. Next base: position 237,272 of record VXBO01012478.1, read on the forward strand.
ACTTGCAGTGCAAGCAGCTTGTAAAAGCATTACTGTTTTCATCTGCAGGAAGGAATTCCCTGGGTTTCCCAGGCCCTGTTAAAAAGAGCACAAAACCAGCAAGACAAGACATTTTCAGGGACTGTAGCTCCACGAAGGACCCCTGTTCAAACATCAGGGTCCGGGCATGGACAGGGTAACTCTGGCAAGCACATTTCTGGAGAAGCAAGGGGCACGCAGGATGGCTGTCCGGGGAGGGCGAGAACCTCAGCACCGGGAACGAGCCTTGCAAAAAAAAACCTGGATTCCGGAGCAGGACAAAACAGTTCGCCCCATGCCGAGCTCTGTTTATTTTAAAGCCGAGGCCAGCGCGGTCGCACATAATGAAAGCACGGTTTGCCTCGCAGCCCTTTACCCTGCTGCTACCGTTCCGAGCAAGGCAGTGAGCAGAAGTGACCTCCCCACCCCTACAAGCATCGCCTCGTACCTGCTGCCTCGCAGGGCTTCCCTGGCAGGCAGCGGGGACCCGGGCAGACAGAAGAGCATCTCCTGGAGCCTCCAGCCGCCGCATCTCCACCAGCCCGGCCGTGCCTCGGCCCCAGCTCACCGCGGAGCAGAACAATCGGCCGCCTCATCCAGCGCACAATGGCCACGATGAGACAGACCCACATAATCGCCCCAGCCACGGCAGGGACAAAAGCGAGCAGGCGCCGGGGAACAGCGTAGAATAAAAGGGGAGCCTGCTGTTATTTGTGCCGTCAGCTGGGTCTCCAGCAATTTACCTTCCAAGGTGGCTTTGGGACCCCAGGGATGTAAACGTTAGGGTGGTGTGCAGGGAGGACGCACGGGTATTGGATGCGAGCTCTGGGAAGGAGGCGGCATCAGCTGTTTACATTGGATCACTCTGTACAAACTTGAGGCCACAAGAAAATTTTAGTTCCGTAGGAGGAAACCTTGGTGAAGGACAGAAACGAGGAGCTACCCCAGGCATTGCATAAACCAGGGCACAACGCAAACATGAGCCCCAAAAGCTCTGGGCTCCCTGTGGGTACCAAGCGTGGCTATTTGCTGACAGTAAACATGAATTTCTCCTGCATTTCCGTCTCGAGCAGACCGAGGGCACGCTGGCATTACCTGGTTTGCAAGGAGCCAAACACAACAGCCGGCTGGGCCACAGGCCAGCACCGGGGTAGGCAACCCGGAGCCCAAGCTAGGCTCCCCTTCCCTGTCCCCAAAGGGTATGAGGAGCAGTTTTCCAGCTTTTCCAGCCAGCAAGGGAGCTGGCAAGCGTGCCAGCTCCACGCCAATGCGCTGAGACAGCACCCAGAAGTGCAACTGTCCCACTTTTCTCCTGGCACTGCGCACAACTGCTCAAACACAAGCCTCGACAACACCAGTGAATTTTTTGCCCCCCCACACCAGGGGATGGGGGACAGGCTCGGCCCAGCTCTGCCCTCCGCTGCGGTGACAGCACACCCTGCCACAGGGATACCCAGATCCTCGCCCCCGTCCCACCACGGGGCCATCCGCCACCGACCCCCACGGGCAGAGGTTTGGTGTAGGAGCATCCTGCAGCACTCAGCAGACGAAACCCAGTCTCCAGCTGGTTCAAGCTCACTCACAGCTTCAGGTCCCTTTTATTTGGATTTTTTTAATTAAGGGACGATCAAGGAATAGATTAATCACTCCTCCCTGCCCACGGTTTAGCCCATGTGCTGCAAGTTCTTCTTCAGCTGCTTCCCCAACACATCCTGCAAGGGACACTGTTACGGCAGAGGCTTCTTCAGGCCCTTCAGCAGCCAGAAAAAAAACCAGCCCAGCCCAGACCCACCCCACCACAAAAGGTGGCGGCCAAAGGCCCCCTGAACAGCCTGCTGACAGTATCTCTCCATCACAAACCGTGCGGTCAACTTACTAAAATCCCCAGCTCTGCTCATGTCCTATCTCCCTCACTTTTCTTCCAAGCTTCTCCTTACCACTCGGGCCTGAAAAAAAACCCCTGCATCCAAGCGCTGGAAGGATGGGCCTAGCCGCTCCGGGAATACTGGGCTGGGTTTTCATGATGGAACATTTTTGGCTGAAAGAGGGAGAGGGAAGGGAAAAAAAAAAAAAAAAAGCAGCAGATCTTCTGTCACCTGATGGGGAGATGACTCAGAACATCACTGACATCCACAGGCGGGTGGGGACAGGGACCACCTTCACCTCTCTGCCTCTTCTTCCGGCATCACGGATAGCAGGAACATAGGGCGGGATGTGACCATGTTGTCCAAGGTCCACATAGGGAAAGACCCCTGGGCAGAGAGCTGGTTTTAAACAGCATCTTATACCCTACAGCATCTCCAGCACCTCTAGAACTGGTGACCATGCAGAAGCAGCAAAAATGAGTTAAACAACTCTAAAAAAGGAACAAACCCATCCTTGTAAGATAAGTTTCCTTTTGAAACTGTACAGCCTTCAGGCCCGGGGAAGCCCATCCATGGCCACGCCGTGGCTCCTGGAGATGACATCCCGTGCGCCTGCCCCACAGAGGGTTGTGGGATGCAACTGACACAAAAACTGCTGTCCCCACGGCAGCACGTGAACAGGACGCACTTACAGAAGGAGCAGGCAGCGGCTGCGCCACCCGTTAGCACCAGTATGAAATTGTCCTCCAACGGATGCTGGAGAACTGCTCAGTAGCTCCGAGCCCAGCCTGCAGGACACCAGCCAGCCCATCGGAACAGCAAAGCCCTGGGCCACCAAGCCACGGAGGCGTGTGGCGGAGAGGCCTGGGACACGTGCTCACCTGGGCTGTGCCCAGGACACGAGTGCCCGTGAGCCAGGTCTCAAACACCAGCCAACCCCCACTTAGCCCCATGAAAGGCTCCCAGAGCCCAGCAGCAGCCACGGGACATCATCTCCGAATAAAAACCCGCAGAAGTCACCTTGAAAAGCACACACAGGTCTCCTTGGACACAGGTCTCCTTGGGATGTCCAAGCTAGGAATGGCAGGAGCAACACCAATGACATTTCAAGGAGAAACTCCCATTCACAAGATTTCTTTCGAAAGGATTTTTTAAAATAAAAATTAATTGTTGTCAAAGTTCGGTTGAAGGCCAAACCACCAAGCCTTGGCTCCTCGCAGACACGAGACAGACTGCACGAAGGTGACAGCTGCTTCGCGCAGCACAAGCTCCCCGGTATCTCACGGGAGACAGGCGCGCAGACCCACCGGCACTAGGTGCCAGCCATTTGGGCACACGGCTACGCCGGTCCCCTACGAAGCACGCTATGAAGAAGACGACAGGGACGAGCGCGCTCTCCTTCTAACACACACACTTATCTTCCCACTTGACAAAAAGAGTAGGATTTCCGCCAGAGAGGGAGCTTAGACCACAAACGCTTGGACGACACTTCTTCCAAACAAACTCCCCGGCAGGCGGGCGGCTCGCTGCCCCCCTGCCCCCCTGCCCGCCGCCGCTGGGGCCGCCAGCCCGGGGAAGCCCCGCCGGGAGCGCGGCCGGCACCTCCCGCCGCCGGGAGCGGCCCCGAGGGGTGCGGGTGGGCACCGGGCACCCCCACGCACACCGGGAAAGCCCCCCCC
>VXBO01012478.1:241084-260889 GCA_013400135.1 Rhinoptilus africanus
CGCCGCCGGTGCGGCCGCTGCGGCAGCCGGGGGTCCTCGGCAGGGACCGCCCCGCCCGCCCCGTCCCGCTCCCGGGGCCGCCGGCTGCCGTCCTGCGGCACCGCTGGGGGGCCTGGAGCACCCGGACGTGGGCTCTGCGGCACCACCGGTGGGCCTGGGACACGGGGCAGTGGCCCCGGGGACACCTGGCCACGGACCGGGGGTGCCACTGGTGGGCCCGGGGCAGCACCGATGGCCCCAGGGACACCCGGACACGGACTAGGGGCGCCGCTGGTGGGCCTGGTTTATGGGGCAATGGCCTCAGGACACCCAGCCACGGCTTTGGTACACCCAGCAGTGGCCTTGGGACACCTGGCCATGGATCTGATGTGCCACTGGTTGGCCCAGGGCACCACCGATGGCCCCAGGGACACCCAGCCATGGACCAGGGGCACCACTGGTGGGCCTGGGATACGGAGTAATGGCCGCAGGTCACCCAGCCATCGACCTGTGACATCCAGCAGTGGCCCTGTGACACTCGCCCATGGCCCCAGGACACCCAGCCACGGCTTCAGTACACCCAGCAGTGGCCTTGGGACACCTGGCCATGGATCTGGGGCACTGCTGGTGGCCTTCAGACAGTGAGCAATGGCCTCAGGACACCCAGCCATGGTCCTGAGACACCCAGCAATGACATTAAGGCACACAGCCATGGTCCTGGGGTACCACTGATGGTCCTGGGACACCCAAAAATAGTCCAGGACACTCAGCAACGGCTCAGGGCACACAGCAATGGCCCTGGGTCACCCTGCCACGGTCCCAAGACACTCAGCAACGGCTGAGGGCACCCAGCAATGGTTCAGGGACACTCAATGGTCCTGGGACACTCAGCCGTGGTCCTGGGACACTCAGCCATGGCCCAGAGTACCCACCAATGTCCCAGGACATCCAGCCACATTCCTGGGACACTTGGTAATGAACCTGGGACACCTAGCACCAGGAGACCAAGGGCTGACCGCCCCAGCCCCTAGCCCGCCAGGCAGCAGGGGTCTGTTTGGACAAGCGCTGGGTGCCCCCCAGACACTGCCTGGGAGGAGGCGCAGCCTGAGAGGAGGTGACGGGCACGGATGGGTGGAAGTGGAGAGGAGGCGAAGTCATCGCGGTCAATGCAATAATCAGCACTAGCAGCAATCAGCAGCCTGGTCGGTTAAAGAGTAATTAAGTAATTTTGCACATGTTTGTGGGCAGTTCCTCTGTTGTGTGTAGGAGGAGTTGGAAGGAGATACGGAGATGCCTGAAAATGAAAAAATGGGAGAGAAGAAACGCAATCCCCATCAGGGGAGCCAGGAGAAGCAACTGCAGAGCAGATGGGGCCTAGTCCAGCCCATAGAGCTGTGGTTTTTGCCTCATTTATGATCGCAGGATCTGTGGAAGTCAGACTTTGTCCGGGCGAGGCCGGAGGGAGAGGTAATTCCTTATTTCACCAACAGATAGAAAACCGAGCCCGGGCTCCAGGCCCAGGGAGGGAAGGAGGGCTGTGGACCAGGCACGTAGGCAGGGGCTGGCTGCCTCCACCCAGGGCGGGCGGAGCAGGCAGCGGCACCTCCAGGAACAACGGGCTGTGGGGTGGGAGATGGGGACAGACCATCTGCCAGGACATGCCCGGTGTGTCCCCAACTGCCTCCGCACCCCGGGGGTGCTCCTCTCCCCGGCAGGGAACGAGGCATTGCTCAACCCAAACTTCCGACTGCCCGGCCCAATGGCAACTGCTCAGGTGGCCAGCGCTGGCCCCACGTCAGCTCAGGGCTAGACACTAGGATAATAAAGGGTTCTCCTGGTACAACTATGTATCACATTAATCTGGTGCAGGATTAGCCCCTCTTCCAGCCTGGATGCAGTAAGGGCAAATAAAGAAAACAGTTCCCACACTCGACAAATGGGAGAGAAATACAGTCCTGCTAGATGCAAATATTCCCAGAGTAGGGAGGAGATAAAAATGAAAATAAAGTAAAAAAGAGCAGGGATTAGTAGAAAAGTGGAAATCTCTCTTTAAAAGGTTCACTTTCTTAATGTGCCAAGGCGCAGAAGGATCTCGAGGACAGGGGATCCTCAAGAGCCAGGAGGCTGAGGAAAGCAGGGATTTCCCCAGAGAGGCTGCATGAGCTGCGTTAACTTAAGGAACGAGGAAACTGGTAGTCATTCTTGTTTTCCAGGATTGTCACCAAGATTGCCACTCCGCCACCACCTTAATTGACATTAATTAAATCCTGAGCCCTGTTAATTTCTAAGCGTCCACAATACTCCAGCAGAACTGCATGGCCAAGTAGCAGCAAGATTCGCTGTTCGCAAAATAGCTTTTATCCAACTCCTAAAAGAATGCCCTGGGCAAGGAAACCCGAGAAGATTTCTCGGTTGGTTCATGATTTGTTTGATGCAAACGTGGTCAAAGGTGAGACATCGTCGCAACCAATAATCTAACCTTTTGAGCATATTTAATTAGCAATGACATTGCTGGAGGAGCCACCCAGAAACTCGCTCCCAGGCCCAGTCTGCCGCAATGGGGACTGTCAGGGAGCAGTGAAGTCAGGGAAGCCCTGGAGCCACACCGGGGCATGCCTGCCCCGCTGCCCTGGCTCTGACTCACCTCCCCTCTCCCTCGCCCCCAGGGCTCAGCTCAGCCCCAGCAAAACCATTTCACTTTCCCCCTTTTTTTTTGTTTTTGCTTACTCTCTCTTCCCCTCTTCTCCTTGCCCTGCTGCTCCGCTGCATCCCAGCTAAGGGATAAGAAACCTCCAACAACTGGAGTTGGAACAAGATGATCTTTAAGGTCCCTTCCAACCCACCCTATTCTATGATTCTATGAAACATCAGCCCAAGATGTTCTCCCTCACTTCGCCCTCTTCCAATAAAACAAAACAAGAGGGGTTTAAAAGTCTCGGATCGTTCCACAGGGCCCAGTTAGGACTTTGGGGTGGGAGCACTTCCAAGCAGGATTGGTGCAGGGAGCACATGGGTGGCTCATGCCTGGCTCTGCCCCACCACCTGCCCCCACCAGCCATGCTCCAGCCTGCACCAGCTTCTCCAGCCCTCCCAGCCTGGGGCAGATAAGAAAAGTCCCACTTTCTGCAGAGTTTAACCTACCGATGGTGCCTGAGACACTTTAAGGAGGGCTTGCCTGAGCAGCTCTGCCGGCAGCCTGAAGGGGAAGGAATGGAGGGACAGGTCCTGCCAGTGCACCTACACCAAAAAGATGTAGCTGCACCCTTAGAGCATGTCTCCACATAAAAGGTATTCTGCATCACTGCAGGGAGAGCTCTGTTTTGGTGGCTCGGGGGTGCCCCGGTGTGACTGTGGTGCTTGGAGGGAGGGTACGGACACTATTGCACCACGCGCAGTCTGGAGAGGTCGGAGCTGCGTATTCACAGTGGCACCGACACAGTTGCTCAAGTGCTGTGTGTGGGAGACCAACCTGGCAGCCACCATTGCTCACTCCTGAAGAACGCTGGCATGGCCAGGCTGGGCAGACGTCTGCCAGGCCAGATCCTGCACCCAGACACGAAAGCGCCGGAGACACCGTGGGAGAAGGCAGGCAGGAGCTGCCTCGCACCCTGCAAGGAGCAAAGCCACCTGCCCAAGAAGTGCCCAAGGCCTCGGACCATGGACGGGCAGTGCCAGGCGCTCCCGAGGGCCTGGGGGGAGCAGGCAGGGCTGGGTTAGCAGCGGAGCCTTACGCAGGAGCTGACCCCAGAGCAGGCAGCCAGGTTGGGCTGCTGTGGGGAACAGAATCCTCAGTTTGGGGGTTTGAAAAGATCATTAAAGGGCTGCTCCACTCTGAGTGCGCATCTCTTACTGTCAATTTACACAGAGGCTCAATGCAGACTATCTAATCTGGGAGGATAATCTTCTGCCGCTTCGGTGACAGACAGGTTGTAGCAAGGATGTCCCATCCCTCGCTAGCGTTTTGCAGTCTTTGTCACGGTCTCTAGAGTTTCTGGCACCTTCAGACCCAACGGTAGAGACTTTCCAGAACAGACTCCATCCTGTGATTAGGAAAATGCCTCCATGTACAGAGGTGAGGACAGTCAGCATCGCACCATGTCAGCCCTCCAGCTGCTCGGCAATGCTGTCTGCTTCGGATCTTCCCTGGAGTTTCTGCTGCCAGACGGTTTGTGAGTGAAGTGGGAACCTGAGCTGTGTCACTCAGAGAGAGACAAAGCCTTGGGGTGGACTGGATGCTGCCCGCCTCTCAGCTTTGTGAAAGCAACATGCTCCCTCTATTTTTAACTAAAAGTCTCTTTGCAATGTGGGGCTTGCTCCAGCTCCATTTAAAGCCAACAGAGTGTCATCACCAGCTTTGAGCAGGACACAAAGGATGCATGCACAGTAGGAATGTAAATATTTTCTACATGTACACCCACAGTCCCAGCATATGCAACAAATACTCAGCATACCGTTTGCTGTGTGCCAGATCATAGACATAATTATTGATGCAGTAGGTTTTCAGAAAGACACAACAGGGTGTGTACTTAATTTGGCAATAAGAGCACACCTAAGTGGCCCTGGCATTTTTGGCTGGGTATTAAACCACTGCCACCCACGGGCGCTGCTATTTTATCTCACATCGATGTGTCAGCAGTAACAGAAAGAAAACCAAAGGGAGATACTTGTTTATTAAGATGGGAAAACTCCATTGAACGGCGCAAGGTGCTCCTTGCAAGCAGGATTGCTGTAGACCAGTTCTCAGATTATGCCACCCACTACACTTTCTAACAAGGCTATTAGGGCTCTGATCTTAATAGCACCCATACACGTGCCTAACCATAGGGATGGCTCATTCTACCACAGTCAACAGATGTGTCATAACTCCCAAAAGGAGGGAATACCGACAGAAACGATTTTGCAGAGCTCCACGTTCACTTGGAAGGTGGCTGTCATCAGAAAAATAGGCTAAAATAATAAGCTTGTCACAGCACTTTGCAGAGATTCAATTGATTTCATTGCCTCTGCGTCAGCCTCTGAAGGCTGATGATTTATCCCAGTCAAAGTGGACTTGCGCAAAGACTCATAAAATGCCTTTGAGATCTAAATATTTTGTCGAGGGAACACATTGGGCTCTACTTTCCAAAATTTTCCAAGGAAGGAACTTCAGGAGACAAGAAATAAAACTGTTGTGTAATTTCGTGCAAGTAATTTATCCAGATCTTAAAATATCACTTAACAAAGTTCCTCTCAAAAAGCTATGACGATGGCTGGGCTAAAATACTGCCAAACAGCCCTATCTGAGAGTCCAAAAATAAACAGGCCATTTTCAACACACCAGGAGGTCAAGGTGGGGATGCCAGGGAATTCTCCACTGGGGACAGCCTAGTTTTTGGATGGTGTGGAAGAGTGCTGCTCTTCCCTGGTCTGCAAGGGCTGCAAGGATGTCAGGCAAAACTAGATGAAAGGGCAGTGCAGGCAGAGGTGAAACCCTGCCTAACTCCTGCCAGGTAACAGGGGTGGAAAAGAAACATCCGGACTATTCAGACACACAGCTGGATTTCGAAACCAACAGTGGAGGCAAGAAAGTGGGATGAAATTCTGCCTCTATCGAAGCTACCAGTAAAAAAGACTTCAGGGCTTCACACCGTGTAGAAATGTGATTGCCTTCCAGAAATCTGGGGACGAGGACAACCAGGAACAAAAGAACATTTCAGAGGAAATTGCTTTCTATTAACTCATAATTACATAATGCAAAATTAACTCACAAAGGCCAACAGCCTAATTGGATTCCCAAGCGGGGAAGACGGTTGCGTGGTGAATAAGAACGGTCCACGGCTACATTAAATACGATGTTTCCAATACAGAATATAAATTACTCTGCTGTGCAGCAAAAAATGCCCATTACCTTCAATAACTATGCAGGGGATTTTAACCATTTCCCTCAGTTGCTTGCCAGCACCAAACTACCCAGGCGACCCAACGAGAAGGCTCTATTCTGGATGTCTCCTTGGACTTCCAGCCACACGGCTGAATCCTAATTAATTCTGTGAATATATGTGGGTATTTTGCTGGAGTAAAGTATAAAGGCTTCCAGCCATCTTAACCTTCTTCCCAGCTTAGATTTTGATTAACTGGAATAAATATTGAATTAGAAAGGCAAAGAGCTGAACCTCTTGACCACCCAGGCGTTGCCTCTGTAGTCGCCCTTTGATGTACAAGGAAAGGGCTTGTAGGACTTTCTTAAAACACATGCAGCCTTTCATTTCTCTTAAAATCGTAGCGAGGTCAGGCTCTGTTTTGGGGTTTGTTGCTCAGAAGCAGCTCAGTGAACACTGCACAAAGCGATTCCTGCTATCTTGAGCGGGGGGAGGCTTGCGTTGCCCTTCACTGCCAACAGGAGCCTAGGCATCTGTTTTTCAGGTCCCGTGTCACTCACGTCCCCATGAAAACCACAGGGTTGGAAAGCTGTCCCTGCTGTCCCACACTTGGCTGCAAGCTGCCGGCTCCACAGCAATCCCCGTTGCCTGGCTAAAGGTTTGCTGTGACGAGCTGTAACGGAGATGCGGGAAGAGCTCCTGGTCATGCACAGCTCCATGGGAGCTGCCAGCGGCGGTGCGGTGGGTAACAGGCAGGACCGTACTCTGGGTCTTCTCCTCCGGTGCAGAGCACCCGTGTGGCGCTGACAGGAGCCGGGTAACATCGACACACTGTGTGCGGGGCTGCGCATCAGTGACGGCAATGGGCGAGAGTGGCACCCGCTTCGGCCATGCTCCCTTTCCCCTCCCCGTAACCTGCAATTAGACGGAGCACTCAAATACCCGCTTCAAAGTCACTGACCTCAGCAGGGCTTAGGCTTGTGCTGAATCAAGGCTTAGGAAGTAGCTCAGCCCGTGAGAGCAATCCGCTAGAACCATCAACAACACCCTTTTGGGTTCCCTCTCCTCTAGACTTAATTACCGCCTGCTTTTGGCACTGGTACCGTTTGTGTCATATGCTTTTATTTTTCCCCGAAGGACCATTTGCACCTTTACTGTATTTATTTTATTCTGAGGAAATCCTAATGATTTCCTTTCAGGCTTGATTTTGTTCCGCTTGCAGTGGGACTCCTGCTTTCGCTCTATAAATATCTGACTCCGGAGTCTTTGCAGGAGCGAGCACGACTGAGAGCAGAGAAGGTGAAGTCAGGCTGAAGAGACCTTTATCAGCTCTAAAAACAGCTGCTGCTCTTGCTGCTGCAACTGATTTATACCTCATCTGGAGAACAACAGTTGAGAGCCCAGAATCGTTGCCTCCAATGATTTATTTGGCTGTGCTGGAGTTTGGCGACGTGCTGTATAATGTTTTTTGCATGGAAGTGTCACTCTGAGGGAGGTTTAATTGCTTTCAACGTGGATGGTGATAAGAACGCCTTGGAAAAGCTATTTGCATACATTTTCTCGAACACCAAATGTGTAATTTCCTCCGTGCTCAGGGAATCTGAGGCTGCTTCTCTGCATTACTCAGCTTCGCTGGGTGCCTCTGAAAAATTAACAACCAGAAATTCCCCAGCATGGAGCAGAAAGTGAAACTCGGGGCCAGTTGGTTTGAACGTAGGATTATTTGTAACAGATAAAACATCAAGGCTTTAAATATGGTGTTTCAAACTATTAAACCCAGACTGCCCCAGGCCCCCAGCACTCCTCACTCTGCGGCAAAGTCCCAAACGAAGCAAGGGCAAGGGCTCGGCACTGCCTGTTCCCGGGGCATCGGCTCGACTTGCTGAGCAGAAGAAAGTAATTGAGTGATTCCAACAGTCCAGGCCGGTGTCAAAGACCCGAGCTGCCACCAAGGGCAGGGCACACACCTGCCTGTCACAGCACCCGCACGACTGCTCACACACTGCCTGCTCAGACTCTGCAAAACGCTCACCAGAGCCACCCCTCTGATGACCTTCACACAAGGCCAGGAGATGCCACGCACAAATCCCTTGTCCTTCTTTCTTCACAGAATTCAAGGGCAAAGTATCTCTCCAGTGGCCCCGGAGGTTTACATAGCATCGGTCATGACAATCGGGTCTAAATAGATCTTTACTCCACCACATATCTCACTCTACAGGGCAGTTCATTTCTGTAATTACTCAATGCTTTGAAGCATCAGCTGTTGACATAAGCAGGACCCTGCCTATAGGAGTGAAACAGGTATTGATTTAATGTCCTTAGCACAAGGGATCCTAAGGCACCAGGAAGCAACGTATTTTGGAACTGCAGCCATCCCTCTAGGCGAGCTTGCTGCCTGCTTGCATTTCCCCACATACATGCTCTTTTTCAGCCTAGATGTTTTACCTGGGGAGAAGAGAGGAATGATTTACAGCAGTCCGGGATTTGCAGGCTGGTTGGCAGCGCCGTACGGCAGCCCCAGTTGTGCTGCCACACACAGCACAAATCAGGAAGAAAAAGTACAGCGTTTTTCTGTCTGTCACACAGTGAATGTGCTGCAAGACCAACACCTTCTGGAACCATCAGATTTGTTGTGGAGGTGCTGGGCAGCTGGATGTGTGTGGTGGATCAGCACCTTTCAAGCACGATGGATTTGCTGAGCGTGTATAAACCATCCACCCAGGAAAGCCATAAAGACAGGCCCTGGTCCACCACACAGTATGGCAGCGGTCCTGTTGGCCCACAGGGAAAGAAGGCAGTCATGTCAGGGTGGACCTTGAAAGAGGCAGAGCATCTCCTGATGGACACCACGTTTGTGCCAACCTGGATACTGCAACATGGCACCATTTGTGTTGCCAGCCAAATTTGGGGTTGGGTTGGTTTTGCACATGTGGCTGTGAGGAACAAGGGCTGCGATCCATGATCAGGCTGAGCCTGCCCTGGTGTTTCTTTGAGGGAGCTCAAGATCTCAGCCCAAGCCCATGTCAGGGTCTGCAGCTGAGGGAGCAGAATGCCCCCGGACTGCAGGGCAGGGCAGGAATGGCAGAGCATCACCAGCTAGCACAGAAACGGTGGGAACTATGGCAAAGCAGAATACAGTCACCTAAACTGGAATTTAATCAAGACACCTGGGCTCATACTTGCTTGTTAGGAACAACCTGAGTGGCAACATGACGTAACTGCAGCCAGAAATATTCCCATTAAAAGTCAGGCTGAATTTTCTAAGAGCAAAAGTGGAAGTGATAGTTCCTTTATTTCTCGCTGTCACCTACTTAAATTTAAATCAGAGTAATTCTGGAAATTGTATGTCAGCCACACATCCTGCCTTCCTGAAACACGAGCTATGAGGTTCATGACAGGGCTTGACAGATGATACTGTGGCCTGCGACAGAGCGGTGGCCAGCCTAGGTGACCTAATGGTTCTGCTGGCCCCGACTGCTTTGTGTCCCCAAACAATCACCACCTCATGATTCACAGGGGAGGGAGGTACTCCCTGCATTACCGGCGTGACGGCTGGTTTCAGCCAGGTTCGAAGAGTTTCTCATCTTATGCAACCTCCGTTGGCTATTCACAACAGCTGACTGCAGCCAGCAGGCGAGTTTGCTACGAACGGTGCCTAGTTACAACAACAAACCTTTGCCATGGGCATATTTTTCTCAGATAAACCACCAAAAAAAAAAATTACAGCGTGCAGTTCATCGTACACGGCCTGGATTTAAGCTGTTTGGTTTGTGAAGGTATTTTAAACTAAACAAACAGCTTTTTTTGTTAACGTTTTCACTAGCGCTGCAGATTTCTAGGTTTAGAATGGCATCGATCACTTTGAGGCAGCACTGCTTTCCTGGGATGGAGGAGAAGGATTTACACATCCCAGCTGAAACTCTGAGACCACGTAACCATTTTTCTGGCAGTGTCCCTGAAATTAACTGGAGTAAGTATCAGCCGAATGCCTGACTCTCAGGCTTTCCCTTGGCTTTCAGAGCAGGGGGAGCTTCATCTCACCCCACAGCCGGGGAGCGACACGGGCAGCAGCACTACGGCAATGGGCAAGGCATCCACTTCAATCCCTGTGCCACGGCTGGATGGATGCGGCAGAGAGAAGATCTCTCAGAAGAGTCAATCCAGGGGTGAAAGGAGGCTGCCAGAGCTGATCTCTTCTTGGAAAGAAGGGAGGATCCAAGGGGAATGACCTTGCCAAGGAAATAAATAATTCCCTCAGCTCTTGGTCTTTTTTTTTTCACCAGGCTCTCTCCTCCTCCAGCGCTGCCGGACTGGGTCGGGCTGGGGCAGAACAGTGTTTCTTCAGAAGCGTTACTTGGGTGCTGTGTTTTGGATTTGTGACTAAACCACTGTTGATAACACCCCACTGTTTTACTTATTGCTGAGCAGGGCTGGCACAGCGTCAAGGCCTTTTCTTTTTCCCACTCTCCCCCACAGCGAGGAGGCTGGGGGGGGGGACACGCAGCTGGGACAGTTGACGCCCAGTGAGCAAAGGGATATTGCACGCCATAGGACATCATGTTCAGCAATAAAAGCTCAGGGACAGGAGGAGGAAGGAGAGATATTCAAGGTTGTAACATTTGTTTTCACAAGTAACCCCTATGCACTTCCCTAGGAACAGCCAAACACCTGCCTCCCGATGGGAAGCAGTGAATAAATTCCTTATTTTGCTTTGCTTGCTCACGCAGCTATGCTTCACTTATTAAACCATCTTTATCTCAACCCACTAGTTTTTTCTTCACTTTTGTCCTTCCGATTTTCTCCCCCATCCCACTGGAGGGTAGCGAGCAATGGTATGGGTGCTTACCAACCCACCATGGCTAGAGAGGTTTCCTTCCATTCATCCTTTATGTTTCTTTTGTTATATATCCCCTCTTTCCTATGAGATAGTTACTGCTCTTACCAGTGTTAAATCTTTGTTATTGTTGCTTTTTCACTTTACCTCTCTTAAATCTGTACTTCTCCCCTTATCTCTGCTGCAGGCTGCAGCAGCAACGTTGCTCTATCCCAGCCAAGACAGACGGAGGGCGGTGGGAAGGGATGCCCCCCTCTATGATAAGGGACTGTCTGTTGTGTGTCAGCAGTGATTTGTGGAGTAGGTGTGAACAGGAGCTGTGTTTTATCAACAAAGCAATTGCTGTCCTGATGAGGGATTACAGAGATAACAGAAGCAGCAGAACATTCTGCTAGGGAGACACTTCAGAGTAATGCCCATAAAAACCACCACCAGCTGCCTCTGATGGAAAACGGAGAAACCTGAGAGAAAGCGTGGCCTACGAGTCAGCAGGAGTCAGCACATTCAGATTATTATTTTTCTCTCTGCTATCACTGTGCTGGATACTGAGCTGGACACCTGCATCATTTCACCTGTGAAACCCCTCTCTCCCAGCAGAGGCACCATGGGCAGGGTAATGGAGCCTAGCAAAAAATCTAGGTCCTACTGCTTGGATTCCCAATGGTCTGCTGAATAGCACTGGGCAGAGATCTCCGTCCTTCTGGCAGCACCAGGGCTACCGAGCAGAAGCAGGCTGGGGGCTGGGAAGACCCAGCTGGTGGGCAATCAGTGTGCACACTGTCATTAAATCACACTGTGGAGTGACCACCCGAGGTGCCTCCCTGTGTCCCAGCTGCCTGTGCCGTGCCATTACTGGCAGAGGGCAGAGAAGACTGGCATCCTTCTTGGAAAGGCCCTGCGTTGCCTCCTGCAAGGGCTGGCAGGTTTCGGAGGCAGCTCAAGAGCAGGCTGCTCGTAGGAGCATGAGGCGACAAGTCCTGGGAGTGCCCAGCAGCTCCAGGCTACTGCCATGAGCGAGAAATGCAGTTGTTTGTTCAGTTGTTCTCTCTTCCCATTGCCATTTGTTTGTAGACATGTCACAGCAAATGCTTCTCAACAGAACAACGGATACTTGGACTCATTTGGGGCTGGTACCGGTAACTGTAATCCCGCTAACAAAAAACTCTGTTTATCAGAGTTGTCACAAAGATTTGTTAATTCCCACTGACAGAAGGGCTTTCAGGGTATTCTGTAATAAGGAAGGAGGAAGAACTTTTAATTTATATGCCAACAAGAATGTAATCCAGAGAATACCCAAACACTGCCCTCAACAAAATGGTATTCAGCATTGAAAACAACCGGCGACGGAGGGGCAGGCAGTGGGAAAGAGGAAAGCAGGAGACAGGCAAGGCAAAGCTTCCTGCAGCTGGTATTCGGGTTTCACCTCCCAGATGATGAATGGCTTCTGTCCGGGAAGCAGCTGCCGTCTGGCCACCAAGGGCAAAGGCGGACACAACACTCATGGTCCCCCCCAGCACATGGACCCGCATCCAAGGAAGCTGGTGGCAGCCAGGTCCAGAAGAGAAAAGGAGGCAGCTCTCTTCACAGCCCTATCCAAACAAGGGACTGGCTGCCAGAGGAAGCCGCAGATACTATAAGTTTCCATGATTTCAATATGCTGAAGAATAGCTGGAGAGGTTATCGGGAGCAGGACTGCACCTGCTTGCCCTGTTCTTTGTCTCTCGAGATATCTGCTTATGGCCTCTGCGGGCTTTCTGTAGACCAAGAAGGGGCATGGGTTTTTTTTAAATTCTAATTCTAGACTGACCATAGTTGATTTTTCCATTCTTGGTTATTTTCTTTGTTTTTCTTCATTTACAAATGGTGGTTTCTACTGCTGGCACCTTCTTTCCCTGTCATCCCCTCTACACGTGCACACATACAAAGTGCTGTCAAATCCTGGGATGGATACACACGCACCAAGTATACAGACACACTCCAGAAATCACTCCTGTGGCAGGGTGCGGGAGGCTTGAACTTGCAATGCTTGTTTGAAACCAAGCATCAAACAGCCTTCTAAAGAAGAAACTAGATTGACTTGGGGAAGACATTCAGGAAGAAATGGCAAAGGGCAGTACTTTGCCATCACTGCCTTCTCTCGCCTCATTTTCTGAACGTGCAGAAGCATCCAAAGGCCATGGCTGGAAAGAAGACCCAGGGCCTGCAGGACCTGCTGGCCTGACGCAGTGCGGCTGCATCCCTGGGCCTGGCAGAAGACAAGACCATGGAGCTGCATCATGCTGGGCTCCAGCTCGTGGTGCAATCAGCCCATGTGGCTAGTGGCCTGCGGTGGCCAGAAAGGTCAGATAAGTTAAGTGGTGTTAGTGAGAGCCGTCTGTGCCGGTAAACAAACAGAAACCTGTTTACTGGGAGACTAGGGTGAAAAAGTGGGAACAGATTTCCCCAGCCTTTGCAGGTCTCAAGATAAAGTGCTGCTCAGAGGGCAAGGAACCCTGCGAGATGTGCTTCCCAGCTCACCCCTTGACTTGATGTCCATTTCAGAGCCATTTCTGCAGCCTCTCTGTGCTTCAATTTAAGCATTTGTAAAACAGCAACTGCCTCCTGACGAAGCCTGTCACTAAGCATAACCCATTTACGCTGGGAAAGTCACATCTTGAGACA
This sequence comes from Rhinoptilus africanus, assembly GCA_013400135.1. Classification (NCBI taxonomy): domain Eukaryota; kingdom Metazoa; phylum Chordata; class Aves; order Charadriiformes; family Glareolidae; genus Rhinoptilus; species Rhinoptilus africanus. Next base: position 254,417 of record VXBO01012478.1, read on the forward strand.
GAAGGCCCATCACACACTGCTGTGAGAGCGGACTGGGATGAGTCACAGCACACAAGCACAGCACCAGCTCTGAAACACATAAAATGCCCGAGTTCTCAGAGAAAAAAAAAAATCACTGTTTAAAAGCAAAACCGAGGGAGGACAATTCCTCTATGTCCCATCTCTGGGGCAGCATCTCCTCCCCCGACTTGATCAAGTTTGAACCACTGACCCAGTAGAGCCTGTCTGTTGGGAAGCTGGTGATCTCTGGGGATGGGGACTGGCCTCTGTGTCTGCCTACCCAGCAGAGTGGTTGTTGGTGTGTGGCAGGGCACAAGCCAGCATGAACAAGCACCCAGTGCCAAAAATAAGGAAATGAGGTTGGGGTTAAGAGGGCTGCATTTCCCTGAAGGGCAAACAGGGCTGGAGAAGTCAGCCATCGTTTCCCAACAAGGTACTCCTCACGCCGTCCCCATGTCCAAGGCAAGGGAGGAGGTCAGTCTCCTCAGCCTGTGTATTCAGACACCTGACTGTGCCTGCAGGTGACAGGACAGTGTCCTTGGGAATATTCCTCCTGCTGCCCTTTGGGTCCCTGTTCACAAGGGCTGATCCCATTTGTTTGCATTTCAGGTGGATCACAACCTCTGGCACCTGGCTATAGCAGCGTATCTTGCTGGGCATTGACTACAGCCACGTCATGGGTTTCCCTCCATCACTGCTTCCTCCTGGATAAACTCCAGATTTAGCACGTCAAAAACAGACAAAACAAGACATGAAAAGCAAACAAACCAAGCATCCTATAGTTTCAAACAACAAATATCAAAGCAACAGGAAAGGCGTTATCTGCTGAGAACTCATGCCTGGAATTTGTCTCTCTATTTGATTATATTTAACATATAAGTGTGTGTATATGTACGCACATAGGCATATGTCTACTGCATGTATCTAGAGAACAAGAGAATAAGACATTATATATACTAAGACACATTAAGAAGGTATAAAAACAAATCTATATACTGAAGGGTTTAAAACAATTTTCCGGCATTTCATCAGTCAGCCTAAGAGAATCCTTCCCATCTGCCCAAAAGCAATAAAGCAAGCAAATTACGCGGATGACTCTTTCCCAACCTTCTTAGCGGCATGCTTAACCTTCGCCTGTATAATAAATAAATGTCCTGAGTTTGATAACAAAGATCATTCATCCTTGCTTTTAAAGTACAATCAGTTCTCTCTTTCTCAGCCTCATACTGGAACCCAGGAAAATCGAGAGAAGGGAGTGGGAGGAGATGATCTTTTTACACAGAGGTTGTTTTCAGGCCAGTGCAGCTTCCCGGCATTCACATCCCAGCCTGCCAACATCTTCAGGAGCTATGATGGAGCCGATCTTGGGGGATGATTAAAACCCCCAAAAGGCAGGTCTTTTATAAGCAGTGAGTGTCCTGTTGTCCCTTCAGTGCCATAGCCGTAGGCATTTCCTCACACACAGCCTACAGATACTGACATTTTAAGGCCACCGCTGATTTTGATATTGTTGATATTGCTGATTTTGGCTGATGCCTTTGAAATCCCAGGCTCATCTTGTTGTTTGGTCCATCCCATATTCCACACCAGAATCAGAATCTGGCTTCAAGTGAGCTTAGAGCTGAACCCCTCTCCACACCCTGGGAAATACGTGATTTGTACTACACAGCCAAGCTATGAAGGTGACGGGAATATTTAAATACTTGTAAGACAGTTCTACAGTAAATCCAGGTGAAGCGCTTCCACCTTCCCTACCACAACTGTCAGCCTCCTCCCGCTGCCTAACTACCCAACCTGCAGGAGGAAGTTCAGCACTTGCTGTTTCAGGGGAAGGACTTGAATCAAGGGTGACTGCTCAACCCACCTGAGATCACAGTATTTATAGATAATCTAAAAAGCTAAGCCAGATCTGTCCAAGACCAAAGATCGCCAGAACTGCTAAGCCCACTCCCTACAGTAAATTTGGCATGTCCTTGCTTTTTAGAGCCCACAGCCTCCACTTGCAAGAGAGAACAAAGTCCCAAGCCTGTAAATTAGCGCCTTCCCCAACGTCTCCAGCACAAGGTTACATCTGGTCACTTACTCATCTGTGCCTGCCCTCAGCGTTCAACATAGCTATCTATTTAGGCTGCTCTGTGTAATTTAAGAATTAAAACTAAATACTACGTTACCTACAGCCACATCATCTTAGATGAGCCTTAACAACTGTGAAATTCCTGGGATCTATTAAAAGCAACATTCAGCGCACATATTAATCAACAGATGCTCAGTAGCTGCACATCAGAAAACCACAAGTGAGAAGCAGGCTGAAAGGCCTCCTGCCAAAATGATTACTTTCTATTGCAATCAAGTCCTTGAAAAACCATCTGTACAGCGATGCTGGATGGGTGTTTGGTTCAGTAGTCATCTCAGTGGCAGTAAGTCTGACTTACCCCTTCCCAGTGGCAACAACAGGTCAAGCAAGCAGTGGAATTTCCTGCTGATGAGTCAGAGATGAGACATGAAAATCACCATCTCTTCATACAGAACGTTTTAGACGTTATAATTTGATATCACCTGTGGTTATTTCACCCGTAGTGCGCTGCTCTGAGGGATGACACTTTATTTTGGTGGAAATGTGCCAGTGCACAGTATCTGACCAACTGCACCTCCTGGTACCTGGGGCTCCCTGTTCTCACCCAGCAGCCCTTGATCCCTCCAGCCGCTCTGATGCTCCCCTCTCCTACAGGGGTCCCTGCGGTCCTTGTCCTCCTTCTACCTTTTCCCTTTTTTCTTTTTTTCCCCCCTTCAGATCCTGACATTTGTTCAGTGTTTCTCTAGGTTCCCAGGCCTCTACTTTCCTGGCTCAATCCTCCTTCCTTCCACAACCCTTCCGGAACCCTTCCCATGGCCCCCAACAACCAACTGTGGTTCCTCTTTGGCCAGGGCCAGCAGGCACAGTGAGGAGAAAGTCAGCTCACATCCTGAAGAGTTACATCTGCCATCATCCCTTTTTCACATCAATCTCTCATGATTAAAAGCACATGACAGCTACAAGGCCAGTAAAACAAAACAAGCGTGGAGTTCCCTGATCATGCCAGTTGAAAGATTTAAGGAACAAAAACAGATGAAAAAATAGGGCCAAGGCCAAAACCAAAAATCCCCAAAACAAAACAAGAGCAAGGAAAAAGCAAAGAGAAAGCAAAACAGCTAAAATTTCTGGCTTTCGTTCTTAGGCCAGATGACCTACTCTTCACGCCAAGCACAACTCAAGCGACTAGGAAAGACTGCTTTAAGATTTTTCTTTATTCTTATTTTTCTTTATTTCTTTATTCTGTACCAGCCTGGTACAGAACTGAACATCACTCTGGTGACAACTGCAAGACCCCATTGCAACAGGTGAAGATTACACGGGACTCCAGCCATGCCCTTTTCCCTGACTGACGCTGCTGCAATGGCTCTACATCTTCCACCATTTGCTGATTTGCTTTTAAGAAACTTTGCCCTTGCAGCCAGACGCAGCTCCTCTTAACCCAAAGCGGCATCGGCATGGCTATAAGGTAGGGAGGAAGGAGGCTACAGGGAGGAGTGGATTCGTCAGGGCTGCACAACAAAAGAGGCACCGGTTATGACGTGCAACAAGGGGGTTTCCAGCTGCACAAGAGGGAAAAGGTTCTTCACCCTGAGAGGTGTGCAGCATGGGGACAGGTCTCCCACAGCAGCTGGGGACTCTCCAGCCTTAGAAATTTTAAAATTTTCTCTGGACAAGGCCCTGAGCAACCTCCTCTAACTTTGAAGTTGTCCCTGCTTTGAGCAGGAGGTAGGGCCGGAGCTCTCCAGAGGTGCCTTTCAACAATTTTTTCTCCGATTTCTAGGTGGACAGGATAAGGACTGGGCGAGAAGGCCTGGGCTGCACAGCCAGGGAGCTGCTTCTTGTCGTGTGCCCCACAGCAAAAGCAGTACTGCACGGAGGCGAGATGCCCCCACTCTCCTTCTCTGCCCCATTCCCACCCATTCTCCTTCAGTCTCTTTCAATTTAACTTCTTGCATTTTCACTGGGCTTCTCAGAAAAGCAAAAGAAAAAACCCCAAAGTTATTATGAGCTAAAAACATGCAAATTTGCAGAAGACCGATTTTTTTTTAGAAATCTTGTCAAGAGAAATACTGAGAATTCATCATTTAACAACCATCTGCTTTTAATCACCTAGACTGACCTGCACCAGTCTCTATTCGTACTAGTGCAACCCTCCATACCCCTATGGTGCTTTGACACAGCACATTTGGAGCACTTCAGAAATACCGCAATTGGCCAAGGTTTGGCAAAATTTGAATCTTAATTTTTGCACAAAAAAGGAAGACAGCATTCACAAGGAAACTCCCTGTATTTCATCAGCTTAAGTGTAACACATTCTGGATCAAGCTTCATTATTCATGGATGAAGTGTTGTTCATAACTTCCACTCCAGAGCATCATGAAAACCGAGATCAACGTGCAGAAGAGCCTGAGCTTCTGATGTGCTGGAGGCCCACAGAGGCTCCCGATTCCAAATGGAATCACCTCTGGAATTCAGCTTGCACCACCTTGCAAAGGGCCATCCTCATTTTTCACTGGCACCAGTGAGCGTTAAGTGTGCCACTTCACATGTGCCTCAGCTGAAGCCATGAATGAGCTCTAAACTCTCCCAAACACTACTGGGATGGAGAGAATGAGTTAAAGCAGATGGGGATTAGCAAACTGCAGATTGTCGGAAATTAGTCAGTGTGGAAAAAAAATATTTAGTTATAGCTATAGTAAGACTATCTAAGTAGGTCACCACAAAACCACATCAGAAGATGAGCACAAGGAAGGAGGTGTGGGTTCGGTCTTACTACGTGAAACCAGACGTTCGTTCTCCAGCTCTGCCCCGTCTGTGACATAAAGAGAAGAACAGCTGCTGCCTAAATCTCACTGGTTTTTTAAAGTTTGTGGCTTTCACTTGCCTGTAAACACGAGTATCAGTGTGTCCATGCCATGAATCTACAATTTCATTTTGATTAAAGTGCTTGGATTATATTCTGTAGGGTGTTTAAAATGACCTGAGGTACACAAACCAATGTGTCTGTTTGTACAAATCCTCTTTTTTTTTTTTTTCCTAAGGAAGTCAAACCAGAAATGAGCAGAAATGCATGTGACACTGTCATACTATTTGTTTCCACAGTGCTCATCACCCCTGCATCTCAAACTTTGGGAGACTGGATGTACGTATGTCTATGGCTGTCCTTGTAAGTGGGGAAGAGCTAATTAGCCCCATTTTCCAGGTAAGAACTGATGCGCCGGAGAGCTTAAGAGACCCAAGTCACAGCAGCAGCCCCTGCCAGAGAGGGGCGTTTGCGACTCGCACCGGCTAAGGCTGACAACTGGATGATATTTTAATTCAGGAGCATTTTGACACTGATTTTGAGGCAGTGTCTTTCCGATTCAGCTTGATGTTAACTGTTTAACTGCTCATTTGCCTCTTTTTGCTGTAAGGGTCGATCCTCAGTCTGCGGCTGAGCGGTGGAAGCCGACCCTGGCTCAGCTGCGCGCTTACCCGGTCCTGCCCAGCCAGCGGAAAGGCCTGGGGGAGCCGCAGGTTGAACACCTCTTATTTTAAAAGTCAGGATCCATTTCCTGATTTTAGGCACCGCAGAATATTTTGGCGTGATGCGTCGGCACACTTTTGCAGTCGTTATACCCAGGTTTCCAGCGTACCCTGTGAAACAATAACCCTGTGGCACCATGACCTCAGCCTCTGTTCAAGCCCAGGGGGTTTCTTGTGACCTTGGGTGATGGCAGTCGAGGGACAAGGAGCCACCAGGCACTGGCAGTCGAGGGACAAGGAGCTGCCGGGTGATGGCGGCTGAGGGGAAAGGAGCCAGGCAACAGTGTCAGGGAAGGAGCTGCCAGGTGACAACGACCGAGGGACAAGGAGCCACTGGGTGGCTGCTGCTGAGGGACAAGGAGCTGACGGACAACAGCAGCTGTAGCAGAAAGAGCCACTAGACAATGGCAACTGAGGACGGTACAAGGCCATGGCGACTGAGGGACAAGGAGCCATGGGACAATGGTGGCCAAGGGACATGGCGCCAGGCATCGCCGGCTGAGGGATAAGGAGTGATAGCAGCAGAGGGAGACTGAGCTGCTGGGCAATGACGGCTGGGGGACACAGTGCCAGAAATCGATGGCTGAGGGACAAGGAGTCCCAGGGCTATGGCGGCTGAGGGACATGGTGCCCGGCAGCGCTGGCTGAGGGACACGGAGCTGCGGGGCCGTGGCGGCTCAGAGACACAGCACCAGGCAGTGCTGGCTGAGGGACACGGAGCCATGCGGCAATGGCGGCTGAGGGACATGGAGCCCTGGGGCCGTGGCGGCTGAGGGACACGGAGCCCTGGGGCCGTGGCGGCTGAGGGACACGGAGCCCTGGGGCCGTGGCGGCTGAGGGACACGGAGCCATGGGGCCGTGGCGGCTGAGGGAC
>VXBO01012478.1:261065-342543 GCA_013400135.1 Rhinoptilus africanus
TGCGGCGGCGGCGGCGGCGGGAGGGGGCGGCCCGCTCCCCCGGGCCCTGCTGGCGGGATGGCGTCGCATCCGGGACAGGGTCTCGCTGCCGTGTGCCCGGCGGGGGCGCCTTTCCCCTCGGCGGCGGCGGGGGGCAGCGTCCCCAGCCCCTCGCTGCCGGCCCCTCCGCTCCGCTCAGCGCGGCGCCGGGGCTGAGGGCTGCGGGGCGGCCCGCCGTGTAGGGGGGCAGCCCGAGGGGCTGTGCCTGCCCCTGGGCGGGGAGCTGGAGCGGGCCCGGGAGCACCCTGCCCAGGGGAGGGGGCGGCCGGCCCTGGCGCGACCCTGCGGGGCAGGGGGGGCTGCGGGAGCTGGCGGGTGCCGTCCCGGCGGGTGCCCTTGGCCTGAGGCAGCGGGTTTGTTGCACTCGACAGGCTCCACAGGGTAGCGCATCCCCTGCGTCAGGCTGTCACCTGCATCCCAGGCTGCAGCGCAGAGTATTTGGTGTCCGCAGCGCCTGAAGGAACTCGGCAATAATCAGCTTCCTGAAACTAAACTTCCATGTTGGTCTGTAATCAGAGAACACGTTTAAAAAGCAATTGTAACATGTTGGTCACTAGTACAAATTCAGCATGGTGGTTGTTTCATGTGTGTATGTCTTTAAAAGGCTACGTCATTATCATGCTGCTCCCATCCAGTATAATCACATATTATATTATCTTGACAGGTCTGCAAATGCCACCTATGAAGTCATCAATGTCACCCTCCACACCACGCTGGCTGCTACTACCAAACTGGTGGTCCCTACACCTGCTAAACCTATCCTTCCAGTTCAGACTGGAGTCCAAGCACAGCAAGAGGAGCAATCTAGTGGCATGACAATTTTTTTTAGTCTTCTTGTATTAGGTGAGGACATAGGCAAGCTTTCAAAATCATAACATTTTATTTCTCCTAGTTTTCTCTCTATGAAGTTGAACATTGTACAGGCACAGGAATTTTAAAAGTTGTGTATATAACTGCCTGAACCTCCCAAGCCTTTGAAAAGCTGAGGGCCATTGCAAACCTTTACACCGTGGTCTCAAAAGTGCAAACACCACGTTTAATTGTCTTCGCCTTCTTTATCAATCACATGACTTGTGTTCATGTATGAAAAAGACACTGTCAGCATACTCCACGGTGCTTGCAGCTGTCTTTGAGGACAGTGTACTAGACAGATGTCAATTCAGCGACTTCTGGCACTTCTGGACAGCCCTCAGACATTTCGTTGCATATGCCAATAGAAGGCGGTCAGATTTACATGCACAAGTACTAAAGTTCCATATCTTCCTGGCTGTCCTTACTTTCTAGCATTCCTACGAGACTGCGATAATAACATGCCGATTGCCATATATAGGTGTTTTGAATGGCAGATGCACACTCAACTTTTCTAAGTCTGGGCTGTTACCTTTCTGTAATAGAGTGTAGTTCTCCCTTATTGCTTAGAGCAATGCTGTAGTGAAAACTGTAACAATAGCATTGCTTTCATGGAGGGTTAAGGGTTTTTCTGTTTTCCTTTGTGTGCTTGGTTCCTCCAAAACAAGCCACCCTGAGACTTTTCTATGAAAGACAGGTCACCTAGTCTTCTATGTAGTTTTTCTTTCCAGTGGCAAATGGAGAAAATAATAGGTGTGGTGTTGACAGCAATGCAGAAACTTCAGCAAATCGCTTGGGTTTAAAAAAAAATAAAATTTTGTCTCCTGTAAATAACTATTACTAAGTGCAGGAAAAAGTAGAAGGCTTCTGCTTATTTCTAAAGTATCTCTCTGTCTTCAAAAAGGGTTAATGTTTTCCCAGAGTTCCATGGCATATTAGGATTCGAACAGAAACAAAAGAAAGACCAAAGTAAAATGCAGTAGATCAGAAGACTTCTAAGATTAAAATACAATTTCTGAATATGTGCGTCTCGTGGATTTTAAAAATGCCATTTGTGGTAAAATTGCATTCTCTAGAACAGAGATATGATTTTTTTTTGGCTGTGTTCCAGCCTATTTATGCTAGTCTGATAACTTAATGGATCTTAAAAGCATCACCCTCAGGTCAGGGGAGTTCCCTGAACAAAGTAAAGCCAGTATAAAAGCTTATTGTTCATAGTTATTCCCATTCATAACCTCTGGTTTAATAGTGTAGGAAGAGTGAAAATGAATGTGTATACCATACTCAAATCTGAATGTCACAAGCTATAAAATGGCCTTTACAATTTTCTACACTGGAATAGACCCAGAAGCAGATCTGTTCTGAACTGTGTTGTGTCAAAGCCAAGCCCCAAATGTAAAGTGCCTGAAGTAGCATGAGTAGGTCTCTAACCTCAGATTTCTATGGCTTGTTTATCTGTTCAAACACCACTTCGCTTTCAAAGTCATGCCTCTACTCTGCCGCGTTCATGTGATCCATGAATTCCCTTCTGTTATGTTGTATGCTTTTACTGTGCTCTTCCTCATGGAAACACTCTGATGTTCTTTTAGCCTGTCCAGAACACTTGCCTGATTGTTATACTCCTGATCTGTGCAAGTGCCTGGAGCAGATGGGATGCTGCCAAATACAAACTGAGCAGTGTCACACAAGGAACGGGTGACCAACAGCGAAAGAATATACCAGGCTGCCATAATATTTATAGTGGTGGGAGTTACTTCTTAGACTATGGTTGCTTTTTGTTTTATTGCCAAAGCAAAGTAGTCAAAAGCTGGTAGAAAGGAGCTGGTGATTAGATCTGCTAAATAGAAAGCATGTTTGTGCTTGCATGGGAGTTTGCTGGAAATCTGTATTGTCCAGGTGTCTTTATGGATCTATCCCAAAGATAGGTCCATAGCTTTTAACACAGTACTCCTAGATGTCTTTACTGGATGCATATTCTTCATGTTTAACCCGCAGGAAATTGATAGGAAACTCAATAATACTGATTGACAGGTGAATAAAACCGTTCCTTGGGATACATGATGAAGCTATTGCTCCCATGGTCTGGCAGTTGGCAGCCAGATATGCGAGTTGCTTGATAGTCAGCTTCTGAAGTGCTGCAGTTTCTATTGTAGCATTTTAAAGTAAACACCAGTTTGAGTCTGCATTAAAGTACAGTGGATTTCTGCTAAATCATTAGGAGTAGTTTTGCTGCATGTGTTTTAGAAATAGTACTAAAAGCCTATTTTATTCTCTTCTAACACTTCTAAATCTACAATTTATATTTTCTTCTTTCACAGCTATCTGCATCATATTGGTGCATTTACTGATAAAATACCGTCTTCATTTTTTACCAGAAAGTGTGGCTGTTGTTTCTTTGGGTGAGTAACCATGACATTTTTATGTTGAATTTGTATTAATTCAGGATCTCTCGGTAGTCTGTACTTGAAATAATGTTCTGTTGTGTGTTAACCATCACCAGAAATGCTGAAAATTGGATGCAGTGAAGAAAACAACCAATTCATAGAATTAAATTAATGGAAGAAATTAAGAAATGAGTATTTGTATAGAGACTGGCCCAATAAAATGATAGGGATGTCACTACTAAGTACTTTGGCAGCTTCCTCTATTTTTTGCATCTGCACTGTAGGACAAGATACTGTATCACTCCCTGTCAGCGAGACTCTGGCCTTCCCTTTGAAGTGGTACATGTGTTTCTATTAGTTTTGGTAGAATTATGTCTGTCTATGTGATTTTAATCTAGCTGGGGACTATAATTGTATCCTGAAACTTGCCTGGATGGCAGATGCTTAACTACCCTCGTAGTACCATGACAAGAGCTCTTCCTACGACTTGAGCTATAAGAATGCCACCCTTAATGAAGATCAAGTGCTTACTTAGTTTGAATTAAATCTGGAGTATTCCTAGGCTGGTAGTTTTATGTTAGGATAATTTCATTTATTTGTATGCTGTTGGTCCTGATTTATAAATGTGTAAATGAGGAGGAGATCAGGCCAAATACATTTATTGTTTTCTCTATGTGCTAACATAATGTTTAAAGAACCCAATATAACCAGTGCCAGCAACAGTTTTTCAGTTGTCTCTGTTACTTGTTTACAAGAATCTGTCACATTTTTGCTTCTATTACTAGTGACACTTTCAGTGACAGCCATTGTAAAAATACAATAAAAAGAGAAAGATGCTTAGCTGTAATCCTAATGTAGCATGGAGCAGTGCAATACTTGTTCAGCAGGTAGATTTTTTTACTTTCTCCTGGACTTTGGTGGTACCTTCTTCTCTCGTATTTCTTAACTGTATTTTCACACAGTTTCTCAATGGGAGGAAGTAAGCTTTCTGGTGCTTGCCAGTACCTTATGCTTTGTGGAAAACACGAATCTTCTTGTATCTTTGGTGCTAGATTGAAAAAAATCTTAAAGCTGATACTTAGCAGAAAGAAAAAAGTATTTTCCTGCAGGCGTGGCTCCCTGAATTTTTAGATAACTCTGATGCAGACCACATCATGTTGCTAGCATAGTAGAAGGTATTGAAGCTGAAAGACACATTGACTTGCAAGGCCCTCCTTGAGTTCTGGTGTTGCTGTACAGCTGAAAAACAAATAGACCTGGAAGAAATCTGTCATAGCACTGCTATGAATTTCCTGGGTATTGCATGCACACCTCATCTTTATCGGAGCAGCATCCATCAGACCTCAGTGCGTTTATGCTTCTGTCTACCACAGTATGACATAGAGAGATCAGAACTGCTGCAGATCGTCCTGACTTACTCTGTCATCCCCGTAGAAACCATGCAGTGTTTCATTCACTGTTCACACAATTCTCTTTCCTTCCCTTACCTTATTGCCGTGGACAGGTGAGATGTCTTGTGTAGCAGATCTTCCAGTGTTTTGAAAGGTTCCAAAAGGACATTACTATCCTTTCAGTATCATTCCTCTTTGTACACAGCCATCCACGTGAAAGGAGTTATTTTGGCTTCTAATCAGTTTAGTTACCATTGTTATTAAATAGCTAAATTTAGGCATAATTCCCAATTTAAAATGCAGCAGTACATTGATTGTCTTGCTGGCATAGTTTTTGATTTTCTTTACTGTCATTCCTTATGTTCTGCCCCAAGGCAGCTACTGGGCAGTGCTGAGCTGTGTTGGCAAGCATGCATCACTGCTCCTGCTGGGCTTTACAGAGAGCAGCAGAGGCACAGACATTCTTCTCTTTCTGTTTCTTGTTCTTGGCATCTCAGCAGCCGGACAAGGCTCTTGGCAGTGCTGGTATATTCCATGCTCCTGTCAGTCCCAACAAAAGCTTGTTCATGTGCTAGGCCTGTCACTGCTACTCAAGATGGGTAAGAAGGAGCAGCATTGCATCTCTTGTATTTTCACACAGAGGGCATACAGGAAACTTGCACAGTTCAGTGTTCAGTGTAAACCGCATACAGCTGTAGTCTGTCTCCCAAACCAGATGGGATGATACCAGCAAATGCAATTCCACTAAGCCAGGAGAGTGTTATACCTAGTAGCAGCCCAGCTAACAGATGCCCTGTGTCACTTAAGCCTTATTTATTTAGTTTATTGACTCAGTCATATTTAAACTACTGTCAGCTCTGTTGACAGGACGCGGCATCTGTATAATCATTGGAATTGCCAGCTAATTGCTGGTCAGTGAACCTCTGTTACTGGTAATGATCTACACAGCTGCAAGAGCACAGCTTGAGTTTCAGGTATCCAGTTTTGCTCACAGTGCCAGAAGTGAGGTGTGTCCTATTTTGACTTGTAAATTAAGCAAAAGTTCTCAGGCAGTTATTGAGGGCTAATAAAAATGGCAGCAGGGAAGATAAGTATGATTTTCTCAACTGTTTTTCCTCCTATTGTCTAAGTTGCTCATAAGCTTCTGGTTTACAATTTCTAGTGCATCTTACTCTGCTGGTGGACAGGATGGGAGTGCATTCTCTAAGGCTGGATTTTGATCTTTGTCATTAAAAGTTACTGGAATTTTGGTGGTAAAAATAGTTGCCAGAAAAATTCTTCTCTTTGATTTGTTACTGACTTTTAACATGTTCTCAGGAAAAACATAGGTTGTTTGTAATAAGAAGATTCAATAGCATTTTCAAAAGAATGAGGCTTAGATCAACCCTTACAGACTTAGCTTTCCAATTAGCCCCTTGACAAAACTGATCTACCTGATTTAATAGATGGATCCAGTTGAACAAAACCTGCGTTTGTTAATCTAGTCATATAGGAAGAGTAGTTTGTAAGGATGTGCGTGACAGGTTTAAAAAAACACCGTCAAAGTTTGAGTCTGCTGCTGTTAAACCCTCTTGGTGATGTATTGTTTTGTGCAGCCCTCTTTCATGACTTTGCTTAGCATAATCTTATATTAGTAGTACTGTTGTGTGTGATATGCAGCTCAAAGTAACTTGTGCTATATAAAGGTGTAAGTTGTGTGATTCAGGGTCATCCTTTTTCCTTAACCTCTGCTGTTGCCTTACATTTATGTTGTTCATTTAACTTTTCATATCGTAAAAGGACCTAGTCTGCCCGTGACACTGTTGTTAGGGTCAGCATGTGATTAGCTCTTCCTCTGAAAGAGAGACTGAGACCAGCCTTTTACTTAAGCCTCTGGAGCTCATAGGATAGCGATTCCCAGCTTGTAGCCCACAGGCCAGGGTTGGCCTACTCACAGGTGTCCAATTTCACAGAGTCGTGCTGGAGCTCTTCCACTTCAGCAGAAATGAGTTAAGAGATTGTCTTTTCTTTTAAATTCCCTCTAAACACAGTTTTATGCAAGGGTTCTCAATACTCACTCATAAAATAGTGAAAGTTCGTTCAGGAAGTACACTTCCTGAACTCTGTGCCTTCAGATATATAGGCTCTGGTTGCTGTGGTTTGTTTTTTCCTCCCATAAACTTCTTGTTAAGTGATGCAAATACTGCCTGTACCAGTTGAAGACAATGTTGCTGCTCTGCAAAAATTAGAAATGTTCTAGTCCTTGGCTTCTGACACAGCTTCCATCCCAGAACGGAAAGCCTGACTGTTAGTACTGAGACCTGTGTTTATATGGCATGTGAGTGGCTGTATCTGCATTCTGTCCTCCTTCAAAGAACAGCAGACCTTTGATGTTCCTTCATTAATGTTTTGCTCTTCCTTTCTGTGTAAACCATTTAATGGAACAATTATTTCTATCCTCTGTTACCAATGCCTTCACTTATTTTTTTATGAAAGAAGGCTTAAGCCTCGTGGCTCTGTGTGTGTGACACATCCATCAGCAGTAATCCATGTGATGCTATTTGTAAGACTCTTTTGATAGCTACAGCATGAGAGAATAAAAACACATGAGTTACAGAAAAGCATGCTTTAAGCTTCTTAGACACTTTTTCCCTTTCGTTCATTGTATGTTACTTCTAAATCACAATATTTGACTAAGAAGTCTCCATTCTGTAAATAATAAAACACAACTATGCAGAAACACAGATCTGGAATCTGACTAAAGACAAATTCCTCATAACTCCTTGAAAGCAATTAATGCAGACACTTCAAGAATTATCTTCACGACAGAAGAAATCTTGTTAGTTTGGAGTTTTGTGTCTTATCTATTTGAAGACATATAGGAGGAAAGAGCACGATAACCTTTAAGCATTGAGTTTGCAGCATCCTTGATAAAATTCTTTTGTATTCAAATTAGTATTTCTGCATGACTTAAAGGATGTGTTATTTATTTGGGAAGTAGCTCTGACAGTGTCTCCACCCTGACTGGAAGTTGTTGCCTACTTCATTGCCAGTAAGTGCTATGATTTCACTGGGACAAAATTCACTTCTGTGGAGAAGATTGATTTCACTTAAGCTATGTTAACACTGCAAATAGCATTGAAATGACATGAAGGTTTTATTCTGCCACGTAGATATCTAACTCATAACTTCCTGATGCTTTAGCAAGAAAGGTGGAATTTTATTTGAATGCAGCTTAGATGAGAAACGTTTTTGAGTAGTTAAACCTGTTACCTTTATGAACCACTTATGCGTGTTCAGTATTTGGATATCCCAAGTGACAATCTTTTGTGTAGGGAAGCTGTGTAATTATCTAATGTGTTGGACACTGTCATCTATCAGACCCCAAACCACTTTGTGCTTTTGTGATTTAGGAATGAAAGACTTTTTGCTTTATGTTTTGCCTTGTTACTGCTTTTAAATCTTTGTTGACGAAGAGTCAATAAACAGGTAATGGAAAGAGTTATGTGTTTTGTGAATATTTCAGAATGTTGTCTTATTCTCTCCTAGGTATCCTTATGGGAGCTTTTATAAAAATCATAGAGGCTCAAAAGCTGGCCAACTGGAAGGTATTTTTGAAGCAATTAAGTTTTAATTGTAGAGCAATTCTTAGATTTTTAAAATAAGACTGTTTGTAATTTTTGTTTCTTTAGATGTAATTTCAAAAACTTACGTACTTATGCCAAAGTTTGGGGTTCTTTTATTGCTAATACAACCAGTTGGAGGTCCTGATCCTGCTGGACATTTTCTACATGATATGTTTTTCCCTGAGTAATCCCTTCTCAAATCTGTTCCTGTTAGATACGTGGCAGAAGGTGCTGCTGGGCATCTTTGGGATCAGTTAGAGTAAAAAAATACTCAGTTATTTGTCTTGCATACTTTTTGACTGTATTTAGTCCTTTTGGAGTTAATTTTGTAGGTGTTTTCATAGGAAAAAGAAAGTGTTTTGATAGGCTGTAATGTCACAGGTTTTACCTGAAAATGTTAACATCGACTTCACAGAGGTAAAAAGCAGCACATCTCCAGAAGTCATGTTATTCACTTATTTTAGAATCACAGAATCATAGGGTTGGAAGGGACCTCAGGAGATCATCTAGTCCAACCCCCTGCCAGAGCAGGGTCACCCAGAGCAGGGGGCACAGGAACGCGTCCAGGCGGGTTTGGGATGTCTCCAGAGACGGAGACTCCACCACCTCCCTGGGCAGCCTGTGCCAGGGCTCTGCCACCCTCAAGGGAAAGGGTGACCTCATGTTTAGGTGGAACTTCCTGTGCTCAAGTTTGTGCCCGTTACCTCTTGTCCTGTCCCTGGGCACCACTGACAAGAGCCTGGCCCCATCCTCCTGACACCCACCCTGTCAGTATTTATAGGCATTGATAAGGTCCCCCCTCAGCCATCTTTTTTCTGGGCTAAAGAGACCCAAATCCCTCAGCCTTTCTTCATAAGAGAGGTGTTCCAGTCCCCTCAGTATCTCGGTAGCCCTTTGCTGCACCCTCTCCAGCAGTTCCCTGTCCTTCTTGACCCGGGGAGCCCAGCACTGGACACAGCACTCCAGATGTGCCCTCCCCAGGGCAGAGCAGAGGGGGAGGATGACCTCCCCCCACCTGCTGGCCACACTCTGCTTGATGCCCCCCACGATGCCATTGGCCTTCTTGGCCACAAGGGCACATCGCTGGCTCATGGTCATCCTGTTGTCCACCAGGACTCCCAGGTCCCTTTCCCCAGAGCTGCTCTCCAGCAGGTCACCCCCAACCTGTTCTGGTGCCTGGGGTTATTCTTCCCCAGGTGTAGCACCCTACACTTGCCCTTGTTAATTTCGTAAGGTTCTTCTCTTTTTATTTATTTTACTTATGCTTAAAACTGCAACAAATTGTGGTGCTAAGACCAGACAGTTCACAAAGCAATCCGTTCAGCAGGCATGTTTCTTGGGTAGTCCATTGCTTCTTGTGGAAAGACTGCTGAAACCAGTGTGCCTCAAGCAGTAGCATTTTTCACGCTGTCTGAGCCAATGGAAACATGATTTAAGCTTTATTTACAGCAGAAAACACAGGCAAAGCTTCTATGCAGAAGCTTGTCTTTGTCCTGCTGCCCGGTGCTTTTTGGACTTACATATTAGGAAGAAAATGTTACCAGTGATGGCCACCAAGCATAGGACCATGTGACCAGAGAGATTGTGGGTATCTCCATCCACAAAGATGTTAAAAACTTGGCTGGATAAAGCCTTGAGCAGCTGAAGTTGCTCTGAGTTGGCCCTACTTTAAGCAGGGGCTTGGATCAGACAACTCCAGAGGTCCCCTCCGATCTGAATTGGTGTGTGACGCTATGAGGTCCTATCTGTGCACGTGTGGACTTACGGAGGCTTCCCCAGGGAGGTAGAATCCTAGCAGAAGTGTCTCCAAAAGGTGAGGTGTACAGCGAAGCAAGGATTTTACCTCCTACACTTTATCGACATCATCAAAGCAATGAACTCTTCACTATTCCTGCTTTAATTTAAAATCTTGCAGTACTTTAAATTGGGATTTTTGTTTCATAGGATCAAACAGTTTATTAGGATTAAACTAGTGAGCTGATTGAAATCACGGTGATTTGAATCGCCATAAACAGGATTTATATTAGCAAGCTGAAAATCTTGCTCTGAGTAGTGAATTTTAATCCTAGCTTGCAGCTTAATATTTCTTGGCAGTTATTTCCCTAAAGGAAGATATTATTTTTTTACCCTTAGTTGAAATACATTAAAATGCACAGATTTTCAGTCAAATGTAGCTTTTTAATTACATATTATACTTCTTTTTTTTGTCAACTAACTACACTAATTCTGTGTGCATTCATTTAAGCAATTACGTAGTTCAAGAGTCATGTTGTGATATTTCATTTTTACACATTTGCTTATTAGAAACAGCGGGTGGTGCACTAGTTAGTGTTTTTTCATTACTAATTTGTGTCAACTGGATTTGACTTAAAATTGAAAGTCAGTTAAACAGCCACAAAATCAGCACTTTAAAATAGCTTCTTATTGGCTAAATAAAATGATCTGAAGATTACTTATGTAGGGAAAAAACCCCAAAGCTTAAAGCAGGCTCTGATTTGAGCACCTATTCTATAAATACAGAAAATATTGAACACAGCTAGTGAATTATGTGGTTTATTTCTGGAAAGCACTGGTCACATCTTGGGAGGCACTAGGGATGCTGTAGTTGGTCATGTTATCAGCTAAGGTAGAGAGTCACAGATACCAGATTATTATTTGCTTATTTAAGTTACTTTCACTGTATTAAAGCTTAGGTTTTAAGGTAGGCTGTCATAATTTCAGATGTGAAATGTTCGAATCAATAATTATTATGTACTTTATAAAATGGTTTTAAGTGGTTTTAAATTTAGAGATTTTTTGTTTATCTGATCTGGGAAAAAAAATTATCAGCAGCAACTGCAGCCTGTATCCGTGTGCAAAGCAAATCTTGGATCATATCCCTGCCCTCGGAACTCTGTAATGTAATTTCTTGCAATCTTACCTTCCTAAGTCTTCAGTGGGCCTTGTACTTGCTGGTGATTCCTGCTGGCTAGCATGGCTGGTAATCACAGTCCTGATGTTTTACTTTCCTGGTCTCTGCTTCACTACAGCACAAATGCAGTCCTTCCTTTTCATTATTTCTCACCTCCCTGTCGGGTTCTGCATTCAGGGGCTTTTAAACAGTGTAGTTAATCAAGTATGTGGAGGTTTTTGTTTTAGTGCAGTTACTGTATTGACAAAAACTACGTAGTGTTAGCCATCGATGCACGGAATTGTGCATGCAGAATAATGGACTAGAGCATTCCATATAAAGGATGAGTTTTATTTTCTAAGTCCCCCGAATCCTTTAAGATGATTATCACTGGTACAGACAGGAATGAGACTTTAAAGAGATGAGCGCTTCTTTTTTGAAAGCTGGTGTTTTAAGAGAACAGTCCATCATCTGTTTAACCTGGATTTAAACAAATTAATCGCTCTTTCCGAAGGTGCCAAGTACTGCTGTATTGAGAACTGTGGGGACCAGGAGGGAGCCTGGTGGATAAAGAGAGAGGGGCACATTCAGCCATCATTAGTTTGCCTTCTTGTGCTTAATTTGCCTCTTGTGCTTAGTGTCTGCCAGTAGGAAAAAACAGGGTTCCATTTTAGGGGTGCAGCTCCATAAAGGAGTGTTAGCCAAGTGATGAGTTAGGTGATAAAGAGTAAGGTCACCAAAAAAATAAGATCTTACTTCACAGTAGGTTTCGTTTATATCACTCTGATGGTAAAAAGGAACCATCAAAATAGTACCATTAAATTACAGGCATAAACTACATTTGCTAATAAGAATCAAGCCTCAGACCTTGATATAGTGATACATGTCTTGAGCCTGTTCACTTGCAAGTGTACTAAAACGATGATCTAATTTCTTCTTGTCAAGTGATGCGTTTTCTAGTGAAACTGTACTTCACCACAGGTAACCTAGATTATATTGAAACCATTGGCCAAGAGATCATCATTTCTTGACAGTCCTTATTTTGAGACTTTGAGATAAAATGGGAATACTTTTTCTGGAAATAGAAAGACTTTTCCTTTGCCATAAGTCACCTGTGCTCTGTGCAGCTTATTTGGAGACAGTAACTTAAACCAAGTAATGCCTAGATTTCTTTCACTGGATTAAAAAAAAAAAAACCACAATAGAAGTAGCAGCCCTTGAATATTTTACTATTCTTCGGCCTTTTTATTTTGTGATAAGAAGGGAAAAAGATTAATGCCATTTTCATTTTCCAACATTTTTGTTTGTTTTCTTCTTTTAAATAATTTCCCTTTTGGAAGATTTGATGTTATTTCAATATGATATGATAATTATGATATCCTTGAAATTATACTTCATTTTTGTTTTGCAGGAAGAAGAAATGTTTCGTCCAAATATGTTTTTTCTGCTTTTGCTTCCACCTATTATATTTGAATCTGGATATTCATTGCACAAGGTTAGCCCCTGCCAGACACTCATTTTGCATGTGTGAGGTTTTGTTTGGAACACCTTCTGCTTTTAGTTATCTTCATGGAGTTTAGAATAATTGCATTAAATTCCATCATATTAATCGTCAAGGAATTGAGAATGCAAAATTCAAGCCTCTTCAACCCAGAATGCAGGGAATGTAGCTTGTCACTGTTAACTGCGTGTTGGCAAGGCTTTAGGTACTGTGTAGGGGTTGTTCTCCTTGGTTGGAGAGGTTTCTTACTTCATCAGAGCTGTACAAGGGCTGATGTGAAGGAGGCAAAATGGGAAGGAGTAGGATCAGAAGTGGGAAAGGTGGGGTCACTCCATAGCTAAAGAAGAGGAAAGTGTTTACTAGGGTTTTCACCGCTTGCCTGGGAGCCTGTGTTTCTGTGGACATTTCTCACAGCGCCGGTCCTGGCTGAAGTGGTTTTGGTGCTCCCTGTGTGCTGTCTTTCTACTTGAGCTGCGCTGCTGGAGAGGGAGTGAGCAGTTGGGCGATAGTAATATCATTAATTGGTACCAACACTGAAGATTTTTTCATACAAAATCACAACCTAAGAAATGGACTAGCAACTGGGAAGTTTACAAGCTTTTTATCACATGCCCTGTCTACAATAGATAGATTATTTTACAGTTCTGTCTGGTGGGGAATGTGTCAAAGTGAATACCCAGCTGTTCATCCGAGGACTGGCTTCTTGTTAGGGTACCAGACTGGCATCCTGTCCTGGGTATCAGAGGGATTTGCTGTCGTCCTCAAGACAGCAGGCTCTTTAGGCAGATGTTGTGGATGTATGTCCTGAGGTACCTGGAACCAAGCTAATGCAGTTTTATTATCGGAAACCCAGGTGTGAATCGGAATCTAATTTAGATGCAAACCTAAACATGAGCTTTCCCTCAGATCATTTTCACTAATTTACTTACTTCTTATTGTGTTCCAGGGTAATTTTTTTCAGAACATTGGTTCCATCACTCTGTTTTCTGTATTTGGCACTGCAATATCAGCTTTCATTGTAGGTGGAGGAATTTATTTCCTGGGCCAGGTAAGAGTAACTGCTTTGAAACACTTAAGTTTATCTGACTTGCTCTTTGAAAGTCCATTTTCAAGAGCAGACAAACATAGCAAAAGTGAGTTTCTGAGTCACGAAGTCCAGTTCTTTACTATCACAGAGGCAATGTTATAGAACCACTTCCATAGATATAGCGTGTTCCATGTTAAAAGTATTTAAGACTTTAGTTGAGTTTTAATTATTTTTTACTTAGTCTTCCTATCAGAAGGCTGCTCCAAAACCTGTATTCTTTAGAGTCCCATCTTCTAATTTCCAGTATTAAGCTTCCTGTTCTTCTGTCAGTATTTTTTCGCTTCTCTGCTTTATTGTTTCCCCACTGATGAGATATCAACATAGATAATTATATTTTCTCTCAGATTTTATTCTGGTAGACCAAACAATCCATGCTTTCCTCTTTGCCTCTCAGATTTCCTTTCCTTTGAATTCCTTAGTTACTCTACTCACTTGTATCTGCTCCAGTTTCATCTGGTCTTCGCTGATTTTGGGTGACTAGGATTTTAGCAGTAGATGACTGTCGGAGGGCAGTGTTAGGCCGCGTACTACTGTAAATTTAGGATTTGATGAATAGATGAATAGTTTTTTTTTTTAAAAACAGCAGAAAAACACAGTTGATTGTGATTCTTTTATGTTTTACCTATTCTTTCAGGCTGATGTAATTTATAAACTCAACATGACAGACAGGTAAGCTCTTGGGGAAATGGTGTAGTATGTGAAATGAAGCATTCTTCAAGATAACTGTATGTGGGAAATGCACTGTAGTTGGACGGCTCATCTGGTTATTGTTTAGATTGCTTGGATTCAACGTGGTGTATGAAATTAATAAATAGATAGAACACTTGTAAACCCTGTTTATTACACTCTTATTCCCAAATAGTATTCTGTGCTCCGTGATTGTTCTAGACAGGAAAGATACTGTGTTTTTTTAACCAACCTTAAAGTTAAAATATGTAAACTTTGATTAGTTGGTATTATTCATATATATAATAAGGGCATAGCTTCCTTGTCCAAATCTTCTTTTAAAAGACAGAATGAGTTTTTCATTATCAATAATGTAGATTTTTCAAGAACTTGACACAGGATCTAGTCAGTTTTTTTAGGAGTACACCATCCTACCATTAAATAAAGTTCGTTCCTGGTTTATTTGGGAATTTTGTTTGTTTATTTTCCAGACAATACAGGAGTTTTCTGTTAAAATCCTTAAGTAAGTTGTGTGGCAAGCAAGAAACATAGAAAGTAGAACACACACGAACGGCAAAAATCTTCCTTACTTGGTTCCAGTGTTTGACTTTACACAGCTGAGCAGTCCCATTGTCTCTGTATTGTCTGTCTTTGGATTCCAAAGTAATGAAGTTTTAACAATTCCCTTTAAATGTTCCTCTCCAAGTATTCCTGAGCAAGTAACACTATGCATAAATGGTTTGGGCTCTCTCTGTAAAGTCAGCTTCCTGTTCCTCTGGTTTTTTCTTATTTAGTTGGAGTAAGACATTGGTACTGTTGTTGAGAGCTGGGAGACAGGTATTTCTCCAGCATTGCTTCCAGCTCAATGACAACTTTTCTCTTTGGTATATCAGTAAATGAAAGATAAAAACTTCCCTTTTGTCATTTCAAGTTCTTATGACTGGGAAGAGAGCATAACTTTTCACTGTTTACAAACTATAATACATAATGTCTTTGTTACTAGTTCATATAAGTTTACTAGGTACATATTTTTCTTTCATCTAGTTTTCTTTTTTGTTTTGTGTTCTTCCAGTTTTGCATTCGGCTCTTTGATATCTGCAGTTGATCCTGTGGCTACTATTGCCATTTTCAATGCCCTCAACGTGGATCCTGTACTTAACATGTTGGTTTTTGGAGAAAGCATTCTCAATGATGCAGTCTCTATTGTCTTGACCAAGTAAGTGCATTTGAACTATACATGTTTATGGAAACAGCAACTGCATTATCTACTGTTAATTAGTTACTCAGATACACAGTAGTTCTTCCATCTCCATTTGGAACAAATAATATATTTCTGGTGTAAAGCTGAACGTTGTATGATCCTTCTTTGTTAAAAACTATCCATAACATAAACTGCATGGGAAGAAGACAATAAATGGATGTCTTATTACCAGTGCCTCATCTCATTGATCCCAGACGTTTGATTCCTTTAAGCCCATACATTTACCAGCTCTCTTTCCATCTGAGGTCCTGACAACAGAAAACCAACATGTGGCCTTTCAGGCTTGCACAAAAATATTTACCTTGCCAAATACACATCTGTGTCTCCTGTATCTTTGGTTTATACCCAGAGTCGCACTTCAGTTCGGGGGGGATACATCAACATCCATGCAGTAGTTTTATATCTATGTTGGGGCTATCACAGGAAAGAAGAACATCCAATATCCTCATCCTTTGCCCATGATAATTCTTTGGGGCTGAAAGAGTTAAAAAAATACAGATGTATCTTCATGTTATTTCTGAAGTCAATTGATGTGACTGTGAACGTATAGGAGTAGATATACTAAGAAGGTGGTGAAGTTAGAGTCAGTTTTCAATTAACTTATTGCTTTTAGTGCAGTCGTGGTTCTTTTATAGAAGACCATGAAGGCTAACAGCAGTCATCAGGAACACTACTTAGAATCCATGTCTTCTTTGCATGAAACTATGAAGTACATTCCTGAAATTCAAAGAGATTTCTCCCCTTTCTTTCCAAGAGCTTCTTTGTTTTTCTTCAGTGATCTTCTTGTCTCTCATCCACACCTAAATATTTGATGAGAAGTCTTCCTGCTCGTTTGTTCTCCTCTGAGGATCACATGATCCATCTCTTTTTTTCATGCCCTGAGTTTTTACCACTGCAAAATGTGTTGTGTTTTCCTTTTCAAAGTTTGAAAATTGTTTTGTAATACTGGGCATTATCATAGCCTATTTACGCCATTCTGGGGATTCTTTAGAAGAGCAGTGCTGGATTTCCAGATTTCTAGCAGAATTAGGTTTCCCTTTGGGGATTACACTAAGACTTGATTTAACATCTTCTGACATTCCTCTTGTTATATATATCACAGTGAAAGCCTTTTAAGAGTGTCAGCAGCAAAGAAAAGTGTCTTTTGTTGTTGTTCTCGAAAGATGCTTGGTATTTTTGGATACAGGCTTAGAATTTATAACTGTTTCCTTTTTTTTTAATGATATCTAGCACAGCAGAAGGCTTGACAAGAGACAATATGTCAGATGTAAGTGGATGGCAAACCTTTCTACAGGCACTGGGATACTTTCTGAAGATGTTCTTTGGCTCTGCAGCGCTTGGCACACTTACTGGTCTTATTTCTGCATTAATATCCTTTTTTAATTTTGATGAACACGTGTATAAATTGGTGAACTTCAACATTCTAATAGTATTTTTCTTTCCCATCCAGCATTTCTTAGGGCATATTTCTTATTAGTCATTATTTTGTTGGCTGAGGATTTTCTCATGCTCATTCTGTTTTCATGTTAGTGTGCATGGGTTTGTATTAAAAAGTTGCATTAGATTTTTATGAACATAATTAAGGTCTGAAATGCTGTATAGTGGCTTATATTATGTGCACTGGAGTGTTATAAAATACGGTAATGGATTTGTAATTTCAAAATATATTAATTTCATTTCAATACTGATCCATTTTTACAAGCATATGGCTCCTTTTTTTACATACATAAAACACATTAATTAAAAAGAAAAAGAAAGCTGCTTTTCCCGAGGGCTTTTGAGTCAGACCAGCTCGTTTGTCCCTATGTATCATGTGTAGGCAGCTGAATACAGATACTGTTCTATTTGGATTTACAATGAGGTATATTTTGCCTCTTCCACTTCCATGAATTGGTTGCCAAACAACCCAGAAGCTTCTCCGCTGAGATAAGGAAGGATGTTTGTTGTAAGTCAGACACCTTTGTTACTTTGCGGAGCTTGTTTAATTTTAACACTGACTTCACTGTAGGCAATCTTTTGTACTAGTCCTGTTCAACAGTTATTCATGTCATCTGGGACGTACTGTTAAGCACTTTGTTTGAAAATAACTAGAACAGAGTGTTTGGTTAAATATAGACATATTTCCTTTCTTGGTTCATTAGCCTGATTCCATGAACTTTTAAATTATTCCATACATCACAACAAAAGAGGGAGACAGATGTTCAACACTTCTTTCACTGGTATCTAAACGATATTTAGTCAAAGAGAAAAACACCTTTTCCCCTTTTTACAGTTATTTATGCCTCAAAGTATTGTATTTATCCTAAGTATGCAAAATTTCAATGCAGCAAAGGGCATCTCTTATTAGTTGCCAGCAGATAAATATAGTTGAAGGTTGCTGCTGCTTTGTGACCCAGGAGGAATCTGAACTTCCACATCACAGGCATCTAATCTTCTGAATCTTAACAAAGACGGTAGGTGGGGTGTTTTAAGCATTTAGGCAAGGATGTGATTGAGGGAATATTTCTCACTGTGAATATTACTGCAAATCTGTCATACCCATTTGAAAGTAACTAGAACTCTAGTGACAGAACAGAGGAGATTGCTTGCATGCTTAGTGTGGCAAATAACGATGTCTGACGCAAAATCTGCTTGTACTGGGCAGCTGTGCTGCAGAACTGTGCATGAGATGCAAAGCAGAACTTGCAGCCCTAGAGAAATGTTCATGACTACAAATGTAAAGTAAGTTTTAAATATCTTAAGTGTCAAAAGGACATTATTTTTGTTAAAACATTAATGAGAGCTACTTCACTTTCAATTTGCCATTTCATAGCTCTCCCCTATTTTTAGAAAAGCCTTTGCTATTTAATGATTCTCTGTGGATTTTCTGCAGAAATTTTCTGCAGTTTTGGAGCAGAGTTTTCAAAGACTGAACATGTAGGGAAATGGCCCTTCTAGATCCAGACAAACAGTTTGGCATGTTGTTATCAGTATTGTATAGGTACATCAGGAGCAGATGATTTCTGTCTCTAGGTCTGTCCATTCTGATAGACTTCTATTAGCAGTAGCTTCTATAAGAAGCTTTTATGAGAAGCTGCTCATAAGAAATTATTAACCTTTCCATACTTGAGTCAAAGGCCAATGTGTAGACTTTATTAGCTATTCAATAGATAAGTGCATTAAGCATAATCATTGTTTTGTAATGGAATGACACAGATTTAAATTTTTCCCTGAATATTTTTTTAATTTACTTTTTCCATAACGTTTTTGTGTATACGTGCTAAAGCACATTGATTTAAGGAAGACACCTTCCCTAGAGTTTGGGATGATGATTATCTTTGCTTACCTTCCTTATGGACTTGCAGAGGGTATCTCGCTCTCAGGTGAGTAGCAAAATGAGTATGCGCAAGTTTCTGTGATAAATTTAGGGAATAGGTATTTTTTTGTGTCTAAGAGAGCCCCTGGGTTTTTTACATGTTTTCTCGTATAACCCATGCTCTTACTTTTAACTTTGGCTTACTTTAAAGATACACTTATTCTCTACTTCATGTTTTAAAAGTATAGAAAAGGTAATTTCAGTTTTCATAAGCATTTGATAGCTAACATAAATACTAATATTCTCTCCAGTTAATTAGACTGGGAAGAATTAACAGAATTAACAATTCAGCTGCACACTGTAGATCTCAGCCACATCAGCTGACATAGAGAACATCTACCCTGCTACCTAGAACCCATTTTTTCTGCCCGTCCTTCATTGCCATTGGGGAAAATCAGCTGAGAAGCTGGTAGAAGTTTTGCTGAAGGCCACGAGAAGAGGCTTACAGGTGAACTTCTTCCACAATTCTGTAGAACCAAGGACAAAGGCAGGGTCCAGTTCTGCTGGATGCCCAATGTCTCTGGCCTTTGGTGATTTTTTTATCAGCAAAGTTTGGTGGTTTATGAACTGGGTTTTTAAGGCAATCGGCTTCCTGTCTCATTTCTCAAGAAAAGTGGTAAGGGATGCAACACTTCGTATAGTTCAAATAGCTAGGGAATCTGCTTGGGTTTTTTTTCCCTTTTTTCTTTTTTTTAAAAAAGTTTTAAGTGCATTAAAAGATGTATTTGTTCTACAACTTGGACTATATAAAAATGTTAAGTTTGTGAGGAGTTGTTGCAGGACTAGATTTCTTGTAAATGAGCTGCAGGTATGAAATCAGACTTTCTGAAAATTTACATGTGAATATTTTGGGATGGATCTGCAGCAGTGTGTATCAGAATGAATGCCTTCACTGATGTCAGTGGAGTTGTATTTTGTTATATGTATGAAGATGTGACCTATAATCATGGTAGTTACACAACTGAGATGTATAATCCCAGTGCAAACATTCCATTCTGCTCACTTGCATCCAGAAGGACTCTGTATGTGTGTATAGGCCAGCACATATGTAGGGGAATGAAATTATATGAAACCTGAGCAAGCAATTTGATATGTTAAAATATTTGTACTGCTGTAAAAACAAATTTTGCCTTGTGAGAAGATTACTCTGGAGGGTCCCAGCACGTGGCCTGTTCTAGCTCTAATTTATATTGCTTATTAATATGAAATTATAATAAAATATTACAGAATTATAGTGCCATTGCATTGTGTAACCAACACATCCGCATGTTGGTATACAATGAAAAAGATTTTACAGTAAGATTCCTAGTTAGTTACTCTCAGGATGGCAGAGGTTCTTTGTCGGTTTTTTTGTAAAGACAACCTCTCTAATTTGCTCAAGTGCCTTCAAGAATGACTTCTCAAGAAATGCAAACTTTGAATGACCTTAGCCAGGTCACCTCTGTGTTTCAAACAAAGGATTCTTTTGATTGTACCTCTGCTACTCTAATCCCTCCAGTTATGTTCATCCGGGCCACTTCTGGGCTCGTGGCTCCAGCCAAATCCTTCTAGTCTTTTAAACTTTCCTTGTTTTGGGCAAAGCAGGCATACTCCCACACGTCATCCTGTGCTCTCAAGATCTGCATTGCAATTGATTCCTTCTGGGATATGTTGTCAGTGTTGGTTAGTTATTTCCTCACAAGGAAATAACTCACTTGTTCTTCATGTGGACTGCTGAATTCTTCCCCAATCCTAACCATCATCCTTTGCAGGTGTAAGTCTATGCAGCAGCCGTGGAAATGCTTAAAACCTCCTTTAAGATATCCAGCTGCCTGTGAACACTGAACAACTGACAGAGTCTGTGATGTGTCTTGAGCAGTTAGCAAAATAGGTTGAAATTCAGATTCTTCCCATAAATAACCAAGAGCTGGGAAGCAAGGTAGATGGAAAAAAATCCCTAACACAAATCAAAGATTTGTGAAGTATAGTGAAATCTGAGGTAGCTGTTCTGGCTTTTCCCATAGTTGATTGCTGAGATTAATCTCTAGTAACTTATAGCAGATGGTTTAGTGACCCTTTCTGCTGGGAGCAAGGGACATTTTGCAGAGCAGCATTCCTTACAGGCCCTGCGTATCAGGCTGGACCTTCCTCATGGTTGGGCGCCATGATCTTAAAGGTCTTTTCCAACCTAAGTGATTCTATGAGTCCTACAACAGTGATTGTTGCCCTGCATTCTCAAGTCTCAGTAGCTTTCCTGAGTCTTAGGTTGATGAAAAATTAGGGTACTCCTGTGTGTGCTATTTGTTCTTAATTTTTTATGGTATTAGATGAGAGCACCATACTGGAGTGGATTCGCACCCGTGCCCTGTTGGTCTCATTCTACTTCTGGTGGAGTGATTGAGCCTGGTGGATCAGCAGATAGGAAAGAATGACACACTTTCTGGGAGAATGGAATCATACAGTTCTCTAGCCCCGCTATTCTCAGATTGTTTTTATTCTTGTTTTGATCTCATCTCTCTACCTGTCAGGAGAGTGAAAAGTAGGAAAAAACACTCAAGAATTGGCTTTTTATTTCCCTCATTTTTATGGGAAAATGTGACATAACAGGGATTTATTCTAGCTTGCAGGTGAGCTATACTGGACCTCTTGTTATTTAATATGACGAGTAGTGTGAAACCAGTATGAATAACAATGGTAATAGAAACCCCACTTATTGCTTCATAAAAGCTTTTTTCTTAGTAAGGGCTATAAACACAAATATTTGCAGAGTGCAAGCTATTCTTCTGTTGACTGCCACATTCTTCTCTACAGGTATCATGGCAATCCTCTTCTCTGGCATCGTGATGTCTCACTATACACACCATAACTTGTCCCCAGTTACACAGATCTTAATGCAGCAGACGCTGAGAACTGTTGCTTTCATGTGTGGTAGGTGCGACTTACTATTAATATCTAGTATTAGTAGTTTAAAATTTTATTTGCCTGAAATACTGATTCTGATGGGAGCAGCAGAAGTGTGAATTTTCTTCTGGCCATTTGTATGTCAGTGGTACATGTCTTTAAGAGAAGAGTTCCTAATAGCGGAGGCTGGAAGGCAGTCAAAAGTCACCTTTCCTGCCATACTGGATAAAACATACAGGAAATCTCTCTCTCTCCCATCCTGCAGCCTCCTGCTAAGATTTGCCACAAGACTGATAAGTGAATAGAGATCTCCAACTCCTACATTCCTCTGGTCTATTTTAGTTTTAGGGGATGGATTTTCAGTGGTACTTCTTAAAATGCTTTAGGATATAAAAAGCTACTTGCAAAAACAATAGCTTCACAAATTGAAAAGAAGTTTTTGGAAGTAGTGATACAAACAGCTCAGAGTCCCATAGCCTTTCCGTTTCCCTTTAGAAGCCAAACTTTTGAAGAAACGACATGCTTCTCTATTACAAATACATCCCTGCTGTTTGAGGGATGGCATGAACATGTTCTGTGTTGTTTGCAGGAAGATGCATGTGGAACATGGTCAGGGAGTAGCCTTGCTGCAAACTAAACTTAACCACTCATTACCTGAGCACCAGGGTTTGGCCTTAATCTATTAAAAATGCTAAAAAAGCACATACTCATTCAAGCCACTGTAAAGGAGTTATTTAAGATACTGTGCAATTTTGTACACGTTTGCGGCAGGTTTTGAACATGCAAATATAAATAGCCAGTACCCAAACAAATTTATTCTGCTGCAGTAACTCAGGTAGTGCTACCGTCTGTCCAAAACCATCCTGGTTTTAACCGCCTTTATGATAAGCAACCTGCCTCGCTAGGACGGGAGTGCACTGCTGAAACATCCTGACTGTGCGATTCTCTGATGGTAATGTGTAGGTGCTGTGGGAATAAAGTGGATTACTCTAGTCATTGTGCAGTGGTGGTACCATTTCAGATTTGCAAACGTCACTTCCAGAGGTTATTAGAATATACAGGGGTTGTTAGATCATACAGTGCAGCATTTTATTACAAAGAAAGTAATGAACTGCTGCTGTTTATGAGAATTTAGTGAATTGAATACTTTATAATAGTATTCGACTTGCAACGTATGAGATTGTGCCTGACATGTCAGTTTTATATAGAATCTGATTCAAAGCTACAGAAGTCATTAGTAGTCGCACCTGTAGCATGTGTTCTGCAGCTTGTCCTATATTCCTCAAGTGAAAAATTCCTCAGTCTTTACAACAAGGTATTGCTAGCTTTGTTCAGACTCATCAGTAATTTACAGCTGGGAAAAGCCTGCATGCTCAGACTAAGGTGCTGTCTGCTGACAGCGAGCGTGGAAGCATCTGGCCTTTTGCATAATGGCATTTGTGCCTATTTTGAGCATTCACAAGTCAGGAAATAAATTATTTTATGTGCCATATGTAGTAACTTATTATAAGAGTAGGAAAGGTTTCATAGAATTGTTTATCTAAGATGTGCTTTCTCTTTTTTTCAGAAACATGTGTTTTTGCATTTCTTGGCCTGTCAATTTTTAGTTTTCCTCACAAGTTTGAAATGTCCTTTGTCATCTGGTGCATAGTAGGTATTTGCTTTCTTCCATACTTGTTTAGATGCGGGTTTGGTATTGGGGAAGGAGGAAACACTTTACAGTGTTTTATAGGATTTTATGAAAATACTTTTATATTTTTATATATTGCACAAAGCTAACTCTCACTAATAGCATGAAATTGTTCTTCTTGTTCTCAGCACTTGGGTGTACAAATGCATCAATCTTTTTTAAGGAATTCCAATTTGCTATTACTTTGAAGCCCTTCTGTATAAGATTATTAAAAACGAGGAAAAGAAAAGAACCTTGTTTGTTTTGACCTACTAGGTTTGTTAAAATAAATCTCAAAAGATGTTGAGATTATTGTATGTGCCACTTCATTCTAGAAGTTATTTTACCAGAAGACAATATTGAGTTCTTACATATCTTTAGCTTTATAGGAAGGGTCTGTGTGAATGGGCAGTTTGTAGAAACTATAGTGCAAACTAGTATCAAACTCTGCTCCACTTCATCTCTCCAGCACTACAGCTTTGGAGTCTTTCTCTCTCATATATGCTATCAATGTATACTAGCACATTTTAGTCCATGGTTCAAGGGAAAAATTGTTATCTACAATTTATGGATAGTGATATCAGCACAGGGAGCTGCTCTCATTGTATTACACCCAACTTCCTCATCTAATATATATCTAAGGTGTGACACTTCCTTCTATATAGCATTGCCCTCAAAGGCATAATGCAAATTGTGTACTTTTGACGTGATTCATAAAGTAAAACAGCACAGCCCTTCAAGGATCCTGCTGACTAATTCTAGGATATTTACCTTATCAAGGTCTGTTTGTGGTGGAGCTTGAAAGCAATACTATTGTGAAAAGCTTGCCTTTTCTGAGTTAAAGTTTTTGCTCTATTTGTTAATTGTCTGCCACTAAATCAATAGTACTTTTTTTTCCCCCTCTCAAAATGTTGCTTCAATGCGTGTTATATTTTATAACCGTACCCAGGGAAGTGTTGAGGAGCTGGATTACATGCTGTTTGTTTGGCTTTTGGCCCTTTTCTCGGAGGAACTGGTCCACAGGGAGACAATAGAAATATCTTATTGCCTCTTAGCTGCTGCGCCAAGGGAATGATTAAAGGAGCTGAACTGACTGAACTGAGGACAACTTTTACCCAAAGTAATTCTTGGTCTCTCTGGAATGCCTCTTGGGTTTCATTTATTTATTATAAGTAAAGTCGTGTCTGGTCTCTGTCAGTGACAAGTCTGGTATAGTTTCAGTTAAGCAGACAAAATGCTTAAAAAGTTAAATTCCACACTGACCTACACTGAGAGATTTCTTTTAAGTTAGTTTAGCAACACACCTACTTGAGAGACTTGAGAGTGAAAAGAGCATATTCACCTTACTTATTCTGTACAAACCAGATGCAGCTGGGGACTGTGTGAATGTAACACATCAAATGCTCTTTTATTTATGTTTTTCAGGTACTTGTTCTGTTTGGTAGAGCGGTGAATATTTTCCCACTTTCCTACCTACTCAACTTTTTCCGTGATCATAAAATCACCCCCAAAATGATGTTTATCATGTGGTTTAGCGGTAAGTTAAAGCTCAAAGTATGGAGAACTGGAAAAAATGTTCTGACTTTTTCATAGTGCGGACTAAGGGAAGAACTGGTTTTCCATCTGTGGAACAAAACTCAAATGAACATTTGCACTCTTCTCAAACTGAAGCGGAATAGATTTCTTCTCTTTCCCCTTTGTGGTAGGGGACTGTGCAGTGGTGATCCCCGCTAAAGCTTTTCTGCACAGAGCCTACTTTTCTTTCTAGGTCTAGCAACTTCATAGGTTGAAGAACAGTAGCTGAAGAGCTCAGGTTCATTTTAGGGTGGTAACCAAGTGATAGCTAAATGGATATAGTATAGGGTTGTAAAAATCTTTTAAAGATGGAGAATTCCTGTTGAGTTATCAGGGTGCTGAGGACTTGCTGTTGATTTACTCTCCCTTGATTTACTGTTCCCTATGTCAAGGTTTACGAGGTGCAATTCCCTATGCCCTCAGCCTCCATTTGGGCTTGGAACCAATAGAGAAGCGGCAGCTCATTGGGACAACAACAATCATCATAGTACTGTTCACAATTTTGCTGCTGGGAGGAGGAACCATGCCCCTTATCAGACTGATTGACATTGAGGACTCCAAAGCACGCAAGAGGAACAAGAAGGACATTAATCTTAGCAAGACAGAGAAGATGGTTTGTTTGGGGATTTTATTCAGAATATCACTGATTTTTTTTCCCTTCTTTTTTTTTAATTTTACATTTTCCAAGACTAGTACATTATTTTTTACTAAAAAGTAAAATGAAAGCAATGGAAAAAGCTAAGGAAAAAGCCAAGCAACATTAATTTTAAAATATCCCAAAGATGGACCTTGGTTAGTGTTTACACAAAATAAGCGTTTGGACAAAGGGAGGAGAAAGAGCCTCTTAGTAGCTTGTAACTCAATTAATTATAAATTAATCCATACAAATTAAAGTAACCCCTGCAAAGGCATAAAGCAGATGATACAGGATTGAGTCATATACGGAGGGAAAGTAGCTAGTACAGTGTGAGTCATGAATTAATCATAAAAGGCAGATGGGAATTATTTTGAAAAAGTCAAAGCAAAGGCCGTGAGAAGGTGGTAGCAACAGCACCCCTGTGACTGAGTTTTATTTTAAAGCAATTTCTGGCTAAGCAAGAGTACTGAAGAAAACTGACAGCCAGTCTGAAGCCTCACATGCAGAAGGCTGGAAGAAAAAGTATCCTAAATCCTGCAGTC
Organism: Rhinoptilus africanus; assembly: GCA_013400135.1. Taxonomy (NCBI): domain Eukaryota; kingdom Metazoa; phylum Chordata; class Aves; order Charadriiformes; family Glareolidae; genus Rhinoptilus; species Rhinoptilus africanus. The sequence continues at coordinate 287,397 of VXBO01012478.1, forward strand.
TTCAGAATTATCTTACTCTGTCCACATAGAGAGGTGTGTATAGGAAGAGCACAGGGGTAGGGTGTGTACTGACACAGGGCTTGTTTTCAGTGAGACACCCACATTAGTGTTGCTTGCTGGATAAACTCATCGGCCAGCTCACAAGAGAAAACCTGCACACTAGAAATCTGTTCTCAGCAACAGTAACAAATCAAAATATGGAATATTTGAGGTCTTCTACCTTTCAGCATGAAAAGGGAAGCTAAGTGGCTCTAGGAATCAACAGCTGGACAGATTCATACAGCCATAAGCCCTGGTAGGCTGGGGTGATAACTTCCATATTGTTCCAGCATGGGAGTTGGTTCTGAGAAGGGAAGGCAGAGAGCAGAGGGCTAAAGCAAGCTGGGGGGATGACTGCCACATTTCTCAGGTTACTACAGTATTTGTGATCTTTCTAGGGAAATACCATAGAATCAGAACATTTATCAGAGCTCACAGAGGAGGAGTATGAAGCCCAGTACATAAAACGCCAGGACCTCAAAGGGTTTATGTGGTTTGATGCCAAGTATTTGAATCCTTTCTTCACTAGAAGACTCACGCAAGAAGTAAGTCTTTCTTGTTTTCTTGAAGGAAAGGGGCTGTGGTAGAGTTGGTTGTCAGTTCACTCTGTACCATTCAAGGCTCATAGCGTAGCTGCACAGCTTCTACATTAGGAACCGTGAGCCATCTAATATATTACCTGGGCATATGTAGAGCAGCCGTAATGAAAAGCTGCACTGTAAAATTGCAGGTTGGATGAAATGAGCATCTCTCAGGGCTACCACAATTAAACTTTAAAAGGTGCGTGGATTTATTGGACTTGCCTTTAATCTTGCAGAGTACCACGAAGAGTATCAGGAGATACTAGTTACTACTGTTGCTAGAAAAAGCTGCTGCCGCTCACGCAGAGTTTTTAAAGTGCCTTTTACTGCACATGGTCCTGTGAATTCTGGAGTTGTGATTCTTCTGCAGAGCGTAGTTTTTATCTTGAAAATATGCACCAGAATTGCAGCCTTCACTTTTAAGACTTCTTTACTGGGAGACTAAGACTTTGAAGCTGCAAATGCAAAGTGACACCTAACTGAACATGTAACTTAACACTGAGTGGCTCTAAGAGGTGCAAATGCTATGCCATTTTCACTCCATGCCTGAGAAACCCAAGACTCCTTGTCTGTTTTTTCAATTTGCCATAGAATTAAGCATTTTTGCTGTGGAGTGACTATTTTGTGTAAAGCGTGCACATTACATCTTTCTAGCCTGCACAAACATACTATTTTTCCTCTTGTTTTGTACCTTTCTTTTTTTTAAAAAAAGAATGCTTCCAGCACTTTCCCACAAAAGCTAAAGGCAATTTTTGCAAAACCAGAAAGGAATCAAGAAACCAGAGTAAGCATCTGACTTGTAGTTGGTAGCCAAATGCACAGGCTGCCATCCAGATTGCAACCAAAAGCTAGAAAAATAAGTATGTGAATCACCAAAACAGGCCATGAGCTTCCCACTGTCCCTGGGAACACATAGGGAGGAGCAAGATTCAAAGCCAGGCCATCCAGAAAGCATTAGGGTGGTTGAAACCCACAGAGCAGCACTGTCTAGAAAACACAGGTAAAAATACCTGTCATTAAAAAATATCATCTGTGGAAATAATTACTGATTGAAAACTTCATAAATATTTTCTCATAAGAAACAGAATTGCTTTACATGCTTAGCGACCAGGAGTGGACGGTGTCCTAAGGAATATGTTAAATAGCCTTTGTCTTTTGCTCTAACCCACAAGTAGTGTTGTAGCTAAGTCACAAACTGTTCTGGTTTGCTTTCACCTTAGGACTTGCATCACGGGCGCATACAGATGAAAACCCTCACAAACAAGTGGTATGAAGAGGTACGACAAGGGCCCTCGGGATCTGAAGATGACGAGCAAGAGCTGCTATAACAGACTGGGACAGGAGTGCAGTGAGTTTATCATTAGAAAGAGGATTTAAGTATCAAGAGTCTGACTGCACGAAAGCTGGAAAGCTAAGAGTGAACTTTCGTATTTCAGGCATGTCTTGTGCTACGTGTTTAGGTATAAAACCGCAGATCTGCTGTGCTTGATACTGCTAGTCAGTGATGGAAACCCGTAAGCCTCAGATGCTGGGCTGAATGAAGAACCTTTTGTTCAGGTTTTACAGCATGGCAAATTCCATGCAGCCTATTGAAAAACAGAAACATCTGCTGTGAAATGGTGATGGTCTTTAATGGGGGGTGGGGTCTACTTCCTAGTATGAAATCTGCTGTAAACATATGCTGAAGTACAGAGCCATTGTATGACTCTGCAAAACAGAATGAATTGCACTTTACTTTTTTTTTAATATATATATATATTCATTCACAGCATGGAGAGTCTCGACAGTTTATACTGTGAATTTGTTTCAGCACTAGTAAGGGAATCTGACTGGAATATATCTATAATTTATGAGATTTGCACATTATGAATCCAGAGAAGATGCACGCCTTGACAAAAGGCAGATGTTGCACATACAAGGAAGCACCTCTGAAAACTGGTGGTTTTGTCATTTAAGACATTCTTAATTTCTATTTTATGGGAATTTTTAAATTTTTTTTTATATATATACTGAGGTATCTAATCCACAGTACTGATTATGGCATGGTTTGGGGGAGTGGGGGATTGTATCACACAGTACAGAACTGCATTTGAAATTCTAGTTTTAATGGGTGTTTTTCTTTGGCTAAAGCCAGTTGCAGTTGGGTTTCTGTAATTGGCAGTTGCTCCTTGCTGGCACTTTGGCTTCAAATCTTAGAAAACAGCAGCTTTTGGTTTTGCCTAATTCACGACGTGTCCCTAACACTCCAGAATTCACTAGGGGAATTTTTAAATTGTAGTGGAAGCAAAAGCAGCATTTTCCATGTCATTCACTTGCCGAACTACATGTGTAGATGAGGAAGAAGAGTCTACAAAATCTAATCCAGGTACAGAAGGTTAATATTGCATATTGCTGAAGCAGCCTAAGTTGGGCAGTGCCAAACAGCTTTCGCTAAGCTGTCCTGTTTGTTAATATGATTTTTCTCTTCTGCTGACACTGTTTCAAAAGCAGCAGTATCATTTCACTTTCTTTTATATGGCCTAGTCCTTTTGCTCAAAACTGCATACACCTCGAGAGAGCAGACAGGCGGTGTTTGTTGCACATTTGCCATGGTTACCCATGCAGCAGCGTGCTCTCACTGCCAACCCAAATTCCTCATTAGTCGCTTGCATATTCACTGTTGAAATGTGAATTTTAGTTCTGCGCGTAAATCTGACATGCAAGTGCAAATGTTTGTTTCTGAAAGTGTGAGACTTCTATTTTTGGTCTGGTTTTGCTACTAAGGTTTTTAATCAACTGCTTACCTGCTGGGAGGAATAAAAGTTCAAGAATGTATTTAGAATCCTGAGCCTGCGTTGTCTGAGCAGTTTTTCCAAAATAACACATCGTGATAGAGGAGACCCCCCCTCTCCCTTTCTCCCCCCGCTCCCTGTCAGTTCAAAGAGCTGCTCTGCTCCTCCCGGAGCTGCAGCACACTGGTGGGAATCGGAATGGGGCATGAACACCCGTGTTCTGGTGTTGACCAGAAAGCAGTCAGGGCTTGCTTTATCCCCTAGGAGACAACCTCTGTAAAAAAAAAAAAAAAAAATCAGGGTTTTTCTTCATTCTTCTAGACAACAGTGGACTTAATTACATTTTAGTTACCCATCTGTTTTACTCAGTTTCTCGACTTGAACATTTTAGGGCCAGGAGCTGGCTGGGAAGGTCTCTGGGACCTTCTCTTGTCACTGGAAGGTGGATGTTGATCTAAATGCTGTTACACTGGCCTCAGCGTTGTGCCATAAGTCGTGCTGAAATATGAAATAACCTCTAATTTCTATTGTTATTCCGGTGAAATAAGGTCATGTGGGAACTAGAGGGAGGCCTTGTACAGAGAGGCCAGCCCTTTGGTAACTTCCATCAAGGCAAATTGATCGTTTCCTGCCCTCTGCTGGCAATTAGTGATAGCGTTTCGACATCTAATGAGGGCCATTTGCTGGGAATAATTTTACGCATTAAATTGAAGCAATTAACTGATATAGCTAGAACTAATGAAATCACTTTAAAGCAATTAAATTGAAGAAACTTTGTATGGTTTAATTTAAAAGCAACCATTCTAAAACTTAAGAAAGTATTACATTTGTCAAAATTTGGAATTAAGACACCTTTGTTCTCTCAAAATATGCCCCAACTTCCTTATTTTCGAGCCAATAGAAGTTTTTACCTTTATTTCAGTGACCAATTTTTATATTCATTTATCAATACATTGACTTCTCTGTGACAGCCATTTCACAGTTTGGATTTCTTCACTTAGAACAGTATTTGTCTTAGAAAAGAAAAATTATCTGTCTCCTTATTGACTTGCCTTGTAGATATTTTAGATCCTTTCCCATTTTATCAGGCCAATATTAGACTCCAATCCTCTTTCCACAACTACTCGCAGCCCCATCCTAACTTGGTGTCATCTGCAAACTTGTGCAAGTGTAAGTTTTTCTTTTTCCTCCTCTCTTACACATGGAGCCCCCGGGAAGTACAGTGCAGATGTCACTAATTACGGAGGCCCTAAAGTTCTGCTGGGCTGCAAACCCAGTGGCTCTCTCTCTTGACAGCAAAAGAGAGGCAGGGGGAGGCCAGAGCCTCCCAGAAAATGTTTTTCCCTCTTCCAGCCCATCCCACAGCCTGCGTTAGCCTGCAGACAAGGTGCCTCAGCTGATGAAGGCAAAGCCCACCACGCACGGTGTGGACCAGCAACGGCACCCGGCAGATCCCGCTACCAGGCAGGGCTGAGCCCAGCCTGTCCTGGGGATGTGGCCGCAGGGATGGCATTAGCCCAGGAGTGAGGGGAGTCACCGAAACTCCCTGGGGTGCTGGCACAGAGCAGGCGTTTCCCCGGGCTCAGCAGCCCTGCACGATTCAGGATGCAACAGAGCTGCCCACAGAAAACAAGGTGTTTTCAGCAGGGGTTCCCCTCCCATCGGACAGTGCACGGCTGGGCAAGGTCCCCAGGGAATGGCTGTGACACAACCAGCCCGCGGTGGGGGCTGCAGGGAGCGGACCCCCTCTGCCTCCCGGCAGGCTGTGCCAGGAGGCCTGGCTGGCCACATCTCCCAGCACACGCGGGCTGGCACCACCGCACCGTGGGAGAGCAGAGGGGACACCCCGCGCCGCCTCCTCCCCAGCACAGCAGCGGCCGTTACCAGGTTTCACCCCGCTGCTCGAGGGCGCAGCAGACCCACTCTGCCCCATCACCACCCCCAGCTCGGGGCCTGCCCACTGGTCAAAACCCCCTTTGCAAAGCCCCCTCTGAGCTGCCTGATTGTCGTGGCTACTAAACCCAAGGTCAGACTGGCCAGCCTGACAGCAGCCCCTCTGCCAGGCAGGGAGGGGGCGCCCCTGCATGCCCCACTCCCGCGCGAGGGGACGCTCACCACACGGCCATCGTGCCACCAGGCTTGGGAGGGCAGCCAAGCACCCCTGCCCGGGCAGGGCAGCCACGCGGGACCAGCGGCGCTCAGCCAGGAGAGCCCCCAGCTCCCACCCCTAACAGACGGTGGAGCAGGCCATGGGGCTCCAGCACGTCCTTCCTGCAGGCACACCACCACCACTCCTGTCCCTCGCAGCCCCGAGACAGCCACCTGGCAGTCACCGGTGAGTGACCACTAGCCCAGAGCCTGGTCACGCACAACCTGCGCTACCTTCGAACCCCATCGTTGGCCTGGGCGCCCGAGAGACAGACCCCAGCCCCAGCCCGCTCGTGACTCAGCAGCCGAACGCCAGCAAACACCTCCAGCTTTCCCTGCCTTGATTTCATCATGATGAAGATGCTATTTTTAACTCAACCACACCGAGAGACGCTCATTTATTTTAAACATTAAAGCACCTACGGGCTGTTTCTCCAGCCTAATCTAAAAGCTGCCATAAAAGGACAGAAAGCCATAGCCGTTATCTACCTTTCAGAAGCTTAACCTTTGGAAAGAAAGGCCAGGGCTCTGCGCTTCGCCCGTTGAACACCCCTCGCCTTTTCCCAGCGACTGTGCAGCCTGCAGGGGAGGTCACCCACCCAGAGAGGGGGTTTCCACCCGTGGGGCTGCATCTAAAGGTCAGTGGCACAGACTGTGGCTGAGGGCTGTTCAACCTTCGAGAAGAGGACAGGCTGCGGGAGCTGGGGGTGTTCAGCCTGGAGAAGAAAAGGCTCCGGGGAGACCTTAGAGCCCCTTCCAGTCCCTAAAGGGGCTACAGGAAGGATGAGGAGGGGCTCTTTGTCAGGGAGTGTAGTGATAGGACGAGGGGTGATGGTTTTAAACTGATAGAGGGTAGATTTAGGTTGGACATTAGGAAGAAATTCTTTCCTGTGAGGGTGGTGAGACACTGGAAGAAGTTGCCCAGAGAAGCTGTGGCTGCCCCATCCCTGGAGGGGTTCAAGGCCAGGCTGGATGGGGCTTGGAGCAACCTGGGCTGGTGGAAGGTGTCCCTGCCCAGGGCAGGGGGGTGGAACGAGGTGATCTTTAAGGTCCCTTCCAACCCAAACCATTCTGTGATTCCAAGAAGGGGGCCGCAGGAGGTGACGCAGCCAGAGCACAGACACCAGAGGGGCACATGCACCGTCAGCTTTGTACAACCGCTGATTGTGGAGGTACGAAGGGTCTGGATGCAAGGAGCAGCCGGCTGTTACTTGGAACCGTGGTGCAGGCTGAGGGCAGCTCTGATTTGAGCTGATGGGATCTGCATCAGCAATTCCCGCTTTAAATTTGAACAGGAGCTCAATGAGCTCGTGTGGGACCTGCCAGAGCGTGGAGCTGCTGGGGAGGCTGGTCCTGCTCCTGATCCTGCTGGTGGGGAGGCCAACAGCAGCACAACCAGCCAGAGCCACGGCGGGGAGGGTTCGATGCCTTCAGTTAACCACCGCAGCCCGTAATGAAATCACTCTGAAGCAATTAAGCTGGAGGAACCTTTGGAGGTGGGTTATTTAGAAAAGTAGCTGCACTGAAACGTCTGCAGGTGCCCACTATACTTGTCACAACTTGGAGTTAAGATTTCATTTTTCCTCAAACTACACATTAACATCCATAGTTTGGAGCCACCGGAAGGAGTGTCTACCATTATGTCAACAACCGGCTTACGCAAGTATTTATAATTCCGCTGACTTTCCTCAACAGTCACCTTATTCTCCGTTTTTCTTTTATGACGCTAATGGAGATGAAATCATGGGAGATTCGGGCAGACAATAATCCCAGAATAGGCCAACTACCTTTTGGAACTGCCTCACGGTCAAAACTGGCCTCTGCCAGCTCCTCTTCGGGAAGGAATCTCTCCTTGAGACAGATTTCTTGCTGCAGGTTTTCTGGCTCAGGCTGGGCTTTTGGTAACTGTATGTTGTTTAGGTATAGATCAATGGAGCAGACACGTCCGCACTCGCCTCGGCGTCTCTAGCCTCAAGAAGCTGATTAAGCGCGGAATATAATGACTATTTGAAAACAAAGCCACCACTGGTAAAAGGCTCAAGTGCTTTCACTCAGCCAGCACCGAGTGGGAATCGCAGCGACCGCAGCAGCCCTGCCCAGGCGCCAAACCCCCACTGAGGCAGCCCTGGCTTTTCCCTGTCCCGGGATGGGCTCACACCGAGCAGCAGCACAGAGCACAGAGCGCAGCCCCCAGCCCCTCACTCCCGCGTTTCTCGGAGCTGGGGGCCAGGCTGCAGCACCACCAAAAAAAGCTAAAGAAATGGGCTCTCACAACCAGCAACCACCTCCCAACCCCTGCCCGACCGTGGCAGCCCGCGCAGACCCTACCTCAGCCCCCAGGGACGAAGTCACCATCTCCCTCACAAGCTCACCCACCAGCAGCCACCACAGGAACTACTTCTGGGGGGAGGTCACTCTTATCCTCAGGTAATTTCTGGCAGCTGATGGCACCATTCCCAGCTGGAGACGCCGATTGGATCAGCACCAGCTGTGCCCTGTGCCAGCGGAGGGCTCCAGCCGGGCAGGCAGGGGCACTGGGGCTATGGCAGCCCTGGGGAGGGACCCTGCACCTGCTGGTTGGCCTGGCCACGCTTAATTAAATTGATTGAGATTTTGCTAAATGCCCGCAGTGCCGCTGCCTGGACTCCCCAGCCGCAGGAGCGTCCCTGTGAATGTAGATTAGAGCACACTCAGTGCTATGTGCTCCCAGTGTTAGGCATTCTCACACCAAACTCAAGATGAAGACGCTGGTCTGGGGGTTTCCTGAAGTAATAAAGGACCTGGGGGATTTGCAGATTATTTTTTTCCTGTCTCCTTTAGGCGATTTCTGGACCGTGGTATTTTTTATCTAGCAGGGGACAAAGCAGCAGCCCAGGGGGGCTGGTAAGCAAAGCAGGGATCCAATGCTGCATTGGTGTCCCTGAGCCTGTCACAGCCCAGCCAGGGCCATGTCCCTGGCCCCCGAGCATCCCAGGGTGGCCATGCCCTGCGAGCCCCCAGGAGATGGCAGCAGCCCTTCGTGTTGGTGTCCTCCGGGGGAAATCAGCCCTTGGCCACCCTTCTGGAGGCTCCTCTCCCGCAGGTAGAGCCGTGGCACCGTCATCGCTTCCCCCCAGCCGGGGGAAGGCTTGGGACAGGGGAAGGACAGGTTTCCTTGTCCCCCGTCATGCCTCTATGATCACTCACCTGCAGCACTGCGCCTGCCCACGCACAGCATCCATACCTCCATTGACCCCGCAGCGCGGCCACTGACACACAACCACACCAACCCCACTGACACACAACCACACCAACCCCACTGACACACAGCCACACCAACCCCACTGACACACAAGCAAACCAAAGTCGAAGGCCGGTTTTGCATGAGTGAATTTACTTGGAAAACGCACAATTTCCAGAACACGATGAATAGTCAGCAGAGACACCCAGTGCTCGTGATTCCCTCGTGTGCCGGGATGCGCAGGACGAGCTGCGGGGCGGGAAGGGTCCGAGCAGCCGTGCCCCGAGCCAGGCGGTCACCGACCCTCCCAGAAACCTGCACCCACGTTGGAAGTTTTGTCCTTGCTCTTCGCTGGCTGCCCTGATTTTTCTTTGCTTCTTTGCAGCATTTTGCAAATATTGCACATCTTTGGGTTGGGTGGGTTTGGTTTTTTTTTGCATAGCAGGAGCAGGGGGCGGAGGCAGGAATGTCGCTCCCCATGTGGCCTTTCAGTTATTACTTGGCTCTTGTGCTCAAACCCTGCCCTGCCCCAACCCTCTGTACCTGCAGGTATCACACCTGGGCAAAGCCATCCCGGGGGGGACACAAGTGCACCCCAGAGGTAGCGGTGACCCTCTCCCAGCACGGGGAAACAGCTGGGTAAAGCAGCTAAGTGGAAATGACCGAGGGACAAACGCGAGTGCCACGACTGCCATGCTGTCGTGCGCTGATCGGAGCGGTGCACGATGGCACGCACAGGGAGAGCAGGGACAGGACCCTTCACTGGGAGCCTCTGCACGCAGCAGCCGCTTTCCCCACCGCAGGGCTCGCACCAGCCCCCGCAACACCTACACTGGAATTGGTCCATGACTCCGAGGCCAAAAACCTCGGTATTTTTCATGCCTGGGTTCAAGCGGTACCAAGTTTGTAGCTGAAATGACCGGAGCATCCGCTGCCTGCCGCCCCGTATTCCTGCACGCCCCTCCAGGTAAGGCCTCTCCTGCGAAGTGCTCTGCGTCCTCGGCAGCGAGGCGGCTGCTGTATCTGCGCTAAGAAAAGGCAGCGATGCATCCCAGTTCTGGGAGCGACTGCTAAAAATAGCAGTGTCTGTGTCTGGAGAGCGGAGGGTGGTGGCAGAGCTCGGGGCCGGCCCCGAGGCCGGCAGAGCCGGCAGCCACGGCAGCGGGGCAGCGGCCGCTTCCCAGCGCTCGGTGCAGAAAAACATTCACTGTTCCTATTCAGCACGTCCATGACTTAACGTGGCAGCCCTGGCGATGGGTTGTGGCATGGTTTTGTTGGTTGAGCAGTGACAATGCCAAGCGCTCCCAGGAGGCCAGCTGGGTGGCAGAGGGCAGCACGTTTCCCACCTCTGCCACTGACTCTTCTCGTCACCTTCAACACACCTCTGAATTTTTTGGGGCATAACCAACCTCTCTCAGTACCCTGGCCATGCTATTCACCCCCCGCCAAGCAAAACCAGCTCCTGCCGTGCTGGCACACGAGCGGCTCGGTGCTGGGGGTGGGATGGGGAGCCCCCGAGCTCAGCCCAGGTGAGCTTCACCGCGTGTTACTGGAGAGGGGCGTCTGCAAGCCTGCCCTGCCGGCCACAGCGGGGGACGTGGGCACTCTTCTGTGGATGACTTTGCATCGGGCTCTTTCACCGCTTCTCGGTCCTCTTCATCCCAGCCTCTTCCCATTACTGACCACACTGAGATCCAAATGCTGACCACAAGCCCATGGGATGCTGTTGCATCCCCTGCCTGGAAAGCATGACCTGGGATGGCTGTTACTCGCACCGGGATTACTTTAACCCCAAATCCGTACTCCAAAGACAAGCTCCCATTTCCATCTCTAGGATGGGGCTAGGTTTGCATCAAGCCAAGGGAGTGGGGTGACCCAGCCTAGTCAGGAGTAGGTACACGAAGATGCTTCATAATCCCAAGTGAGGTAGCTGAGCAGCGCGGTCCCGCTCCCCGACGGGAAAGGACATGGTCAGCAGGGGCTGTAGGAGCTGGCGATGGAGGTAGGATGCCTCTTGGGGCCTCCTGGCCCCAGCTCCCCCTGCCAGGCACAGTTTCTTAAGACAACCAAGTTCCTACTTGGTCATCAGAGCACCAGGATGGAAAAACAAAGGCCAAGGGCCCAGAGAGCAAGTTGCAGGAGAAACTGCAGCCTGGACTTGTGCCCTGGGCAGATTTCAGGCACTGGGTGTTTTTTTCTTTGTTTTGTTTTGGTTTTTTTCAAGTGCAAAGACGAGGCTCAGAGCCAAACCAGAGGGGGAGGCAAGGTTGGTCTTAAATTTTCATGTCATTTCATCGGCAGAACTTGCTGGGAACCCATCAGATACGTAAGTGAGAGAAAAATTGCGCTTGGGTTTGTCTTCCGATGCGCTGGTAGGACATGGCCAGGCACGGCTGGGCTCAGAGAAGGTCTTTCATGATATCTGACGGCAGAGCTTCCCCCACCACATTCGCGGTGCCCAGGCCTGACCTTTTCCGCGTGACAAGCACCATCACCTGCACCGTCCTCTTCAGCCCCGGCTGGCAAGCAGCTCCATCCGCCAGGATAGCCAGGGGAGCGCGCCGGGGCGAGCTGCTGGGCGCCTGGGGGAGTGTGTGGCACTTGGGGTAGTTACTGAAACACTCAAAAGTATCGTTGCAGTTTCTGCAAGCCCCAGGGTGGTCACCAAAGCCTGGGGACGGGAAGGGCTGGAGCGTGGCCCTTGGGCAACCGCAGCAGAGGAGGGTGCGGATGGCCTGGAGGAGCACCTTGTCTTTGGAGAGGAACTTCTGGAAGTTGGGCTTGAAGAGCAGGTACACCAGGGGGTTGTAGAGCGTCGAGGACTTGGCAAAGACAGCTGAGAGCACAAAGGCCAGCGCTGGCACCTGGCTGGCATCGCCGAGGACTGCCCACAGGGCAACGATGGCATAAGGGGTCCAGGCAGCCAGGAACCCCAGGCACACTGCAATGCTCAGCTGGAAGAGAAGGAAATGGAGATGGTGGTGCCGTGAGCCTCCTGCGGCACACGTGGGCTGCTGGCTCCCCCCAAAACCCAGCCTGATGCTGACAACCGCTGCCGTGTGCAGCGGGGCCCCAAGCAGTCAGGCACATCCCCAGGGAAAGCTGCTCAGCCCTCTGGAACCGTCGCACGCGGACATCGGGCTGTCAGATATCAGGTCCCGGCGTGGGCGCATAAACCTGCACTCGCTGCCGGTGACTCACACCAACTTTTCTGGATGAAGCCTGGGAATTGCCACGGCAGGGGTACAGAGCACCCAGCGACCTGGCTGGGACCAGGCTGGGATCAGCCTCCAAGAGCCTTTTGTCAGCGCTCAGGTCCCTCCCGGCAACCTGTGAGCCGGGGTGCAGAGCCCCTGCGAGGCTCTGGAAACGGGCCATGCTCAGACCCCCCTCCTCTAAGTAGACACGAACATTTCCTTCGAGGCCAGGCTTGCAAGCTGTTTTCTTTAGTGTTTGCTGGGTTTTTTAAAGGGTATCCACTTTTTTTTTCTTTTTTTTGACATATCCTTGGTAAATTATAGTATTAGCTTGTAGTCTGGGGAACAATGACTCATGCAAGCTCCTTTTATGATCTTTTCCAATGTAATTTAAAATGAAAACTCCCCCACTTGATGCCTTTAAACCAGGAGAAATGTGTTATTACCCACACTGATACAAACACCTGGAGAATCCACCAGGAGCAGCAGACACCGCTGCCTGGCAGAAGGGGTCTGCCGCGCTGACCGGCCCCGGGGGCGGTGGGTTGGGGGCACCCTGAGCCCCTCCACCCCCCCAAGCCCTCCCCTACCTTCACGACCAGGCTGTGAACGCTGCGGGCTCTGCGCTGGGGGGACGTGTGCTGCCTGACGGCTCTGCGGGACACCCGCACCGTCCAGAGGATCAGCGAGTAGGAGACGAGGATAAGAAGGCAGGGGAGAAGGTAGCAGAAGACGAAGAGGGCGAGGATGTAGAGCGTGGCCTCCCTGCTGGAGGCTTTCCAGGAGATGCAGCAGGCTGTCCCGTAGGGCTCGGGGCCGTAGCTGCCCCACTCGGCCAGGGGGGCTGTGGCGAAGAGCAGAGCATACACCCAGACACAGAGCAGCAGCACTCCGGCGTGGCAGGGCGAGAACTTGTTTCCTGTGAGAGAAGGATTGGGGTGAGGATGGATTCCCGTGGGCGGGGGGGAACGGAGAGAGGGGCTGTGACCCCGAGCTGCCTGCACCTCCAGCGCTGGGGACAAGGCCAGCCACCCTGGGACGTGGCTGGGGCCAGCCGGGCAGGGCAGGAGCTGCTGTGCACAGCGTGGCAGCGCTGCGGCCGTGGGGCGGGCAGAGCCATGCCAACTCCCCCCAGGGCCCCGGGGTGCGCGGGCATCCTCCCATCCTCTTGGGCCAGCGGCCAGGGCAAGGAGCCATGGGAAAGGGAAGGGTTTGCCCCAACCCACGCAGCAAGCGGCAGGATCAGCCTCTCCGCTACGGGAGGAATTGGTGGGAGGTCCTGTGGCTGCTGGTGGCGTGGGGGGGACACTGCACCCACGGCCCCATGGGGATACAGCAGCCCCCACAGACCCCTGGGCAGCCAGGAGAGGAGGAGGGAGGGAATGAGGGAGGCTGCCTGAGCACGGGGCAGGAAAAGCTTCAGGACTGCTCAAAGCCACCCCAGACACTGTCATTTGAAGGACCTTTTCCTCTCTGGGAGACTGAAGCACTGGAGGAGGTGGATTTTTTCCCTTTTTGTCACATCCCCCATCAAATCTAAAACTCTCTGATGTTCTAAGAGCTCGGTATAAAGTGCTATATCTTCAGCCATACATAGGAGTAACATTTTGCTTTGAAACTAAGCAATTAAAAGTACATTGAGATTAGCCATTTCTTCACAGGGAATGGGCCGGGGCATCACGGGGAGATAAGCTGACGGTGCCAGGCTGCCAAGCACCGGCTAATCTAGAGAGCAGAACCTGCGCACAAACCACCGGTACCTGGGCTGCCTTTTAACAGCCAACTTTTATCTTTATCTTTCCCTCCACCTTTTTAGTGATCTCCTGAGGTGATGTGCTGGCACATAACCAAGGTGACTCGGCTCCAGCATCATCCTTGACGCACTGTGAGCTGCTGGGGACAAAGCACGTTGGGGGTTGGCAGCAGCCACGGGCTCAGGGCAGACGGGCAGCGAGCCGTGGGGGAGGAGGCGAGGATGCACCCCGGGGTGCTGGTCTGCAAATCAAACTAATATCTTTCCCATTTTATTTCTATTTTTCATCTTTAATGCTAAGTCTATTCTGAAGATATATGCTAGATGGGAGACAGAGCAGCTGAGCTGAGGCAATTAAGATGCAACCCCAAACAGGAGGAGCTGTAGAGGTGTCAGGGACGTCCCCGTGTCCCCTTGATTCCTCAGGTGCTCTCTGCACTCCATGCCCTCTACAAAGAGCTGGTGCCCAAGCTTAGAGCTGCAAATACTCGCATTAGCCGTGCAGAGGAAGTCCAGGTGAAAACAGGGCTACAGAACTGAGCTACAACACTGCAAACCCAGCCCTCCTCTATTAATTATTTCAGGGAATTAACTACATTTGGCCTATGTCTCTCCCACCAGGGACAAGGGAAAGCAGCTCTTCCTTGCGCTGCCAGAGCTTGTGGCTTCCCAGATGCAGAGTCTGCTCTAGTCTAAGCTCAGACCTGCATACGGACCTTCCAAACCCTGCAACCTGCTGTGATACAGCTGCTGGGACTTTTCTACAGAAGGGGGACAACCTCCTTGACACTTTTCTGGATGATGCTCCTGAGCCCCAGAGTGAAGCAGGGGACGGCTGAGATGCACGCACAGGGCACGGGCAGAGGGGCACAGGGTGCTGGGGCTCCAGAGCCCCACCATGGTGGAGGGGAGCGAATACACAAGGGATAAAAGCCTTCAGAGTCTGCTGTGCCAGCGTATTGACTGGGAATAGGTTGTCCTGGGGCAAAGCTTTCCCAGAAGAGGTGGATCTGGCCCGTTAAAAAGAAAAAAAAGGATTATGTTAACAGAGAGGGATATAAGTATAGATCAGATAAGGCATCCCAGCACCTACCATATGCTGGGTAACAGACCTTCAGGCAGCAAACCGTGCTGAGCACCGTCAGGCTGGTGAGGCTGCACAGCCCGAACAGGACCCCGCAGAAGGCGTAGAGGGTGCACACCGCCTGGTTGAAGAGCCACCTGCAAGGGAGAGCCTGCGGGGAAAGCCAGCCCTTCCACCCTGCCACGCAGCTGGACAGGAATTTTCTCCGTGGCCCCTGCTCTGCAGGAAGTCTGGGTGCCTCCCAGCTGGCTCTCCTAGCAGCAGCGGCTGCTGGGGTCTCAGCCACTGGTCCCACACCAGAAGCAAAGCCGGCCACAGGTTGGGTGGCTGTACCAGGCTGCACCAATACCAGTGCCTGATTGCCCAAGAAACAACAAGCATGATCTTGCCCTTAATTTGTTCCCTGTGCGTCCCAGTGACAGGCACAGCTGGAGCCACGGGTGCAGGAGCTGCCCGGATCCAAGCCGGCACACACGGCTGCAGTGCCCGTGCCACGTGGGTGCCAGCTTGGAAACCCACCACCAAACCCCTTTTACAGCAAGTCTACGGGGTAAACTGGAGGGGCAGGGAACAGGAAAGCAACCTGCTGTGGGATGGATGTCTGTGAGGTTACACAGTGCCCCAGTGCCACCAGAATGACTCCTTGGCTCCCTACAGACTCCTGACAGGAATCTCCCCATTTCAAGAGGTTTGCAAACAGCACCCAGGGCCGTTGGCCGGTGCAGAGCCACTTCCACAAGGTACCTGTGTGCAAAGAAGGAGGAGGTGGCCAAGGGGAAGAGCGTCACTGTCATGCTCAGGTCACTGATGGCCAGGTTGACGATGAAGAACTCGGCAGGCTTCAGTATGGACCTTTTCTGATAAGCCACCAGTAGGAGCAGCGAGTTCCCAGAGAGGGACACGATGCCTGCAGAGAAGGCAGAGGAACAGTGCTGTCTAACAGAGCCGGGAAAGGAGCCAGGATCGTCTTGAGATGTTTGGAAGCAAACACCGGAAATGTCTACAGAGGGTGGAAAGGGCTCCAGGCTCCCTCTCATAAGCGGGCTGAGCAGGGGAGCCCGCGGGACCTGCACAGCTCCGTGAGCACATCTGGAGCTGCTTTACATTGAATTTGATCCCTTTTCCTTCCTGAGATCCTACAGAGGCATTTGGTAGGAAGGCAGTGATGGGATGAGACTCCAATGGGCTCCGGGTGCAGGATACGGCCAGACTCACTTCTTCCAGCTGGAAGGAACAAGGGGAGCACTTCCTTCCAGCTAGATAAATAACAGGAGCTTTGTGCGATTGCTCTTCTGATGTCAGGCCAAGGAGCTGGGCCCCTTCGCCTTTCTCATTTCTTTCTGGCAGCATCACTCCTGTGAGTCTGTGTTGTCCAATATCATGGTAACAAAATAAACAAGAAGAAAGGCATTATGAAGATCAAGGAAAATCCAGACTAAACAAAAGAAGGCTCTTTGTTTGCTATTAGTGTATTTAAAACAACAGTGGTGATTAAAATTTTATAACAAGGGCTTTCTCTTTTTTTTTTTTTTTAATTATGTAATTGTGCTTTCATTGGAAAGAGGTTTCAGTGTCCTCAGAAGGGGAATCTTTGCTGCTCTTGGGGCAGGTTGGGTAGGATGAGAGTTTCTCCCTAATGGATTAGGCTGTAAATTAAATATCGTGGTAAAAACCAGCTTCCAAAGCCACTGAATGGCCAACAGTGAAGTTCCTCTCAGGAACAGGATTCCCACACAAGACCTGGCCAAATCCAGGGCTTTGGAGTCGCTGGAGGGCAGAGCACTGAGATGTTTGTCCTTGTTCCCAGCCTCACAAGGCATTTTTTCTCACAGAGCTCATCTCACATCTGCACTAAGTACGTGTGATTATCTTTAGTAACTCTAGGAGCTGTAGGTGCCCACAGGACTCCTGGCAGTCCCAGTGGCACGAGTGTCCCTTGAGTCCTCCTCCTCTCAGACATGAGAAACCCTCTAGCATTTAGAAGACAACTTGCTCAGGGCTCAGAAAACTGGAAGGTTTCTCTCTGCCCATCAAACACTTCTGGCCCACACCGACCAGGGCTAGGCCACCTCAGAGCACGTCCCAGCCCCTCAGTTTCGTCCTTTGGCTTTCTTGTGCCACTAACTCCAAATCACAGGATGTTCACCAGCAACTTCTGCTGAAAGCAAGGGCCAGCTGGAGGTCCAAATCACCTTCAGTAGTCACGAAGCTGGCAACGCTAAGAGATGAGAGTCCCCATCACATCGGGTGGCTGCAGTAGGAGTGACCGCACATTGCCGAAAGGTTGTTCTTCAACTTCCAAATATTTAAAAACATAACAACTGGTACTTGCAGTTCCCCTGAGAGGGGAATGCAGTCATCAAGCTTTGGCCAAATCATCCTTTTGTGTGGGGAGGGCTAATGCAGGGAGGACCAGTTTGGTTATTCTGCTAACAACTGAACACTTCTGAAAGCATGAATGACCACAAAAGGCCTTAACATCTCTGGCAGGCAGGCACCTGGGCTGCCTGCAGCAGGGGGAGAGGTATAACAGGCATCTTTCCTTACCAAAGACTAAATAGAGCGTGCCAAAAATCAAGTCTTCTCTCTCCGATAGGGTGGAGATGAACACCGAGGCATTGGACGCATTTCCCATCTGCAAAGCAAGATACAAACACAAGTGAGAGCGAATTTTGGCTAATCAAGGAGTGCTCGGCTTTCTCGGTTCCCGGGGAGGAGAGCTCTGCAACACGCTCCTGGCACCCTGCTACAACCGAGCCAGCAGCGCGCCCCCCCGGCCCCACCGCTGCAGGAGGTGGCTTCATTAAGGCTGCGGGCAGCATGGACCCGGCCGGCTGGGCAGGGGGCCCGTAATAGGATCAGGCTGGTAATCCCACTTGATTACCATTTCTTCAAATGACAGGTTTTACTGATTAGCATTAGCCTTTGGATCTAAATTTTCCTTGCCAGTCTCAGGCATGTGCTGATTGCGGCAGGCGCTGGGCGTTTGGACACGGGGACCGGCTGCTCGGAGCTGGAGGCTTCGTGTTCTGCAGAGTCTCCCAGCTTGCCCTGTCCTTCGCATCCCTCTGCCTGTCCCCATGTCCACATCAGCAGAGAGACTTGGCCCAAACTCTCTTTGCGATGTGGCCAAGACCTGTTCAGGTGCCATCCCGGCAGCATATTAATCGCCTCTGCTGTGAGACGTGCACAGCGTGTGCTGAGAAGGGCCCAGGCAGACAAGGGGACCCACAACAAGCTGTTCCTCAAACCCCGGCCCAGGAGACCCCACAGCTGGGGACAGAAAGGAATTGTCACCCCGGTCGTACTGCTCCTGGCTGGGACCTTCCTTCTCCAGCTGTAACCGAATCTGATCTGTGCTGCCAGCAGTGCAGGCAGTGGGGAACCTGAGGGTGAACACATGTATTAACAAAAAACCCCAAAACACTAGTAGAAAGTCATTCCCTTTCTCAGGGTGCCAGACTCAATCATAGAGTTTTATCGGCCTAATTACTTTCCCTGTTATTTCATGCAGCTGAGCCAAAGGCTCCCAAGTGCTTAGGAAGTTAATAGGGGGTAGTAGAGCGGAACAGCAGACGTGTTTCACTATAATCACTCCCTTCACTGATAACAAATAAATGGAAAAATATTTTGTTCAGGTGAAGGAAAAAAAAAAGAGGGGGCAAGAAAAGATAATGGTTTAATTATAAGTTTCAATAGCTGTTAGCTTGCTTGCTGAGATGTTTAATGCACGCAATATTCCTGCCTCCTTCCCCAAGGTCCCTACCTGCATGCTGCAGGAGAACCGTAACCAGTGCCTTGCTGGGGAGCAGGACTGGGGAGGGGGAGGCAGCTGGGGCCAGACACAGCATGGATTAACCCTGACAAGTCATAGAATCACAGAATCACAGGGTGGGAAGGGCCCTCTGGAGATCATCTAGTCCAACCCCCTGCCAGAGCAGGGTCACCCAGAGCAGGGGGCACAGGAACGCCTCCAGGCGGGTTTGGGATGTCTCCAGAGACGGAGACTCCACCAACCTCCCTGGGCAGCCTGGGCCAGGGCTCTGCCACCCTCAAGGTAAAGAAGTTCCTCCTCATGTTTAGGTGGAACTTCCNATGGTGGCACAGCCTTCCGGGGTGTCAGCCACCCCTCCCAGCTTTGTGTCGTCAGCAAACTTGCTGAGGGTGCACTCTATCCCCTCATCCAGGTCATTGATGAATATATTGAAGAGCACTGGGCCCAGTACTGACCCTTGGGGAACACCGCTCATCACTGACCTCCAGCTAGACTCTGTGCCCCTAATCACAACCCTCTGGGCTCTGTCTTTCAACCAGTTTTCTATCCACCTCACTGTCCATTCATCTAACCCACTCTTCCTAAGCTTCCCTATAAGTGGCGACAGGCTGCTTATTCCTGCCCCACAGCCTAGTCTACATGGGGCCACGCTGCGAGCTGGAACAGGGAACGGACTTGGCCTTATGGGGAGGAGGTGAATAACAGTAATACCGCAGCACAGATCCCTGCCCGAGCTCTGACTGCCCTCGCGTGGGCCCAGAGCCGCGGGAGACGGAGCCTTTCTCTCCATGAGTTTTGCTGACGTGGACTTCACAAACAGAGCAGCTACCCTTGTTATCTGTACCCAGGTGAAGATGCCCGCCTCGCATCCAAGGCTGCGTTCAGACAGATGGAGCTAATTACTTGAAGTACGAGTAAATTAGCTTTGAGTGTAAATGCATTTTAAGACACTAATTGGTGTTAAACTGCCAAAAGATCCTGCCAATAGTTCTTCACTCTCTGTGTTACTGGCCCATAGAGCCAAATACCGATGGTTCCTCTGGCCTGCTTCATGGCTTTCTCAGGTTAGGCGGGCACACAACCTACGGGATGTTGACCGCTCACATAGGCTCTCTGAAAAGTAGCAGGTGGGACTATCTCAAGCAATGAAATATTTTTATGGTCAGTGCCTACATACCATGAGTGTGATGGAGTTGCCTCTGCAGGCCAGGCAGGCCGCTGGTTAATTTAGTTAATGGGAGCTACAATGGTCATCCATGGTTCTCAATTCACTCCGTTGAACTTCTGGCCTCCCTGGATGGTTCCGGCTCCCTTTATGAACACAGACAGCAGAAAGAGAGAGAATTGGTCTGTGCAAAACAGTCCCGGCAAGTGTGTGCTACAGAGAAAGAGGTGTCCTGCACTGAAGACAGAAGGAGCAACAGCGAGCCAGGTTTTGGCTCACTCGCTCCAGTAGACATGGCCAAAGCCCTTGTGCTGCTGGCAGACTCCCACATCCTTGAGACACGTTTTGCTCAGGTTACCGGTTTGACAGCTTGATGCAAATGTGATTTTAAATTAAGATCCATTTGCATCATCCTGCTAAACTGACAGAGGCTCTCGGGAAGCCGTGCAGCACAACCTGCCTCCTTCCCAACTCATTCATTGGCTTTTGGTGATGAGAAAGAGTTACTGCACTGGTCTGAAACACCCAGTCTCCTGCCTGGGTCTGGGAAGCCTGGTCTGTGGCACTGCGTGGACATCGTGAAGGCAAACACACAGCCAGGAGGTCTAACCTCTTCTGTTTGGGTTTCCTGGTACAAAAGAGCTTCCTGCCACAGTCTTTCACTTGGGAGAAATGACCACCACACCTGGGATTTTTCCAGCCTTTTGTTGTACAAAGCATTCATTTAACAATATCGTGTGCTTTACCAAGGAACTAAACTCCAGCTGTTATCTGCCGGTTTGGAAGAGGCTGCCATCCCTGGGGGTTTGATATGCCAGCACCTACGGGAAAACATGCCAAGCGGTGTGATTGCCCAGGCAGGCTGGCAGCCACATGGCTAGTTTGCTACTTGAACATATTAAAAGTCCCCAGTCTTGTTACCAGTACATACAAATACAGCACAGCAACTTCTCATATGCCATTACTTGTATTTATGTACAAGCGGTTTTCACGTTCAGCCTTAAAAATTCACTACCTTTTAATAATTGCCTGCTAAAATATGTCAGGAAAATATTAACAATTGCATCTTAGAGGCTTCCTACTTAAAATAATATAATGTTGATGTCAGAGCAGCAACTTGACTCGGAGGACCTCTCCTTGCCAGCCCAGCACACACTTTTCAGGTACTCACTCCCCTGATCCACTTTTCCTTACGCTTTCCTGGCTGGTGGACGTTGCTCTCTCCATCCTACTTTGGCTCTGGGGTAGCCTTAAACCACTCTAACACATCTGAATGTCCTCATTTGCATGATATACCTCAGCCGCATCAATTTGCTTTTCTTAGCAAACATAATTCACCGGGTGCTTGCTTTACACCCCTCCTACCCTCTCCCTATTCACCTCACCTGGTCGCAGCGCGGAGCACCGAGCGCTGTCAGCGTGGCCCCCCAGCAGCAGACGCTGCTCATGAGAAGGTGAGGAGGAGTCACTGTAACCTCCATCCGCTCGCTTGGGCTCTCCAGCTGCTCTGGGAGGAGGGCAGACTCCCTGGCCATCCCTGTAAAAGTCTACACAACATAATAACCCGGGCATGCAAGGTTGGAGTCTGAGCAGCAATGGGCCAAGATCCACCTTGAGCTCTGCTGGGAGGGAAAAGGCTTCAGGCAGGAAATTATCTCAGCTAATATGAGCTTGGGAAGCTGCGTGCCGTTCCTCAGCCTACACTAGACAGTAAGTCACTGCCTGATCCTTTTGCACTTGCACCACACTAAAAGCTTCTCAGAGTAACTCGGTTTGCTCGGCTCGCCACTTGCTCGCAGGCTTTCGCTTACAGGCTTATGTTGAAGGTGACTGTCCCCTCTCTGTGTCCTCAGGACGAATGATGGCCCCTGCAGCTCTGGGAAGCTCCTCCCTGCCTGCCCGGCCGAGGCACTGGGACATGCTGGTGCCCAGCTGGGGTGGCCTTTCCCATTTGCTCCCTGGGAGCTTGGGGGATCGAATCATCAGGAATCCTGAGCGAAGCCCATGAATCCCAGAGGCGCCAGCACAGAGGCGACACCAGGCAGCTTTAAGCTGCCCCTCCTCGCCCCGCTCTGTGCTGGGCTCATCTTTCAGCAGATATTAAAGCAAGAGCAAACCCCTTGTTACCTGTTCTGGGGGCAGCCCCTGGCCCCGTGGCTGCGGCGTGCTCCCTCTGCACGGGCAGCCTGCGGACACCAGCCCAGCCGCTGCTCTCCTGCGAGTTACACCCCGGTGCAAGCTCTGGGCATCGAGAACGCGCTGCTTGGCTGCAGAGGGGCTGCAAAATCATTGAGGAGGTGAGCACAGCAGCTCTGGGGGAGTGAGACGCTTGGCTTTTCCCTCTACAAGATCAATCATTTCAACAAAAGGATGTTCCTGGTACTGTCCCTGCGATGTGAGCCCCTTGCAAGCGCTCCAAGAGCTTTCGTGCTCAGGATTCAAGCTGAATCTCTCCCTTTATTGACTGTCCAGTGGAGATGTAGGTTCTCCCATGAGATTTTCACTGACAACCCAGACTTGTTGGACACAAGTGCTGGGAATCTCTAGCAGGAAAAAGGGGAAACATTTCCCAACCTTTCTTCACCTGCTCTGTGCAAATCTTGTCCCAAGCCTCAAATCCTTGCCATACTATGCAGTGACTCATAAAGAATAGCAAAATAAATGGGGCTTGTGTTCAGGTTTTGTTTAAAACCTCGTGAGTTGTTTTATCTGAAGAAAAAACAGTGATGGCAAATCTGGGCTTTAGTGGAAGTCTAAAGTTTGCCGGCTGCAAGACAGAGAACTAAGGGATCTAAGGCTTTAACTGCAGGGAGCAGGCGGTACGGACAGGATGCTGCAGAAAAGTTATCAGATGAGATTTCTCCATCGCAAGGAAGCAGAAAAGGTTAGAGCTCGACTTCTCCCTTTTTCAGCTCACCCTCTGAAAGGTTTGTGAGGAAAGGGGCTTTCCTCCTCACCAGCACAGGCAGGAGCAGACGGGGCAGGGTGAGAACATCACTCTGATGCATATCCATAATTGTCAGGGTGAAAAAGCTGCTTCACGGTATTTAATTTCACAGCTAAGGAAAATCCAATCTCAGTGTGCTTTCTATGATGAATGTCCTTAGCAGCCCACCTCTCCCTTCCTTGTGTGCCAAAGCATTTTAATTGATGCTAAGGTTAAATTTATTAGAAAACCACCGAGTTATTAGACCCACAGTATGACACTGTGGATGTGGAAAGGGAAGGCAGGAGGAGGTTTTGCTACATATTCATCAGCTTTTAAGTTTCTATTCAGAATTTCTTGAGAAAGTGACTCTTTCTTTCCCCTTAACCATAAACAGGTGAAAAATGGACAGAGCTCCCTGAGGTACATTTTGGATGCAGGCACTAAGCGACAAGCCTATGCCTTTGGGATGAATGCACACACTATCTGGTTAGCTCTGTCTGGGGCACTGATTTACACCACTTGTCCACGCAAGTCCCTTCAGCGTTGCCCCTTGCTCTGGCCGTCCCTGCACACATCAGGCCACAGGGAAGGGAGCTGGAGTTTCTGGTGACCAGAGCCCTGCAACGGTGCAAGCTGGGTGAGACCCAGCCAAGGGGTCAGAGTGCTGGAGTGATGTCCCAGGCTGCAGGGTGGCACCCAGGGAAGGGACTGGGAGTCACTCACCCCAGGAGGAAAGCTGGTGCATAGGAGAGTGAATGCGGCAGGGGAGGAGGATGTAGAGGTGCTGGCGACTGGCAGCCCCCATGTGCTCTGGGTGGGCAGGAGCACACGGTGCTGGTGGCGAAAGGGGCTGCTGGGTTCATCTCCTCCACACAGCACCCTCAACACTAAATGCTTCACAGAACAGTGAAAATAATCTTACTCTCCTCTGCTCTTTAGAGGGTAAAGAGTGTCCACGGTACAGGGACAGGTGATTTATACCTCCCTGTGTCAGACCGAGAGACTGGCCGTGAGAATGACAGCCTTCATTAACCTAATTGGAAACAACCTTTATTTAGGGCTGAGCAAATAATTCTTGAAATTCTCATAATGCATAGTTCTCCCCTAGGCCATATTTCATTCTTCCTCAAGAGCCCTTGGAAGCAGGCACGCTGACCACAGCACACGCACACCACCTCTCCGAGATGCTTCAGCAAAGCATACGTGTACTAAGAACATGGAGCCTGGGAAAAAGGAGGGGATGTGGTCCCACAGCTGCACTGGTGACGAGACAGGGCAAGGCCCAGCATGAACAGTCTGGAAGGAATTGTTCCTGCTCCTCGGCGTGCACGCACACACGCAGCAAAGGAAGGAGAGAACTGGCAAAGCTTGCAGGACTTTGTTTCCTTCATATCCCTGGCAGATCTCCATCCTGCAATACATCAGGGGACCTACAAGTGTCCTATGAGATCAAGCTGGCAAAAAGTAACAATAATCCAGGGGAGAGGAACTTCTATTCCTGACATATTACTTGGGATAGGCCTTATTTTTATGGTTGTGCTTGAGCTGTTTGTAAAGCACACATCTCTCATCGTAAAACAGAAAATGATAAAAATGCATCTCCTGCACTGATAGATACGCTGATGTCATTGACACATGGACAATAAATCAGTTTTATAGAAATATGGAGAGCTATCATTTTTGTGTCTGAAAGTAAATCATAAACTAGATCCTGTAAACTTGCCGTAGCTATGTGCAGCGCACAGGGCATCAGTGCAAAAACTGTTGCAAAAATCTCAGACTTTCCCCCGCTGCTTTCACTGGGGCCTTGTAAAGCTTTTTCCACCCCCTCAGATGCATTAGAAGTGGGTGCACTTGTCTGATCTTCTCTGAGAGGGGGCTGCTGGAATAACCTGCTTCCCCGCCAATTCACAAACCTGTTCTGGTTCTGCTTGTCTGCTGGAAACCTGCCCAAAGGCCTCCCTCCCTCCCTCCGCGCTGCTCCCTCAGGTGAGCCTGCGACAGAGGGGGAAGCTTGCACAAGCCTCCCCCCCCGTGCTGTCATCTTTAGTGGCCGGTCACAAGCTGCAGAAGCATCAGTGCGGGTGCTAAACACAT
Source organism: Rhinoptilus africanus (assembly GCA_013400135.1). Lineage (NCBI taxonomy): Eukaryota > Metazoa > Chordata > Aves > Charadriiformes > Glareolidae > Rhinoptilus > Rhinoptilus africanus. The sequence goes on from VXBO01012478.1 coordinate 312,156, forward strand.
CCACGCTCATTTCTGACAGAAACAGCTGCTGGAGTTTTCTTCCAGATCAAAAACATTTCAAAAACATGACTATGCTCAATCAAGACTAAATCTGTAACTCCTCTGGGAGGGACTTCAGAGGAGAATGTCTCATCAGGGCTACTCAGACAGCTCAATGCAGCCCCTTAAAATCAAACTGCTTGGCCACGTAGTCTTTGGGCATACAAAGCTGCTGTTGAATTTGATTTAAGCTTCATTGCTCAGACTCTGTTCTGAGAAGAGACAGACTGTGAAAGCTCCTTTCCCCTCAATTTAATCAGACTTCAAAATGAGATGAAGTTTTCCAAGCAGCTGCTGCCACAGGTACATTACCAGGAAACCCTCGTGTTCTGCATCTCAGACCCTATTCTTGTGCTCACAGAAGAGTGAAAGCTAAACCTACATCCCATGTCCATATCTGGCACCCAGGAGGACTGGGTATGGCTGGACTGGCCTGATCGCATGCACTGTCCACCTGAAAAACCATACATTTTATTTTGTGTGATTGTTGGTTTTGCCCTTTCCAGACTTGGCCAGCTGCTTTTCTTCAGCCACTGTGCCACAAAGCCAGAGCCTTTCTCGGAGAGAAGGAGGAAACCTGATGAGCCTGGAAACTCAGGTGACCTCCAGTCTCTTTCAATAGTAAATAGCAAGAATCGATTTCTGCAGTTCCTAGCACAGGGGAAGCTTAGACACTGCTGCCTGCCTGGCAAATAAAGAAAGCCTTAAAAAGTCATAGGAGAGCAAAAGAGCACAGCCGAGTGACTGCTCAGTACCTGAAGGACGGATTGCAGTGTAAGGACAGGCAGCCCCAGTCCCCTACCCAAAACCACTTTGTAGATTACAGAGTTTTCCTCTGCCATCCCCATCGGTTACAGACAGAACAAGTCAGCTTCCTGCCTCCCCCTTTTAGCCACCTCAGGCTCTTGCAAGCCCCTTTGAGAGGGGGTGCAACCCCAGGCACCCTAAAGCTCTCCGTGAGATGTGCCCTTCACACGCTCACCGCTGCCCAGAGCTGCCCAGGCAGGGAGCTGGGGTCCCCCAGGGCTGGCGCTGCCGGTCCCCATGCGCACCCCGGGACACCATTGCCCCGCTGCTCCAGCACTCCCCCCGGGGAGAGTGTCTCTCACAACGGGGACACCCACGGGGACCTCCCCACGCCCAGGGCCGGGGATGCCTGAGGGCACCGTGTCCCTCCCGGGGATGCCGCCGCACCGCCTCCCCCGCGGCCGGTCCCCCCCTTACCTGTCCCGGAGGAGCCCCCGGCGCTGCCCGCTCCGCTCTGCGCCGCCGGAAACTTGCCGGGGCTCCCGCAGCAGCGGGAGAGGGGGGCGCAGGTTCCGCGCCCGCGGGAGAGCGGCGGGAGCCACCGCGGCTCAGCACCGCCGGCGGTGGACAGCTCCGCTCCGCTCCGCTCCGCNCCCCACTGCCAGGGCCGCTCTTGCACTGCAGGGCTGGCCCGGCCGGCTCGGCCCGGGTTCCCCGCTCCCCGCCAGGCACTCAGCCCCGGCACCCTCCTCCCCGGCCGCACATCCCACTAACCAGCCTCGGAGCCTCTCTTCTCATAGCAAGAGAAACTGAGGCACGGAGAGTGTGGTTTAAAGCAGCACCCCTGGCCTCAGCATCCCCAGGCTCACTCTTCCCTCCCCTTGGCCACCTCCTCTCACCCCCCTCAGGGAAGCAGGCTGGTGATTCACCCACCTCTCCCCGAAGATCTGGCTGGCCACCCGGCGCGACCCCATGCTCTGCTGCGAGGTGCTCCAAGGACATGCTCGGAGTGACAGAGGAGACGAGGAGGTGGGGATCGATGTGCTGAGCCTGTTGCCAATCGGAGCTGGGTTTTGTTTTCCGCCCAAATCATTTGACCTGTCTCTGCTTGGCAAAACACGAGTCACGACCATCACTTAACCATTCGTTTTGTTAATTCTCTCCACATCGAGAGCTCTCCCTTGGTTGCCAGTTAGAAATGGGAACAATATCAAAAATCCTAGTGCTCATTTTTAGAATTCCAAATATTGTCAGGACTGCTGGTCAGCTTGGATTCAGGTGCTTAAAATTTGCTTCAGAAAGGAACCCCGAAGCTGGAAAAATGGACAGCAATAGCACAGCAATAGCCTTGTGTACTCTACGTGCTTTGGAAAGAGCCTTCATGAGAAACATTTATGGACTAAACAGCTATGTAAATAGATACATACTGAGATTATTGTAAACTGAAAGTTAGTTGTTTGTGTTCCAGAAACACAAAAGCCTCAGCCAAGTTTGAGGCCCTGTTGTGCAGTCCCCTCCCCAAGGCCAGTGTTAACCCAAAGAGTCCGACATCCATCAGGGAACGTGCCCCATTTTCTCCCTTTCACCTGGGATGGACCCGAGACACACAGGCCAAGGGACACAGAGAGTCCTCGGCAGAGTCACAAGCTCGAAACAGGAGCAGCATCAGACCACGCTGTACACCGGGACTGCAAGTGGTTACTAAACTTTGTGGGCACGTTTGCACAAATGCATTATTTCTTTTAGCAGGGTTTCCTTGGGAAACAGACCTCCATCCCGGTCTGTCTTTCCTCAGTGACACCGCTCCTCCCCAGTAGCACTTCATTCATCATCCGTTCTCATCCAGATTTGGAAGCAGGATTGAAGTCTTCGAGATAATTTAGTGGCCACTTGGTTTGTGCAGTGGGGAAAGACGCAAAGGAGCTGGCTGAGAAGGTGAGAAAGCTCAGTGGAGATGCCATGGGGCAGCTGATCAAGCAGCACCCACAGACCCCTTCTCCTCTGCAAGAGATTTTGAGACAGAGATGGAGGAGACGGGTTAGAGGTGAAGCAGACAGAAAACCACACCTGCAGGAAACTAGACTTCATGGAACAGCTTTTTTTCTTAAAGCCTAAGCGTATGGAAAGCTGTGCTTATTCCCAGACCTACCACTCTTTCAACATCGCTTCTTTATGGCAATGGGCAAGTCTTTAAAGGAGTACTTTTGATCTGGGATCGAACCAACAGGTTGATTTCTACAAATTAAAATTGACCTGAAGCATCATTTTTTGCCGTGAATCCTAGAGATTTTGGTATAGCCTTTATCATTTTAAGCATCTAATTTTGTTTTCTAAGCTCTCCCTCCTTCTTCCTCCCTCTCCCACACCGCATCCCCCAAGAAAGAAAGAATATTCGAGCTATCCGTCCCCCAAAGCAACAGGAGCCCAATCGACAGAGAATGACCACCGGGCGCTGGTGGCATGACAAGGACAGCAGAAGAGGTATGTTAGACCTACACATTGTCACTTGTCCCAGAACTAATATTTCTGGCTGCCAGGCAGGAGGATCTGAAGTGGAGAAGACTTGCCGTGCAGGTTACAGCCCGTGAATAGGCAGGCAGCTCACAGCGCCCCGTTCCCCTTTCAACGCCAACATTAATCACAGCACTGGGACTACAAATCCTCTCTCATTTTCCTGTCTCTCCCTCTCTGCCCCATGGGCCACAGGCGAAGGCTAACCAGAAGGTTTTGATTCCTTTTTGGCCACTTCCTGAAAAGACCTACCCGAGTTCCATCTGAAGACTGTCAGTACTTCGTTTTACTCCCAATCCATCGGAGCCCACTTGGCCCAGCTGAGGCAGCTTTGCACAGCAGATCCTGTTGGTCTAAGGTCTCGGTTCCAGCTACGCCTCCAAAAGAGACCAGCGTTTAACTCTCTAAATGCCTATTTAATCCTGTTCTCCTGTCAAGAACAGCTTCCCTCTTGGAAGACACTTTCTCCAGAGGCTTTTGTAAGTCTGTGCTAACCAAATCAAACAAGCCTTTTCATGTAACTAAACATCTAGGGTTTCAAGCATATGAATGCAGAATTTGCAGCATAATCACAGAAAACTGAGGGGAATGTGAGTGAGCACAGGGACACGGGAACTCCCCTGCTCATCGATGAGCCAGGGGGACATCGCAGCAGCCGGCAGGACATCCCCTTTAACAATGCCAGCCTCCGGACCTAGGAGGAAGCCTTCCAGATTCCATCTTTGAAATGAAGCCTGTGGGCTCTTTGTCTTACAAAGAACTTGAAAATGAACACAAACAAACAAAATTAAATCACTGTGGCTCTTCCAAATGGGCATCTGGGTTCTCCTTCAGCCGAGGGAAGCTGGTAGAGGAAGAAGATGCACATGCACACACATGTGGACATGCTACATCTTCCCATCCGGAGGAACCCATTAAGTCATGTCATAGCCAAACCAACGCGGCTCACCTCCTAAAGCTTTCCACCAGCTCTAGACACAGTGACAAAAATCTATGAAAGTCGCCTTGTTTTGCCACTGCAGCAATGAAACGTTATATTCACTGTCGCTTGCTCAGGCTTTCAGCCTTTCAGGGCAGGTCACGGCGTCCTCAGCACGGCTCTCCTGCTTCCCAGCTGGCCCGGCAAGGACGCGGTATCGCTTTTGCAGGAGGTGAAGGAGGGACAGTGCAGCCCAGCTGCTACCCACCAGAGGGGCTTCGCAGCGCTGCCTCTTTGCCCGGCCTCAGCTCAGCATTTCTGCAGTCCAGATGGTGGGAAGTAACCTGAAACTTGCCTCCCTCTGCCTGTTAGAAACCACCCGCTCGCCACCAGATACGGGACCCTTTCCTGCGAGCACCCTATTAAAATGTAGGCAGCCCAACTCTGATAGCGTGGGAGATAAGGAGGAGATGAGACTTTGGGAACCACTAGGCTGGCTGTGTTTGGATTTCCCTCCCCGCGGTTCTGCCCCGGTGCTGGAAGATGCTGCCTGCAAGAACTTGTAAGCATAGCAGTGCGTTCAGTCAATTAAACCTCAAAATTGTGCACCCAACTTGTGTGTGCAAATACCACCATTTCCATGCAAACTGGGCGTTTTGACAGACAAGCATTCATCATGGCGATGTGTGTTCACGGTTAACTTACTTGTGTAGTAACTGCACATGGGAAACAGACGCAGCCATGCCTCTCTTCTGCATATCAACCCTGACACCGAATACTGTCCCAGCGGCAATCTCTGGCTGGGAGCTCTCACCCTCCTGCAGTAGGTGCTTTGCGACAGCGAGCAGCGAAAGCTGTTTTTAAGAGGCCAAGGACAAGAGGATACATGGCCGCGGGCAGTGCTGCCAGTGTTGCCAGGTGCTCGGTTCTCTGTATGTTTCTTCCATTTCTGGCCATTTTTTCGCATTGACGGTGAAATGAAAAAGCGTTCCTCGGGGTACCAAAGGGACGTGGCAGAGCATCTGTTTTCTGAGACAAAGGAGGAGGGATGCTGCTGCCCAGCAAAAGATAGCAAGGCAGCTGATCAGATCCGCAAGGAAGTAACTTAGATAAAGATAAGAGAAACAAATATCAACTGGGCATAGGAAACATCCTGGGGAAACAGTGGAAGTTCCCCAATACCAGGAGACTAAAATGATTCAAAGAATAAAAAAAAGGAGAAGGAGACTGGAGTGGTGAAGAGTTAATTCCCCACGCTCAGTCTGCTGTGGAACAGGTGTCTGAGGGACCATCCAGCTACAGCATCATTAGAAGAAAATTCCAGCATAATACATAAGATATTCTAGTTGCTACATCTAATTATGAGGAAGAGTAAATCACCATGAAAAAATTATCCATCAAACAGAGTATAAACACGTAATTGACAATCAAACTAAGAGCTGCCATCCATCTTCAGAGGCTGTTGCTGTGTATAATAAGATGACACTCCTTGTATTCAAGAAGTAGAAGAGTGCTTCTGGAGTTATTGTAAAGACCTATTAATCCAATAAATCTTTAAATATTTACAAAAACTTGATCCAAAAATGAAAACTTTGTCAAGTATGTTTTTTCAAACTGGAGACCAGTGAGACTCTGCATTATTAAACTGGATTTTGCTAAGGCAGCTGGGCAGATGTTTATCACAGTGCTTTGTGAAACATCTGGTACTAATCTAACTAAAGAATTTTTAATTAGCCATTAATTTCCTCAATAACACAAAAGTCTAGACCACCTGCCGAGACCACTGACAGGTCTAACTAGACTAGGGTGCCTAAGAACGCAGCATGAACTGTGCACCTTGCCCCTAAAGCTCAAATTTTTATACCCTTATTCATATCTTGCTCTTCCCCCATCAAAGGCCACATAAACAAAGTAAAATGGAGTCACGGTCACGCAGGAATGATGCCTTCAACCAGACCTGGGTTACATTCCCACCAAACGCCCCACGGGGCTCACCCTCACCGTTTCCAGTGAGCAACTCGGAGCAGTGCTCCAGCCTCAGCCTGGAATGCAGCCCAGGTGCATTCCAGGCGCATCCCTGCCGGCTCCTCGGGTGGATGCTGCTGGTGAGCGTGAACATCTGCTGTTCAGCAGCCAAAGCAGCCTGCGTCCCATGGCAAGAGGGTTGTGGTGGCACTGGTGACAAGTTTGAGAGCGAGCTGTAGCCAAACAGGCTGCTTTATGGCTGTGCTGCTCAGAGAGCGAACCAAGCAGCCCTTCCCGTCTGTGATGGTTGCTCTAATGATTGCTTTAATTACCAAGGCTGAGATTTTGGCCTCTGCCTTTTGAACAGAAAGCCCTGTGGATGCACTACACGCATCCACAAGCTGCTTCAGCTCCATAAAAATGCTATTTAGGTTTTTCCTTGTTACTGATCCATCGCCCAGGCAGCAAGCGTCAGCTTTATCGCACAGACCTCCTACATTCCCAAACTGCTATTGGTCCTTTCAATGTGTTTATCTATTTTGTTCTTAAGAAGTGAAGGGCTGACGAAGTTGAGATTTCCATTTAGTATTTTTACAGCAGTACAGCTGGAAGGTCATTTGTGGATTTATTGGATTTTAGTGCTTTGGTGATAAAAATGTTTTATTTTAAAATGAGATGGTTATCCACGATCCTCTGTGAGCACTTCCATTGTTGATAAAAGTACTTATGGAATAAGAGGCAGGACAGACTCTACGCCATTGCAGTCAATGAAGAGACTGAGACTATCCTGAAATCCACAGACTTCTAGGGTCTGAGGAATTTTGTAAGTGGCCTGTTCCTGATTAGTAATGGCAGTTAATTCATCCCTACTGATCTCCTTGGCTCGAGTTGAGTTTTGAATCACAATTTTCTGCCCTCAGTCTTAACCCATGGTGTTTCTCTTCTTTTTTTATGAAAACAGACATGGCTACACTCATTTTAAAGATCTCTGGCAATGGCAGTACTGAATACGGTATCAACAGAGGTTGATTATTCAGGCAAAATGTCCATGAAACCTGTATTGTTGGCAGATAATGTTGGTTACAAACAGCTATTCCTACTTACATGAGTGACCCTTGCAGGCAATGAAAGGTGCAGCCTACACCTTGAACTTAAACCCATACAACTCTTCTAATCACACATTTCAGTTTTAAATAGGGACAGGAATTTCTACTAGAAAACTGTAAGGAGACAACACTTATTTAAGTATAACACTTACTAGTATCTAAGAATGTTAGAAACTCAGGTATTGAGCAGTATATGAAAATATCATTCCCCTTCAGCATAAAATTGGCACATCTAAACGTCCAGTGAAACATTTCATTTCCATTCCAATGACTTCTAGGAACAAAGTCCTACAGAAACCTCTCAAATGAGAAGACCCTCAGCGCAAAGCCAAGAAAGAATAAATCCCACCACGTGGGAACTATCTCTTTGCAGAGTTGAGTGTTTCAGGTAAAAGACGGTTTGTAAGGAAACACGAGGCTCGGAGCGGAGGTGCTGACGTACAGCAGTATGCGGCTTCCTGCAGTCTCTGCTGCAGCGAGGTTTGTGTCCAGCAGAGGAACAGAGCAGCCATGGACAGGCCTGCCTTAAGTCACTGCAGTGAGATTTTCCAGAGCTCTCAGTTGATGCCCTTGGTAACTGAGAGCTGCCCCTGGCTGGCACACAGAGACGTTAACTGGACCATGCCCAGTGACCCTGCGCTGGCAACAATACCTCTCCTTCCAGCATTAGGACTCTCGGTTCCCTTGGTCACCTCTGGTTGCCTCAGTTTCCCTCTCAGAAGAAAACAGATTGCAGGGATGTTGTGAGGCATAATTTAAATTTGCAAGATGCGCTGACATCACTAGCTAGAGGTCTGTTCTGACTGTTTAACTTTTCTTTATCATAGCCTAAGCAAAAAACCAGCCAGCAACACGCCAATTGAAACCGAACCATTAGAGGAGGCTGCAAGAGTAGTGATGTTTAGCTTTTTCATTAAATAGCAGCGACAGATACAGATTAGGAACGCGTTCCATAGCATGAACATGAAGCCCAGCTGCAGCCTGAGGCGTAGCGAAGCCTGGAAGAATCACAGTCGTTTGTATGCAAATGACAGAGTTGTCCGCAGAAACATGAATCAATGCCAGTACATGTGCGCAGAGATTTGGAAGCACATTGCTCAATCTCCTACAAAGAGGATGGGAATACTTTTCTCTCTTGTACACCTAGTTTGTTCCTGACGAATAAAGCGGCACGTATGGCAAATTGCTCTCATCAATAACCAAGCCAGGAGAGGCAAAAATAAAGTGACAGGGAGCAGGGATCCAAGGGCTCAAGTGGCAAAACAGCTCTGATCATATTGCGCTCAAAAAAACACAGTATCAAAACCATCATGAGAGAGAGAGAGGCTTGAATAATCACTCCATGTTGGGCGGGGAAGATGGAGACCCTGGGGGTGGCTCTGCCCTTCACGGTGTTTCAGGCAGGAGTCCTTTCCATCACCTCCCAAGCAGGTGAGCAGCAGCGTAACGGGACGGAGAGGCGGAATTAGAGCTGTTGTACCCCACAGTCGCTCCCCTGGGAAGCAGGAGCTCCAGGAGACAGAGCAAACGTGTGCAGGAGCAGGCAGCCGCCACTACAGCAGGAGATGGGAATTCAAACCCCTGCGTGAAAGGGGACACAGTCACGAATCTGAGAGAGGCCAGAAATAGCACAGCCCCAAGGAAGGGTCTTACTGCCAGGAGAGGGGCGGTCACCAGGAATAATAGCCAGCCGCGCTGCCCAGGCCAAATGCTGCCCTGTCCTATATTGTCAGGGAGCTGAAAGGAGCCTCGTCCTTCAGCCCAATGAAAAATTAGTCCGTGGACATATTCATGGGACAAGAGAGTGCAGAGACAATTGGGGAGAAACTATCTCCCTACTCACCTGGATTAATGACTCACAGAACTGTCCAAACAGCTGTGCCCGATACCAAGGATATCTGCAGGCAGCAAAAGGCTCCGCACCAGATACAAACACTATCTCCACCGTGCAGGCCAGCGCTGGCGGCTGCAGGAAGGGGAGTTCCCTAAGAGGCAGCTCTATTTTGAGCACGAGGGGCAGCAATCAAATGGCCATGGGTGGGGTAGAAAGGTCTTGACGTACAGATGGGCACGCTTACCTGCTTTGCCAGTCATGCACAGAGCACAACGCTGTGCAGCATCAGAACAAAAGGGCAAATCTTGCACGACGTCCTTGCTAGGGATTCACTTCTGCCCTTGTTTGGTGTCCTCTGTACACGGCCATCAGCAGAACTGCAGCACAAATCTGTCTGAGCTGCGGGAGAAGCCTCAGCTGGGAGCTGATGGGAACGCAAACCCTTTGGAGGACTCACTCCTTTGTTGTCACTTTGTACGAGCAAAAAAGACCATACGAGACTAAACAGGCCATTCTAAACAATTATTTACCTACTCATGTACCGTTCCTGTGGTGCAATCAAAGTGAATGCCTGTATTGATCAAACACTGCCCTCCAGCCAAAGCCAAGCTCCCAGCCAAGGTGGAGCCTTCATTTCTGAACCTATGCAAACACAGAAAACATTGTCTTGACCTTGATTTCCCTCATCCTTCCCAGAATTAGAGGTTGCACACCATCAGGTTCCTGCTAAAATTTATCACCTCCACAGAACAATTGGATAAACTCTTTTTCCAGTCTGTGTTGTGATCTCATTTTCTCGGACAAAGGACATTTCTCCCAGCTGCCTTCTTCCAGCCTTTGTGTTGTCCTGCCCATTGCACGGTACAATTGCTACAGACCTCGCTACGCTCATCCGCAGGAACCGCGCTGCTACTGAACTGTTCTGTAACTTCAGGTAAATGACTGAAACTCTGCCTTCTTACCTCCATCAGGCAACACTGACAACGCACCTTTTGCAGCTCTTGGGGTGATACAAAGCTCTGGTGGCCATGATTGAGATGAAGAGTTAAGTTAGTACAAATCCTCAACTTGTGCTTCCTTACATTAGAGATAAAGCCTTTCACTGGTATTTAACCCCTTGTGAAAACTCTACTATTAAACCCATTTTCTGGTAAGCACTCAAGAGGATGGAAAACACTGACATGACTTGCCTGCAGTTCATGACCAGCCCAGAAATATGAAGCCCCAAAGCTACTGGCACAGTGATGTTTTAGCCCGGTCTGCCACAGGAATTTTAAAGGAATATCAGCAGCTGCCAGGCAAAATTAATTCAGGACAATGAACAAAAAGATTTTGAAATAAATTTGTAGTCTTCAGGAAGTGAAAGTCCCATATCTCAAAAAATTATGAAGTACAAAGAAAGGTCTATAAATCCAAAAAGTGATGAGTTGAGAGGATCGTTTGTGAAGGAACAGAGCCCATGAAGGACAATTTGGAGATAATTTCAGCTAAAACCAGGGACCTACAAGCATGGAAAAAGCTGAACTGAACCACTAAATACAAGTGTGGAACTGAAGAGAGGGCTTTGGATTCTGCTCAAGCGGCTGGTTTATGCCCCTCACAGAGAGGCTCAAAGGGACAAAACACAGCAGATGCTCTGCAAGTCGCTTCCCAGTTCCGCTGCTGCGCAGAAGCAGGGTGTCTTGCTGAAGCATTATTGTCCCCACTTGGCAGAAATTTGTGAAGACCAGTTGAGAGGTCTCCAAGCCAGCCAGCTGCAGCTGAAGTGCTGCATACTGCCACTCCTGGCTTCCACTCAGACCACAAGAGCATTTAATTTCAGAGAGCAAACAGAGAGCAGAGAAAAGTGCTGATTTCAATTGCGTTCATAAAGCAGACAGTGTCCTAAGCTTTAGAAAAGGCAGAGCTACAACATAATCAACGAGGTCAAAGATATTTCCCTAAAAGCATGCTCCTAACATTTGACCTCAATAACAGTAGATTGAAAGATGATAAATTCTCTTTCCAGACAGGCTTGGTCCGACTCCTAAAGAGAGAGAAAATCATCATAAATAGGAACAGAAGAAAATCATGAAGCAAAATTGCCTGAATGTAGACTGAGGTTCTCTGTAAAGCCTCATCCCCTATCTCCGTCTCCCACAATTACATCACACTAATGAAATTAATCTGGAAAGCATTACTTCCCGTTCCGTTGCTCTCCCTTTTGGTGAATCACATCATCTCACTGGGCCTCTGTTTCCCCACCTGCAAACAGCATTAATAGTATTTATTTCGCACAGCGTGGTGTGAGGTTCTGCTTTTTACCTGTCTGTGCATGGCTCTGCAATCTGCACGCCCGGAGTTTTTCAGCATGCCAGTCACAGTTTCTCCTTTGGTATCTCCCAGGCACATTTTGTACCTACTAATGCCACCCATTGGTCTGTTGTGCCTTGCTGTGTCAAGTGTCTTACAGATGTCTGTGTCCACCGCCTCCCGTGCGCAACTCCGCTCCTTCCATCATCACCTCACAAGCCCGGGGAGAAACCCTACTACATTTGTCTGACAAAATCTAGGTGCACTGGCTGATTTTTATCAATTCGCATTTCTCCCACTGCTTTGTGCTCTCATCTCATTTTACCCTCACTAGATTCTTACCCAGCCTGACTAAGGTCAGACTCACTGGCCTATAACGCCCATGCTGAAGAGGCAGCTCAGCATCTTTGCAAGTGGGTTAGGGACAGATTTAAAGGGTAACATTTTGTGAGAAACAACGCTAGGTGATGGCATTCATTTAAGACAGATCTATGCTACAAGCTACGCATGCTGTTGCCCAACTTCCGACCATCTGTACACCAAATTTTCAGCTTTATGTTAAACAGACATTAATCCCATGCTTGTATACTTAGATGGAGGCATGAGATAACACATATGTTGCTCGAGATGCACTTCCCCCCTCACAATTTGTGCTCGTGAGTGTAATGGAAATATATATTAAAATATATGTTACTGTTCTTGTATTTGGCTTTTCAACGCCACCCACAATTCCCAGTGCCTGCATATTCTGGCTTCTCACATCCCACTTGTCCGCTGTGCTTTGAATGCTGCCTGACACAAAGTCCAGCTGGCCGGAGCTTAACCCTTACCTGTCAAGATCCTCCCTCAGGCTCTCTCTAAACCAGCCCTGTTCAGCTCCACAGCCCAGGACGTGATACTGCACAGCATCCCTGGGAGCACTCTGGGGCTGGATCCCACCCCAGGTCAGCACCGCCAGGGGCCAACAGCCGGCACAGCAACCAGGGTGCTCCCTCGCCACCTTCCCCTGCCGTGCAGAGCTCATCTCACCCCTTGCCATAAGTTCTCAGCAGTCAAACTTTAGTGAAGACACCAAAGCAGAGAGGAGAGGGGCAAACACTTGCGGAGCAACAAGCTGAAGGTCCTGGAGCAGGCTCTAATGTTGGAAGTCAAGGGTTAAAACATGCCTTGGGGTTAATTTCCTAGGATCAGACAAAGGCCTGGAAAGCAAAGGGTATAAACCCCAAATAGAAGTAGGCAGCACTCAGACCAGCTAAGAACCATCCACAGAGAGTGTAGTTATCCTGGTCACAACAAGGGATACCTGACAGTTGCCTTTAAACATCAGTACAGAGAAAACTCTTCCAGCCATGGCTATTTCATAGCAACGCCAAGGGCTGAGCTGAGGGAAAGGCGCAAAGGGTCTGCGTGCTTCATGAAGTTATCTCAAAGGGAACAGATGTGCCGAGATCAAAGAGCACTTACTAGTTCAGCCATCCCTTGTGTCCTCCAACTGTGGTGTCTCCTTTATGCCACATACCTGCCTGCTTTTCCCAACAAAACCAAAAAGACTGGCACACTTTTAGGTTCCTATGATAGATGGAACGTATGAGGTCTGTAATTAATTTTCTGCAAAATCACTGCAAGCCCGCAGCCAGATCCATTAACGTTCACCATGTCCACATTCGCATAGCAAAGTGGAACTGGGGCACTCAGCACTGGCAGACCAGTGCCTGCCTCATGGCCTTCAGCACACCCACACACAGCAGCAGAATCCTACTGGCACTAAGGTGCAGTGGTGCCGAGAATTTGTGTTTGGTCCAGGAAAGGAAAAATTCAGTGTTTTAAAATCCTTAGGCATGTCACTTCACTAAACCAGTCTGCAAGGCTCTCTGTTTCATTAACAGCTCCAAAGGCTGATTTTCTCAATACTTTCAGGTCTCCCAGAGGTCACCAGAAGAGCACGGGGCTCAGTTGCACAAGGATGCTGTACATCATGCTTCAGTTTGCAAATGCCATGTGGCCATAGGGCAAATCAGGCAGGTTCCAACATACTACGGTTGGACTAGTTGATCTGAACGATCCTTTCCAACCTGGGCAATTCTATGATTCTGTGAATGCCATCTGCATGCAGAAGTGCATGGATATCTCTGTGCTGTGGCTTTGTACAAGGCTCCACACGTGTGAAACGACCTGACAAGAAATATAACCCCTGTAGTGGTGAACAAGGCTTCACCCTTAGAAATTATGGACTAGATTCTCAACTGGCATAAATCAAACACAGCTCTGAGGGACACCAAAGCAACAATATATAGCAGCTGATGAAAGGTTGTAACATGAAATCAAAGGCAAACGTGTAACTAGAAAACCGGTTATTCTTCAGTCTCCTTCCTTCCACAGATGCCCCAAATATCATCTCCTCTCTTCTTTGAAAGCCACATACTTTTGTTCTTCCCAGCCCTACCTGCTTTGCACACAAGAACGTGAAGTCAGCTACCCGCTTGACAGAAACACTGGAAGGTACTATTCTCCTTAGCACACAGCTTGTGCTAACTCGTACATTAACGACCTACCAAAGAATCACCATCTTGCTGCTGAAAACACCGTGTAAAGACACAAGAACTTGCATCAGCCCCTCTTGCGTGTTTCCTAGCCCCGAGAGCAGCACTGACAGGAAGGGCCACCAGTCCTACACCAGGCATTTCACACTCTGGAGTGAATTCCTTTCATTTTAATTTTATTATTTTCTAATGTTCAAAGTCTACTTTGAACACATGCAGACTTAGTATCTTACAGAGTTATTTTATTTTAGGAAAACACATGGCAGATTAATTTCCATTAGAAAAGCATCAATTTAAACAGATCTTTGGATGGACTTTCAAATTGTTCCTAATTAATATTCCCTTTGAAAGCTATCAGCTTCCTTTGCTACTAACCTAGCTTTTCTGCATCAGAATATAAAACTCGTGCTTCAATAAAAAGTCACTTTCGCATGTAGAGTCAATAGATACCACTTCACTATCAGGGTCAATTTTTAAGACAATTTTTTCTCCTTCACTCTGAAGGTCTGCCAGGACAATAACTTTCTCTCCTTATCTTCCTATTCATACTGCTCTTTTACACTGGCGTAATTTCTTTCCCACATTTCTCTACTCCATGGCTTGATAGTTTTTAATGAGCCTTTCACACCTGTGGTTTTATCTAGTACTAATTCTGTACCCTCAGTTCCTCTCCTTGTTGCACAGATCAGGTTTAACCACAGAGTATCAGTGGTCCTCCGCTAGCATAAAACCCGCACAAAGATTATGGTGCCAGACTTTTTTTTCAATATAAAACTCTGTCAGTCATGATTAAAAGACAGTGCCTCGGCGACCGGTGCATAAGCTAGTTTGGTGTCTCCATCAGGTTTCTAGCAGACAATTTTCCCTAATCACAAACCCACTTAAAAACCTCTTTGTTTGCTGGCGATGGGAGAGCTGTTGACTGAACAGAACTGGAAATGGGGCTCCTCTTCACGAAGCTGCTTCTGGGGCAGAGCTCCCCGGTTTCATGATCTTAGTGCAGCAATGAACAAACTTTTCAGCTACATCCCATCGGGGAGGTGGATGAAATCTGGACATCCCCAGCAGCTGAGCCGGTGCCTTTCACAAGCACCACGTTCCAGGGAGTACAAACGGAGAAACTGGGACATGACTTTCAGTTTGACAGGGAAGGTGTCTGCTGGCAATGAATGAACCTCTCCGTGACTTCGAGCTTTGTTGGGGAAAAAGAAAAGGAGGACAAATATTAAGTGCCATGGAAATAAAAATACCCCATCACTTCATTTTATCCTATCACTCTGAACAAATGCAGTGCTTGTTTTTAGGACTGCTTTTCAGATAACCATACGATTTCTGAACAGAAAACTCACAGTGCCGAGCACTGACAGAAAAATCACTGCCTCTAGCTATTATCTAGTCATATGGAAAATATTTGACTGAGGAAATAAAGTCCTTCATTGGAGAGCTTGAGTGATAAGCTGCAGGCAGAAAAAGCAGAATCAAATCAGTGTCAAACCTACATTCACTCCCAAGATATGCGAGCAGCCTACTTGAGCTCAGTAAAAGTCATTTTGCCAACAGGCTTTGAGCCTGTTGAAGAGAAGCAGGAAGTACAATGAAAGGAAAAAGAGGATTTTTAAACCAAGCACTGAAAAGTACCAGAAGATGCCTACAACCTGCCCTGAGACTAAAAACTCAGGAACAGCCAAGAAGGAAAATAGAGTGATTATACCCTAGGCTTGTACTGCGACAAGGAACATTTTCTTTTGACCATTCCTAGCAGGTTTCTTGCTGACAAAGTTCTGTACGTTTTGCACTTCTGCTATATGTTGCTTCCTAGGATGTCTCATCTTTGTTTCCCCCAAATAATGTTAATAGACCTCACAGTGTTTTAACACATCTCAAAAATGACTTTACAGAAAAAAGGTTGTTTTTATCCTCAGCTTTCCATTATATTGTAACTAAACCCAAGTAGAACGATGGCTACACACCATGTTTTTGTGACTTAACCCTGCTTCTGCTTACCAAATTCCTTGCAGAGCAAGACCAGACCAACACAAGGTTCCCAAAGGTATCTAGACCATTGCAACATTTAACAGGCTGTATTTTAAGCAGTGAGCACTGAACCAGGAAGAAAGAATTTAACTCCAGCTACAGGCAGAACTGCACTAAAAGCAAATTTGTGCCAAAAGTTTTAGGTGTGAGTTACTAGTATCTGAATACTGCACCTTCCCTCTTTCATTATAAAAGGCAGTGTTTGGACCGGAGCATCATTTTGTTACGCAGCACATAATGCTCACTGTAGTATACACAGCAGCACAGTTATCATGCTCTACTTCACAGCATTAAAATGAACTATCCTCCAAGCAGGAGAAATCTTCATATCAAAGATTCAAATACCACAGGCTTTGATGCTGCCAGAAGAGATTCTTTTAATTTTTGATATGCCTCTAAATAGACCAAGACTTTACGAGTCGCACTGGAAAGTGAATCAGACTTTGATTCCTGAAACAGGCAGAAGTCACTAAAAGAATCCAAGCGAACGGCAGTTTTGAAAACCTTGACATGGCAGACTTTTCACAGAGCCTGGCAGCGATCTGTGGAGCAGAGAATGCATTTCAAATGAACCAGTGCTTCTCTACCCGAATATTGAAATGTAGGAGTGAGAAAGGGAAAGAAAGGGATCCCTAGAACTGGCTGTGCACAGAAAGCACCCTTCAAGTTTGAACAAACTCCGAAGATGTAAGACATTGTCCTGGTAGGACAAGGGCCACACAGAGCAAACACCCCCTTCTACCCTCAAGTACTCACCATTCTAAATCTTATTTCTGTTACCAGGCTGAAATTCTCCACTGGAGACCTAGGAGTGGGAGACGGAGTCTAACAGCATCCTCTGCTCAGCTCCCACCTCCCCAGCTCTGTCCGGGAGCAGCACTGGCATGGCAGCCCGCCCCTTTGGTACTGGGGGACCACAGCCTCCAGCACCAGTTCTCAGGGCAGACACTGAATAAAACATCCCTTAAAAAAGGTACAAAGTTCTCTTAAATCCTTACCAACACAAGACCCAAACCATCAGATCATCTACATGGACACTGTCTATAAAAATCTGTATAGCAGGAAAGAGTATTCCTATAATCTGATGCTGTTCTGCCACTAGGCTTCATCTTTTTCCTTAAATTTAATTTCTACCCTTCCTACCCTTAACTGTAGCCTTGCTCACACCACGCGTTCGCTGCAGAAGCTATACATAAACCTGCTCTCAGAAGCTGGCCAAATTGACCTCACTCTCCCAAGACGGAGTCTCACCTTGCTCTGTCCTCTCAGCAGGGAAATGGCGAGGCACAAGCAGTAACCAATACCAGAGTGCCATCTATAGCTATTTCACATGACTTCGCAGCAAAGCGGAGTAGAAAACGCACACGCATGCTCATTCCCCTCCCTGGCATTAAGAATACCTCTGAGAGAAACTTCTGCCATTAAATTCTCTTATTCTCCAGACCTTTATCATAGCAAAAGGTGTAACAGTAACTGCCTTAAGAGGGGCTTTACTTCTCCCTGAGTGAGAGGCGGAGTGTGGGGAATAACACCCCTCTCCCCACTCTCCCCTGAAAAGGAGAGGCAGAGCATATGCATACAGCCCACTGATTTCTGCTGAGGTGGCCCAAAGCCAGCTTATAAAGCAGGCTGGTTACAGCTACAAGAATACATCTTCTCATCTAATACTGTGTGAAAAGATGCTAGAACAGGTTTGCATTTTTAGGACCAGGCACCAAGCATAAAGCAGAAAAAGATGGAAATGGCATTCTCCCCAGTGCACATCCCAGGACCGATAAATGAGCCACCCCGACCAGCTCTTCCCAAGGGAAAGCGAGGTCCTGGGGAGGTGTTTCATAGCAGCGCTGAGCTGAGCCCTGCGGGCAGAAAGGCTCATGGCTAACTCCAGCAACGCAGCCTGAGGAAACAGGTTTTGAACAGGTGATGTAGCAGATGGCATCCTTGTCCCCTTCTGCTGCTGCCACTGAGTCAACCGTGCTAGCTGTGGCCAGTAAATCCGTACAGCCACCCTGCTCCTTGGGCACACCAAGCACTGGCACTGCCAGGCACAGAGCGAGCTGTCAGCAGCACTCTGCCTATTCCCCCCCATCCCTTGAGGGTCACAACACAGCCCTCTCCATGTGAGTAAACACAGGCTCTACTGCATGCTCGGCTGTAATGGAGAATACATCCAAAAAACCTAGCCAAACAAAAACCCCACCGCTTCAGAGTCAGACAACCCCACCTCCACATCCCAACCAAGCCAGCACAGTGCTGTCAAGTGTCTGCTGGCTTCCAGCGTCAGAAACCGCTGAGGAACTGTTACGCAGCTATTTCCAGGGGTTGCATTCAGCATTCCCACCCAGCCATGCTCCATGTAGGAACGCAGAGGGAATCTTCGTGCCAAGACTCAGCTCTGCAGGAGATCCTTCGACCCTGTGCTAATGCAGGTATCTAACAGGATTCCTCTGTACCCTTTGAGGGACCACACAGATTCTTGTCAGTGAACTTCTACCAGCTCCCGTGGCCCCGCTGTGGGACCACACGCACACCCACCGCTGCTGGTGGTGCAGGGGACACACAGGGCAGACCACACAGGAGAGGAAGAGGCCTCTCCTCTCCATCACAGAGCTGCCTTGTGCAAAGGTCCACCATGAATACACCAGTTAGCACAAGTGCACTAAGATATGAAAACAGGCTGCTCCTTTTTAGACTTGCTGGTTGGTAGCATCTATTTTGATTAACAGTTCATTTATTGGGGTTTGGGGTTTACACATGCCACTGGCAAGGATCCACACCAGCATCACTACAGCAGCTCAGTCTTGCCTACCAGAAGGTAAAGTCCAGGGCAGAGTTTACACATGTGTAATGATGGAGAGACATGCAGAGATCACTGCTTCGGTGAGCACAATCCATCAGCACCAGCCATGCTTTAGGAAGCCGGTCTGTGAAAATTCCAGGTAAGGCAGTTACATGAAAGCATGCTGCACAGGAAGCTACAAACCAGATTCTACTTACTCTGGGGGAAAGCAACATTTTTCACTAAGGAGTTGACGAGCAGTTGTGGGTTGATTTTTCTTTTTCTTTTTTTAAAGCAGGTTGATGATGAAAAATCTCAGAACAGTATGACTATCATGAGAATGATTTCTAAAGCAGGAAGCATGACAGCCCCACACCCACAGCAGCAGAAGCAGCTGCCACACGCAAGTTGTCAGCCACACACTGCAGCTCTGATCCTGAGCTACTTAAAGCTACTTGGGAGCTTTGACATTGTCTTCAACGCAGTGAACTGAATAATGCAGAATTAGCTAAAAGTCTAGAATAAGAAAGGAAAAACAAATGGGTGGTATTACCCAACTCAGAAGCTGTTTCACATCCTCATCTCAAAGCAGGAGCTGCTATGACAGAGCCCAGCCTGAGCAGGAGTTCCAGGACCACCACCACTTACACCCAGGACCTGCAGCACTATGAAAGGATCCCACCAATAAGAAATAGCAGCAATTAAAACAATCTCCAACCTCATCTGAAGTTCCCTGCAATATTACTTCAGTGCCTCCCAGATTCCGAATGCTGGAAGAGAAATTTCATCTTGATGCTAAAGGGAAAAAAAAAATAATAAAAAAATCAGAGCAGGTTGTTACATTTTTATCTGGAACATTTCCATCTGCCCACCTCCTTTCTGCACAAAGCCCTTCCAAGTTCAGTGGAAGTCCGTGCCTGGCTTTAAGCACAGGCAACAGAAAACAGAAGAAGCTGCTGGGTGTCAGGAAGATTTCCACAGCCATGGTAGAAATCCAGACCCGCTGCTGCCAGCTGAGAGAGGAGCGAGAGCAGGGGCAGGTGATTGTAGTGGCGGAGCAGCAGCCACCACAGCCTCTGACCCTGCTGCTCCTCAGGGCAAGAAAACAGCAAACCCAGCTCTCCAGGAAGGTGTCTGTGGCAGCAGGGCACAGATGGTGGAAGCATTTTGCCTGCATTTGAAAAAGCTTGGAGCTACTCTGCTTTATAAAATGGCAGAAACCAACTGGCAGCACCCCACCATCCCTGAGCAAGGCAATGCCTCCCCTGCTTGCAGGGGCTCCTACGGAGATGAGATCCTTTCTTTTGAAGAGGTCAGGGCAGCAAAGCAGCTGTTCCCAAAAAAAGCAACAAGCCCCCATAGCCTGTCTCATACTGCGAGAGCAGCAAAAGCAGTGCAGGAGAGGAGGAAAAAAGGAATTATAAGGATTGCTCCACTTTGGGCCCTGCTAGGTGCCGTAAATTCCCGGTTACAGGTCAGTCACCCCCCCAGCTCTACACAGACAGCCTGGCACTGTAACGGCCTTTTCTGGCGCAGGCAGAGTCTAGCTGCAGGCAGCTGCCCATCAGCATAGCATCCACCTCCAGCGCTACAGGGGCTGCCTTGTCGCAGGGCTCGAGATTCCGGTCTGAACCGAGGACCAGCTACACAGCATAAAATATGCCAAGATATTTTCAACGCAGAGAGCTTTCAATGCTGTAAGGAACAGCCTTGCTTTCCACACATTAGCACATTGAAATCTGTACAGCAAGCCTGTCAAACAAAGCAGCTGCTCTCTGGCTCTCCTACACCTCTCCTCAGATGGAAGAGCTTCAATTCTGTGCATGTCTGCAGGATTTTAACCTTTTGCCTGCCTCTAGGCACTGCGTAAGAAGATCTGATGCACTAGTCTCTTCATTTTCCTGTGGCAGCTCAATGCGAAAGGTTGCCCTCAGAGTTTGCTTTTCACAGCAGGGGTGTAGGAGTACAAAACCAGAAAGTTATTTAATTACCGATTCCCTGCCCCTCCATTTCCAGATTGGCAAGACAAGTTAAAGAAAGTATTTTCTAGGGGAATACGATCAACTGTAGGATAAAAGTAATTAAAAGTAACTGCAACGTCCAATTTTACTTAATTTTATACAAGAGCTCCAAGACATTCACACACTTACCATCTTTAGACAAACCCAACCACATCCCATGATTTTCAGAAGGAAGCACGGAACATCCTTCACAAATAACTGTCAGGAACATTTGTAGCCCATTTCAGTTGCTGCTAAATGGCCATGCTAAAAGGTCTAATTAACTCCCACTGATTTCAGAGAAGTAACTAAATTAGAGCCAAACCAGGTACATCAACATGTTACCTTAACTTGCAGTCGCCTCCCGCTTTTTTCTCAGCCACTCTGGCAACGTATCAATTATCACCATGTTCAGATCAGCTCCTGTTTCTAAACAAACACTGGAAAGGTGAATCTTTTCCCTTAAAAAGATTCTACAGGATAATTAGCAACATGTACTAAAAGCTTGTTTTTCTTCCAGAAAAAATAAATTTAAGGAGCTGTCGGTTCAAACTGTCAAATCTAAACTACTTGACAGCGTACTGAACCTTTAAACTTCTGCGGAGAACAAAAGACACAGCAGACACACATATAGGTCTGAAATCAGAAATGTCAGACAGTAAGACAGCATAAAGTCTCGTTTTATATGCACCAGAAATGCATCAGCACAAGCAGCACAGCGGTGTCAGAGAAGATTTCCCGCAAGAATATTTCAGTTACCTCGAGCCTGATTTTTGTAATCATCCCTGATACTGCCAGTAACCTCAACAGATCGTAAGATTAGAGGACTTGTAGAAATGGGGCTTCAACGGTTTAAGCATTCACTTGACATGCTTTAACACAAAGAACAAACAAAAAAAATTAATCGAGCTTGGAACTTGAGAAGTTATCCTGCTCCAGAGCTAGCAGGATGAAAAAGGAGCCAGAAGGCCTAACTCAAGTGCCAAAAAGTACAGCAGCAGTGTCACACATCATCTGTGAGATGCAGCTTACATCAGGAAGCTAGTCAGAAGAAGAGTCAAGGCTGGAAATCAATGTAGGTTAGCTTCACACCGCACACGAAGCCCGCTCTCTACCCCACGTCAGTCTGCCTGCTGCAGACTGCTGACATATTGGCTTACATGCTCTTATGGAACAAACTGAGTCATGCTGCCAAGACTTGAAAATAAACGTTTTTTAAAAAGCTCTGCATTCTGCAGGCAGTACATCCCATTTCATAAAGCTGAGGCTCACGACACGTACGCTTTTGCCCATTTTGCCCCCCGGATTACCTTTGTGTACCAACTCATTTCCGCATGCAAAACGCAGTTATGAAACAGACAGCTACATGCACTCGACTTTAAGAAAAGAGTTAAGCCTTTTCTTAAAGGCCTCTTTATTTTTAAATTCCTTCAAAACATAAATTAATTTAAACAAATCAGATGCAAAACACCTGCATTTTAAATTAGCATATATTTTACTGTATCAATCACAGCAACCTCATACAGTAAGATACACAAAAATAGAGCATGGTATCACTTCAATTCAACACAGTTTTGTACTACAGTATTCCATGACATATATACACAGGACTTTTCTTTTTCAAAGCAAGTATAGTCCCTGCTATGTTCACCGTAAAAATTACGTGGCATCACAGTTTTAGTTAATTCACTGTAGTGTGAGTAGCCATATGGAAATTGAACTAGTGAACTAGAAGATACACTGTATAGCAGCCAAACAGGCATGACACTTCAGAAGATGAACAAAACCAAAATAACCACTGAAATGAAAACCACCCTTAGACTGTATTTTAATAGTAAAATTGGTTTTAAATTCTTCATTATATACATAATGTATCTACATTTCTGTCATATTTATATATATATATATTTATNGCATAAGACAAACGATCATTCATGCATGTTTCTGTCACACAGGGATCAATGGACATTTAAGTTTAGAAGCCTAGACTCTAACAGTGTTTAAAAAAACTCTAAGTGAATAATTTTAGTGCAAAGTGGACTACATAGTTTACACCTCAGCTAGAGTTCTTTACAGATATTTTAAACACATTTAATTCCGCACATCAGATTAGGTTGCCTGATACTTTGTTCTAACTAGCTAGTTGGAATAAGGAAGTTAGAAGGATTCTTGTGGGTTTTCTTTTAATAAAAATCTAAAGCCTATTCATAACCAGGTGTTGTTTGGGGGTCAAACTGTACAGAACCTAGCACAACGGAGTCCTGCGTCTCAGATAGGGTTCCTATGTGCTGCGCTAATACAGATAAATATTATTATCTGACTCACATCCATAACTGATGGGTTTACTTTAACAGGAGTCACAAATGAGCTCTGATTTTTAACCAGGCCAGTGCTTTACCTGCTGGACTACACTACAGACTTTGCAGTGAATTTGGAAGCAAGCGTAACATTTATACTTACAATTTCCATAACCACAAAGGAAAAGCGTGCACTGAGAACCAAAATCCTGCAATTCTTAGACAAGACTCCACGTAGACTAGTGGTAGCCTTATCAGAGGGGAAAAAAATGTCAGATTAAAGAAAGAAAAATTGATCAGAGCCAAGAACATCAGTCTGCCACAGCGACTACAACAAGCTATGGAATACAGTACAAGGAGAAACAAAAAGTCACCTGAACAAATAACCCACAGAGACCTTATAGTTGTAATGATTCTACTACTTTTAAGAACTCAACATATTAAATATTTATTAAAAATAAACTGTTTCCAAATTACCTATTTACAGTACAAAGAACAGTACTTAATACATGTGCAACAGAAAGTAAAGAAAAATCGGTACTCATCTGGAAGGACAACACTCCAGGCATAATTTAAGTGACATGAGTACAGGTTCACCTTTTTAAAATACCATACAGTAAAAACCAGTGGGATGATATTGGCAACACCAGAAAATAAAGCACGTAATGTCCAGATTCAGATTATATAAACTTGAAATAAACAACCGGGAGATAAGGGGAGAAGGAAGAAACATAAAGATGAAAGGAAGAGATGCTGTGGTGTTTGCATTTCGGAGATCAAGAAATGCAGACACGCTTCAAAAAATTGTCCTGGTTGGCAAAACAAGCCACTCACATATTCCTTGCACATTCTGAAGTCATCCTTTATCAAAAACCAGTAGTAGTTTCATCACTTTTAGAAAATGAGAAGCTTAATCTTTAGACTTTATTTTCAAGCCTTGCATGGTTTTATTTGGGCAAGGAGATGACTGCAACGCAATAGAAAGGTATGATGTCACTTTTCTAAAATACAACAGCTGCCAAGTTTTAAAGAAATATGTGCTCTTCTCCCCCATTTAAACTGAAAAGTAATGATCATTTAGGAGTTACCTAAATTATAGCAGCATGAAATCTAATGTATCTGCAGCATCTGTGAAGCCACAAAAATCAAAAACTGGCACCTGATCACCGAACCATGGTTCCAAATGTTTGGACGTGTCATTGGTAAGAGGTCAGTGTATTTTCTTATCAGTGGAGTCAGAATATTAGTTAGGATAGCCCTTTCCCCTCCCCTTTTCCTTCCCCTCCAAGACAGACTAATTGAGTCTATCTATAAACCACATGGGACAGTTGGGACGATTTATAGTTTAACTGATTGTTAGGCATGAATCTGTGGAGCTCGCTTTTCCTACAGCAGGGATCGTAATAGTAAGCATTGAGGCAAGTGTCACACGAGACTTTAGAGCAAAACGTGCAAGTGTTTGCAGCTCCGGATCGGTTACAAAAGCCGCAGCGCGAGGTGCCTGAAGGTTTGGATTTTGAACTGAACTGAGCAGCTCTCTCTTGACTCTGAGTCTGTGACGTGTACTGAGGCTTCTCCCTTAAAGCCGACGCAGGGGACAAGCCGTCATTTGGAAGTGGTTTGATCGAATAGGTGCTCTGTTTCACTGCTGGGTATTCCTGCCTAGAGCTGAACAGACTGTCACACTTTTGGCAAACAGAAGTGCCACAAGGTACGCCACAGTTTTGGCACTTGAGGGAAGCTGTCTCTTTGGCTAGGTGGGTGCGTTTGTGGTAAACAGGGTTGGCATCATTTCTTAACAGCCATACATCAGGCTTGATAGCGTCTTGTCTTTTAAAATTCAACATACTTCTAGAATCGGGATCAGTATATAAATCTAAGTCCTCTTGAGCAGAAAAATAGGAGCTGTAAGGGACGTTTGTTCTTAGCATGCCATTGTGATGAGATGAAGTTGGCAAGAATTCATCTGAACACCCGTGTGGGGAGCTTGACATTGTCAGAAGAGAGGGTGACGGACGCATAATTTCATCTTTAATGTCATCTTCCGCATCAACCAAAATTGGTTCTTTCCTGAGACTCAGAGAGCTCATCAAAGGTGGTTTCTTACTTTCCCAATAATTATCATATGTGTCCACCGATTTAGAAGGCTTGCTCACCTTTGGCTTGAAATAATCTTTAGAGGCCCGCTCACTCGCTGATTTCTGGAGTACCATTCGTGCCATGGAAGTGTTTAAGTTTTCTTTGCACTCTGCACGCCGTTTCATGGCTTCTGAGCAGCCTCTAACATCTTCAGTGCTATTTTTTCGTTCGTTTATGACATCAATCGCTGAATAACCTTTGTCTTTCACTTGCAAGTGAATTTCAAGGAGCTGCTCACATTCCACTTTGGCCAAAAAGAGTTCAAATGAAACCATTTTCACTTGAATGGCATCAACCTGCTCTTTGAGCTTATACATTGTTCCCAGTTCTTGGACATAGCCCATGTAGTTCAAAATCTGTCTTACATCATCTTCCGTTAGAGCAGACTTTACATAATAAACAAAGGGTCCAGTGTAGGTCTAAGGAGGGTGGGGGGAAATAAAAGGAAAACTAGGTTACAAATTCAGTGATGGACTAGATGTTCAGATAATTCAGTGACAGATACTATATAATTAGATAGAATAATAACAACAGTGAACACATGCACCTCCCATGGCAAGATGAACTCCATTTCTGCATCCCTCCTGTTCAGCAGATGGAAATTCCGCATGAGGCAAATTCAAAGCAGGAGAGGCTTCATTCAAATTAAAATCCTGATTAGCATAATCTCCTCCCTGTTGATTTAAATCACTATGCTATACACTGACATTAACTTTTATGCGTACCAGACATGTTTGCATTTACAATCAAGTCTACCATGAAAGGTAAAAAAGCAGAGAATTCATGTGTTGCCCCCGGACAACGGAGAGCTAAAGATAACAGGAACTCGGAATTACTGCAGGAGTACCAAAGTCCTCTTCAACTCAGCTTTAAATATACTTAAGGTGCACACTTCTTTGTGTACTACTACTATGCAATTTCAAATGTCTGTTTTATTTAATTTTATATTAGGGCAAGAATTTCCACTAAAAAAGCCCCAAAAACAAAGATAAGAGTTTGTGCGAGTTGAAATATCCTCAGCATCTGGCATACCTGAGTATGTTCTTAAACCAGCCCAAGCTGTTTTGGATTGCAGGCAAGAGCAGCCTGCCCATCACGTCTTTGTACACAACAGGTACTGGATCCACAGGGCACTACCAAAGTCTATATCAGCAGTGCATCAAGAGATATCCGACATCCGATGGATGGGACAACATTTCAATTCTGGATATCCAATGGATCGGCCAACATTTCAAAGGCCGGAAATTAAGCATAATGATGGAGAAGATTTATGGAGAGATGTCAAAGAAAAGCGATGTCCCTTTGGGGAAACAGAACTCTCAAACGTTCTAATAACATTCAAATTCTCTGCTAAACAGTGAAATAGTGTCTTTTTAAGACAAACTTTTTCAGAAAAAAAACGTACCCATCGCTAGTGCACACAACCTGCAAACGACTTTAGACACCTATAACAGCAGTGTTTTTAATTGAACTTTCAAGTCTCAAAACTGTTAAGTCACCCAGACCATTCATTACTGAAATGTTGCAGCAGTTTTGAATAAGCATATAAGAATAGGTAAAAGATAAATTAGAAAAATCAACAGCAGAGAACTCACTATCTGACTTCCAGCAGCCAAGCCAAGCAATATACAAGCTCATAGTTTTTCCTCTGAGATCCTAACATAGGTAAATAATGTGAAAGTACATTAAAATCACAACTTAATAAATTGAGAACTGACAAGCAGATAAAAGTTATTCTGGAAACAATTATTTCAGAGAAATTCCTTTACCATTTATCATGTAACTTGTGTGAACCTCAGCAAAGCGCCCACTTGAAAGCAAGCACTGGATGTCAGTACTTGTGCTCCATTAATTGCTGTTGCAAGACAAAAATCAAACTTTGAGTAAGCTTAAACACAACTTGACTGCTCACCCTAGTGAAGGCATCTCCAAGCAAAAATTAAAGACACTGTAGCAGGGTAGGCTGAATAAAAACCTTAAATAAGCTCTTCCTCTATTTTATGGTTATATTATAAATGCAGACAGAGTACTTGTATTTCTGCTCTTGGGATATTCTCACCAGCACAAACTTCACTTATTTTACACAGAAACTTTCCTATGGCTTTTGTTTACCAACTGTATATAGACAAATATACATATCATGCTAACAGGTGGGGGAAAATAAAAGTCTTTGAAGGAAATGCATGAAATGCATCAAAAGAAAGAAAAACAAATCATGTTCTCACTATGGCCACACATAAAAACGTCTTACCTTAATATTTTTGAACTCCTTTTTCCAGGGGTAAAGAAAGAGATTAATTCCAACTGTCTCGAGCATGCTGAATGCATTATGGAGAGAATGTAAACTTGAGGATTTCACAGATCTCAGTGAGTTTTCAGCCATCTCGTAAAATTTTATCAACCGGAATCTATAAAAGGGATCAATTTTGGGAAGGCAAAGTAAGGCTGCCGCTGCCACTCGCAAATACTCATCATTAATAGGACGCTGCTTGTTGTCAGAGGCATTCAGTTTGCATTCATGGAACTGTACATACTTCCTAAATAAATCGTCTTTATATTTTGTATCCATTGAAATCAGTTTTTATCTCACACTTGGGCAGCTACCTCGTCTCTTTCATGGTTATTCGGCAGTAGGTTGATTATCTGGCATTAAGAATCTTCAGCAATGGCAACTCTTCTGGAACAAAAATTGAAAACAAAGACAAGTCATGACAGTTGCATAAATCCCAGGTGTCCACAGCATCTATCTGCTTCACGGGATCCTATCAAATGGTTCACAGAGCTGCAGCTCCCAGAACAGCCTCTTTAGGTTTCTGAAAAAGCACACGAGTCTACAGAAATGCTGTTGTCCTGCTTTTCACTGTCATTCTCTACTCCTCTTCCAGTTATCTGCCTAAACCAGCACAACAAACCTACATCGAGCAAGGGACTGAGAGTTTGACACAACAAAGCTGGTGGAGACTCAAGCCCAGGGTTAGGGAGCCCAGGGCTGTAACTCACAGCAAAAAACGAAAGGAGAAGCACAAGTTTTTAGTGTCTCTTCTTTGCATTTTCTTTTGCCCTTTCTATTCAAACAACTTACACAAACGCTATTTTAAACAATTGCTGGGGGTGTGTGTTTCTTTGATTGGGTTGGTTTTTCAGCCTGCCCAATGATATAAAGATTTTTAAAAAACCCAAAAACCAGAAAGAAGTTTCATTTTGATCAACTTGTGAAAGCATCTACTGTTTTGCTCCTCTAGTGGCACAGGACTGCCCCTAGATTAAGCAGATTAATCAACTTTGCCTTTCTATTTCTAACATTTTCTAGGCTTTTGACTGCCACTCCCATTGCACCTGACAGCACACCCAGGCCACCCCAGCGCCCGGAGAGCTCTGCAGCCCCGCTACAGAGCGCGCACTCCCCTGCTTGCTGTAAACTACAGCCAAAGTTTCAGCTGAATTCTGGCAGCTGCAAAGAAGATTGTAATCTTTTCAGCAAAAAGCGACACCTGCCATTTTTAGCTGCATTACTAGAACAGAGCAAAATCATTCTGGTTTTACATCACATACGTTTTTGTCTGCAGAGATCATTGCTTTTATGTATATACCGCTCTACTTTTTCACCTGACTGAGCTCACGCGCTACACAGAAAAAGCTGGTAACAAAAGAAGCAACCAAATGGTACTTTACCAAACCCAAGGTAATTAACAGGCCAACAGACTCCATCTTGGCTGCCTGAAGAACTTGCGATCAAAAAGCAGATCACAGGCTTTGTTTTTTAAACAAAAATGCAATCTAGCCCTTACAGACTTCCCAGTTGTGAACCAGAGTTGGGGGGGAGGGGGGAGAAATCAATGCACTGTTTCGGTTATAGTCAGTCTGAAACAGCACTTTAGAAAAGACTTTCCACCCAATATTAATTGCAGCTGCTAGAATACTGATCCATGTCCCCACACATTCCTGTTAAAATGAAAGTCACTGTTAGGAGCAAAACTAACTGAATGAAAGGAGCCATAACACAAAATACATGGAGGGGGGAGCAAACCACGAATAAACAACCAAGAGGCCAGGAAAACAAACAAAAAAGTCAAAAGCCTAGCAGTTAATATTCCTCGATGAAAGGCTGCACTTAATGACAACATCATGTGGGAAAAGTTAACTAGCAGTTCAATTTCTGCTCAAAGGCACGCCGCTCTCCGTCTTTCCACCATCAGAGATTGCACTGACGGCAAGAGACAAGCTGTGAATCACAGGAAATGTGGAGTTCTAAATTAACATCTGAGCATAAGGGACAAGAGTAAGCCCTTCTCTCTCCCCAGATCTTTCCTCCTTAAGTTGTGCAAGATGAAGTCTGCGGACAAAGACAAGAGAATGTCTGCTCCTTAGCGCGAAGGGCTCCATGAGAGAATTTCAGAGAAAGACCTTTGTCTGGCACATCAGTAAGATCCCTCCAGGACAAGGAATGATCCTGTGCTGCCAAAGAGCTGGATTGAGTATTACGGTTCTTCCACCTCCCTGGTTAATAACTACTAACCAAAAGCACCCAGTTACATGTATGAGACACCAGGACTAGGGAAGCCCCCAAATTAGAGTCCTTCACAGAGGCCCTACGGGCTGTGACGCTCAAAGCCAGCTCCCATTTTGACTTGGGGTTCGCACACCAGTCAGCGCTGAGAGGGCCGAGAGGCAGAACACGGCACCCCAAAGGGGCCGGGGGCAGCCTTGGCAGCGCGGCTCCTCACCCCAGAGCGCCCAGGAGCCAACCAGCCCCGGCCCAGGCACCCTCCCAACAGCCACCGCCATGCGGCTCGGTAACGGCCTCGGGACACGGGCGGGCACCGGCAAACACGGCTTTGAGAGAGGCAGCGGCTGGCAAAGCAGGCAAGGCATCAGGGCTGCCCTGCTGCGCATCACCGACTGAGAACTCCGAGCTTTCACGGAGACGGCGCGAATAATGAGTTCTGATCCGAGAGCAGTTCTGCCGGTGAGACAACAGAAGGTTTCTCTCCGTCTCCCTCGGGGCCAGAGCCCCAGCGGGGGAAGCACGGCCCGCCCGGGCGCTCCGCCGCCCCCGCCGCGGGAGGGGAGAACGGCGGGGCGGGCACGACCGCCCCCGGCCCGCGCCCGGGGCGCCAGCACCGCCCGGCCGCCGCCAAACGCTGGGCAGGGAAAGTGAACCCGGAGGCAAAGCCGTTAGAGAGCGG